>VXAU01004424.1:73710-339428 GCA_013399695.1 Formicarius rufipectus | reverse complement strand
GGCCCACGCGGCTCCCGGTCCAGGAGCTCGGGAGCGGCGGTGCGGGGCCTGCGGGCTCGGCTGGGGCGGCCGTGCGAGCGGAGCGGGGCGGGAACCCGAACCCCGCCCCGGGGGTGTCACAGCCCGGCTTCAGGGGTGTCCCAGCCCGGTTCCCGGGAGGTGTCACAGCCCAGCCCCCAGGGTGTGACAGCCGTGCTCTGGGTGTGTCGCAGCCCATCTTCGGGGGTGTCCCATCCGTGCCCCGGAGGTGTTACAACCCGTCTCCGGAGGATGTCCTAACCCGGTTCTCGGGGGGATGTCCCAGCCCGGTTCCCGGGGGATGTCACGCCTGCCAGCGCGGAAACAGCGAGAGAGTGTGACTGCATTAGCAGTTCTGATGTTACAGTAAAGACCTGCTGAAAGGCTGTATATTACAGGTTCCTACAAGTCAGGAAAGTTACTTCTGCAGCTCACAGTTTTCTTGGCAGTGGCCACAAAGCCTGTCGCCTCTGGGCGGTGGCCACAGGTGCCTCCAGGTCCAGCGGCAGCGCTTGGCTCTTTTGCAGCCCCTGCCAGAGTGAGTCAGAGCTGTGCACCCTGCTCCCGACTGCCAGACCTGAGCCATGCTTCATAACCTTGCTCCTGCTTCCATAAAAGTACAAATACGGTGCATGGTCCTCCCGGCCTCCTCACGGTTTGGAAGGAACTGAGAGCTCAAGGATTTTTGTCCTGTGGCTGCAGAAATGCATGCAGTAAAAGGGTGTAGTATCTGTGTGTAACTGATGCTGAGGCCTGCCAGCATATGAATCCATTAGACCTTTTTATATGGCTAATGACAAAAGGAACATATCCCAGGTTCCAAGTGGTCTGATGTGTCTGGCATAGATAACACATGGAGGGAAGCACTTGAAAGCAGCATAAGAGAGTTGTGGAAAGACTGTGGTAATGTCTGGAGTGTGGCAAATACTAAACAATATGAAAGATTGGCTTGTTTAAATTTATTTTGCCCCAAAATCATGCCTTATTAAAAGAATTACCTAGTTCTATGCCTGAATTAAAATTGTCACGATACATCCTGTGCTCAATTCCTTTCTTCTCCAAGTTAACTCTTACCTTGTTGAAGCTTTTTAATGTATGTTGAAGTCTCTGTCAAGGGTATAGCCCTTAAATGCTGTGAAGTTAAACTGATTAGAGTCTTGAATTTGCTTGTACTTATTTATTTGGAACTGTAATATACCATTAAAAGTGATCTTTCCTGTTATTCCTTAATAAAAAGGAAAGAGTAGGGTAACATAGGGTAAATGCACACTTCTCTTGGATCCCAGTAGTTTGTGTGCAGTTTTTTTCTTCCCACAGAACTATTCAGCAACCGAAACACTGAGCTTTTTTTGTTTGGTTTTGGTTTTATTTTTATAACCTTATCATAGCTAGTTATTTTTAGTACTAGTTTAAGTTAATCTTTTTAGAAGCTGTTTTTATGCAAAGCAAAATATATATGTTTCAGGGATGAGTGCATATTTTTTTTCTGCCTCAGTAGCTAGAAGAATTGGATTTTTTCCAACTTACAGTTTGTCAAAAGTCAGGAAAAGGAGGAACCAAAACTTAGGACAGTTGTATGTTTAAAATATTTTTTATAAGAGTCTAATGTTTTTAGTGATTAATTAAAAAATATTCTTGGCTAATGATAACTAGAGGAACAGAAGAAAACCACTATTGTAGGGTTCAAATGCTTTTAGCTTTTGGGTAGGCTGTTAAAGAAATAGATTGTGAAGTAACTAAAATTTTGTAAATAAAATGTTTTTCAAAGCATTTCATAAAGGAAATACTAGTTTCCTATGTTTCCTGCGTCTTGTTTGTGAAAATATCAGAATTAGCAAGACAGTGACAGCATACGGTGAGGTGTTTCTGACTCTCTCACATGAAACCTTAGATACATGTAGTGACTGTGATACATATATGTTTTTGATGTGCAGGCTCAAGGATTATGTTGTGTTAGCTGAAAGGAGTGTTCTTCATCGGTGTCTTAAGCTGTTTCGAGGATTTTTATGTGCAGAGGTAATACATTATTTATGGAAGCGGTTTAAAGTTTTAAATCTTTATATGAAACTGGAGATGGTTTTATGTATTTATTTGCATCTAATGAGGTAGATGTCAGGTCAAAGTGAAATGGCCAAATGTTGAATGCAGAGCTTTGATCTGAAATTGACTGAAAATATTACTGAGTTACAATTATAGAAACTTATGAGTCTGAAAAATATGTAGTAAAGTCAGAAGTGTATGAACTTTATCAGTTATTTTAGCAATATTTATTCAAATACTTATTACTGCAGTTTCTAATCTAAAGTGCTATTAGTGTATGGCACACCTTGGAGGAGTTGCTCTTGTATTTAGAGCAAACATGTTTTAGTAGAATTCTTGTTTATATTCTACTTTCTATATGAAATGTTTCATTTTGCTGTAGGAACAGCAGGATGTATAAAGTGGGTATGTTGAAAGATTACAGTTAATATCCTTGCAGAGTATTTTAATTTTTGATTCTGTGTCTGTCTGAACACAAATACAGTTTTTGTTTCTGTGCTTGAGTTGCTGTTAGTTTGTTCATTGAGGGTGTATTCCAGTGGGTTTGTACTCCAATGAAACATTGTCTTCATAATTTCCATAAAAGATATTAGGAGTTCAGCAGCAGGAAAAGATGTTTTGATCCTCATCCTCATCTGCAGTCAAGTTAAGGCATTGTCTTTATTTGCTTAGACTTAATTCTTCATGTTGTCGTTACAGTTTACTTACAGAGATCCAGACCATGCTTTTTCTTAAAAAGATTTTTTAAAATAAAATTTAAAACACGAATGCATATTTTTACAAGACTAGCATTGGCAAATAAGAGGATGGTGATGCCTGAGTAATAGCTGAGCCTTTACTCATGAATATATTTGCATGTTCTTGTTATCAAAGTTGAGCAAATTGCAGACTTCTTCACAATGTAACCACTAAAAATAATGTATATTATACAGATACATATTTTTTTAATTTTGAAAATAAAATGTTGCGATTTTTTAAAAATTTCGTTCTTTCTTTTGCTAGTGTAACAAAGAGATTCTTACTGTCAGCCTAAAATAGCATTTGGAGAATACTGTTGCCTTTATAGTGTATTTGGTCTGTATTACTGTTGGTCTTGTTTCATGAAAACAGAGCAACTGGGTAGAAATCATGCTATTCTTCATGTGATATTTGCTAATTAAGGGTGAGTTTGGCTTGATGTATTATAGTACTGCATTTGCAGGTATTGGTTGGTCCTTCATGAGCTGATTAAACCTACTGTACGTAATATTCAAGCATTACTTTATTTTTAAAGGACTGCTTTCATGGGTATTTATAACATAAATGTTGTAGGAAATGTCATCATGGTTTGTGTAGCAATATGTCATAATCTGATAATTCTTCCTAATTAATATCAAGAATGTAATCAAAACACTGTAATCTTAACTGTGGTAGAACTGTACTGTGTGTTGAACAAGTATATGAAAGTGCATAAATTAAGGAGAGACTATCTTTGGTCTGTCACTTCAATCTTTTACCAATTTAGCAGAGAATAATTTTTTCACCTGAACAACAAACTATTCTTTTTGTTGTTGGTTCCCTCTTGCATCTTTTTGACGGCCATATAGTACTGAAAGCCGTGCCTGAAGGGAGGCTGGCTGATGTCCTGATACCAGAACAGGCTTAGTAGTGAGCTGTCGGTATATCTGGAACAAATGGAAAGGAAAGAATGTAATAAGTAGCCCACTGCATCTTTCAGAATTGTAATGCATTGTAGTCACTTCATTTATGGGCAAGTTTTTTTTGGGTTTTGTTCTGCAGAGTGCTGGGATTTTTTTTTTTTATATGGAATCATATAAAAAGTGACTTTTAGAGGCTGTTGTAAGGTATTAATTTCTGTGTTTCATTCTGTGGCTTAGCTTTTTATTGTTTTTCAGACAATCTAAGCCCAAGATTGTTGGTTTAGAAAACGTATCATGATTAATGCCAAGAAGTCGTGATGAGGTAAGCTTCAGAGCTGAACTATTTCAGCCTTGCTGAAGAACCTCTCTCACAACAAGTCACTGGGGAGGCAGGAGTGTTCCTGTGTCTCACTTGGGTAGACATGGCAGGAGGAACAGGTGCAAAAGAGATGGAAAAACAGCATGAAAAAAGTGTTTGATAGGTAAAGGAGTTGTGGGGGAAAGAAATTACTCTGGTACACTTTGTAGGAGAATTTTTGCTGTTTGGTTGAGTGTGGATTGCAGATCAGTCAGAGCAATGTTTCCATACTCAGACTTCTGCATGAAGCCCTATGGTACCAGTAAATGAACACTGAAATGTCTGTAGGAAGTATGTAATGGTTTTATGTGATCCAAAATCAGAAACCAAATCAAAAAAACCATTACACGTGTGTTGTCTTATTTTTTTGAGCACTATGCAGCTGTTGTAAGGGACAATTGCTGGAGACTCTGTCTCTTCTAAGGATCTTTCCTCATGGCCAACTCTCTGAAAATGTTGCATGGTGACAAATTACATCTTAGACTGATGTAATTTCTTTTGTACTTGTGCTTTTTTTTCCTTTGCTTTTCTTATATATGTTTGTGGTTATTTTGGCTGAACCATAGAAAACAGGGATATTCCTGTTACTCATTTTTGTAGTGTGGAGCACTTTTCAGTCTTCTGTTGAATGTTTGGAACTTAATTTTGGTAGGTTTTTTGGCCATCCTTGACTGGTTACCCCTCTGCTAAGTGAGGTTGTAGTTTGCCAATTGTCTGTGAATGCATGTATTCTCAGATTTATATCAGGCTGCTCCTTTAAAGAAGTAGTCCTACATACACCAAGACATGAGCTTCTGACAGTTCCTGCTCTGGCTCAGCTCAGTACAAGTGGAAGTGCTGGTGAAGAAATAAGGTAGATCCATGATTTTAGGAAGCAAGGCTGTAAAGTTGAAATATTCAACCTCAACTGCTAATTATATGCACTGTCCTAAGGTAAAACTATATGAACCCCCAAGATACTGTTAGGGAATCAGAAAGGGTAAGTCTACAGAAACCTGCATAGTTCTATTGTGCATGTAAGTGTGACCTGTGTATGATGAATCAAGCACTAAGAAGTTACCAGCCTACTAGTAAAATGTCCTAAATTAATAGTGTGGGTGTTCAGTGGGTTGCATTGCTAATGTCATCAACAGATTTTGAGGCTTTACTGAAGAAGGAACGTAAGTCGGTATTGGATTTAGAAAGAAGGAACTGTTCTGTATTACAGGACTCAAATGGAGACCACCCAAATGCCTTCAGCTGTTTTTTGTTATTTTCACAAATTGTTTGTTCTTTTAGCAGAGTGTGTTTAAGAACAGAGAGTTGAGTCAATCACTTTACTGTGTTTTTCCCTAACTGACTGTATCAAGAAAATTACAATACTGTTCAGCATTGTGAAAAAGTCTTAGACTTTACATTCTCTTCTAGAGAAAAGTCATGATAGGCTGTTGTGATTTCAAATCTTCAAATGCACCATGTTCTTGAAAACTTTTTTCTGGTTTTGGCTGGATATGTACCTCCTAAGGGCCATTATAATATCTGGTATATTTTATGTTATATAGTTAATTCAGAGATGTTATGTTTTCTGTAGTTCTAGTAGAGTAAGCAGGATGTAGAATGCTCTTGTCTTCCATATACTATGAGTTATCTTTTTTATTACAGTCTTAATTTTTCAAAGGGCATGCCTGTTGTGTTCCATTACAGACTTGTGCTTGTGCAGCACGTATTTGGTGCCTCATTAAACACCTGAAGGTGAAACGTCCTGGACAGTTACCTTCACTTTGTGTGTGTTTATGTTCTTCTGTAAATGAGAGATTTTCTTTTTGGAAAGGTATCCTGATTGGCAGATGACAAAGATTTGCAGACTTTAAAGGGTGAGATACAAGGAAGAATTTATGCTGAAGGACAAAAAAAACCAAAGACTATCTGGCCCCAAATAATGTCTTGACATGTTGCTTTTATAAAGAGAAATGAGAAAAGGGAGAAGATTGTTTAGCCTTTGAAAGGCAGTGAATATAGAGAAGCATAACACAAGTACACGGAATGATGAATGCTTTGAGAGAAGTAATTCAAAAGCTTTTGTTTTGTTGGTTCATGCTGTAAGAGTAAGGGGACATTCTGTGAAACTGGGGTGGCAAACTGAGAAAGAAACTTGAGAAAGGATCTATTTCTTAATGAATTGATAAGACACTGAGCTCTGCAGCCTGGAGATAATTTCAATTTAAGAAAATTTTAATAGAAATTGGGTAAGTTAGAGTGCAAGAATATTTACACAGACTCAGGTTACCTTTCTTCCTGAAAGAATGTAATCCCTCAGTTTTTTCTCACAAGATTATTTCCATCATGATTTTTAATAAAGCTCATCTAAAAACTATGTATTGATGGTGGGAGTAAAGGAATTAAATCTATTCCTAGTTTGTTTATGGTAGAAATGGTTATGGTGTTTTACTAATTTGCTCTCTTTCCCTGTATTAAGTTATATTTAAGGTGAGATATCCGCTAGGAACTATGTCTAGTTTCCTTAGTAGTATCTTCTGATTTACTTTGTTTTTCCTGTATATGGGGACATTAAAAAAGAGGTTTTGGGGATTAACATCAGGGTCCTCATCAGCTTGGAAAAAATTTATGTAGGCCAGTCGCTTACATATGACTTGCCACTAGTGAGACACTTCTGTTCAGCTTTGATTTTTCTGTTGCCTGGGATCTTGCATTAAGTAGGTGTTCCTGCAGTAATTTAATCCAAGTCAGTGCACAAGTTTGTTCTGTACATAGAGTGATGGAATATTTAGGGAGGATGAGATGAGCTAACGCTGGCCTCCTGTGTCACCCAGCCAACTCCCAGCAAGTATGTAAAAAGTCATAAAAATAGCAGTGGGGGTATCTTAATTAAATGAGCATGCTTCTTGCTCTGCCAGTCTTTTCTCTTGGCATGGTTCAAGTCCTAGAAACTGTTTGCTTTCAGTCTTTATCAAACTCAATTATAAAACTCTGTGATAGAAGCCTCAAAAGCAGTGTTCAGCAGAAAAAGACTACAGAATTGGCTTTTGCTCATTCCCACTGAAATGTCCTTTCCATTTAATGGAGGCTTCAGTTTTTACTTTTGGTGTGTTCAGCAGCAGACTGACTTAAATTTGTTGTATTTGGCTGTGGAGCAGCAAAGAGCAGATGTCAGGGAGGTGCCGTGACAGGAATAAAAAAATTCAGGAGGCTTGTGGGAATTTGGGGGTAAGGGGGAAGTCTTCCTCCTATTTTTTCCATCCTAGAATCCATAATGTAACATTCAGAGCTGGCATTCAGTTCAAAACCTGCTGTGCTGTAAGAGTTGGTACATTGACGCAGACATTCTTTCCCACTGCTCAAATTATGGAAACAGAGTTTATTTATAAAATAAAATATGCCTGTGAAATTATAATTGATACCTTAATTATGGAGAAGTTGCCTGAAGATGGTAACTTGGTGATCTGTGGGACGTTTTCCTGGCTTAGAATAGCCGCGATTTACACCAAAACAATTTCTCTGTATGAATCTTAGAAATGGAATTCCCCTGTCAAGGCAGAAAAACGTCAGTAACTGAGAGGTAATCTGTCAGAGATGATAAGCCTAAAATAATGGTCAACTTTCAAACATTATAGGGTTAGAACATCTTAAAATTAAGCTTTTGGGGGATTGTTGCTATTTGAAAAATATGCATTTAAAAGCCACCACTACATTTTGCCAGTCTTTCCATGAGCCGGTGGGTGCTACATGTATGTGGGATCCTGGAGAAGTTTGTTGCTTTGGATTACTTCTTTTCACTTTTATGATGAGCAGAATGCTCCAAAAGTCAGTGAAGGCTTTTTTGTTTTGGTTTGGTTTTTTTTTTCTTTTGTTTTTTCTTTTTTGTTTAAGTCTTGTCTTTGCTTTGATTTTGACCATTTCTGAAACACCTGGCACAGTTTGTTAGTTAGTGGAATGATTACTTGTTTGTTTATCTTTCTCATATATCTTTTTTTCATCCATCATACGTGGCTTATAGAAAAGTAAATATTATATATTTATATAATTTTGATTGTAGGTTGTTCTATTTGAAAATTGTGCCAGTTCTCTGTTGACTAATGTGTAGAAGGATGTNGGGGGGGGGGAGGATAGTAGTATATCTGCTTTTCCTTGAGATGATTCTTATTAATCTTTTACTACTGCTTTAGTAAAATATATTGATTCATGCTTTGGGTCTTCGGTTTTAGTGGTGAAGTTAAACTCTTGTCTAGCCCCAGTAGTAGCTCTTACTATTTTTGGGGGAGATGGGATTTGAAATAGGAGGAATGTGTGCTATGGTGCACTTGATAAGAATATAAAATCTGACTTTTTTAAGGAGGCAATTAGTATAATGGTGTGACTTGACAAAAGCATCCTATGTTGTTGTTGTTGTTGGCTGGACTTCGCGAACGAAGATCTTGGGATAAGCCTGCGCAATGGATTTTTTAAGTGAGGCACAGGGTGCGCAGAACTGGCCCCACTCCCTTTGCTCCTGAGGCTCATCTTGCCACGGCCGAGCCCGCTCGGACAGTGACAGCGAGTTCCTCCAGGATTCGAATCGGCGCCCTCAAAGGAGGAGCCGGCTCCGCAGGCGGGGGCCTACGCCACTCGGCCAACGCCCGCCGCCTCTCAAGTGTAACATACAAACAAACAGAAAAGTAATAATGTCAGGCTGTTGAGAAATCCTGGGAGCTCATGTGGGTCAGAGCACCAGGGGAAGACCTTACCTTGTCCCCTCTGCAACCGAATGACACAAATGTGGCACTGCAGCCACGCCTGTAACACGAGCTGGGACAGGATCCTATGTGTAAGGCGTGTAATGTACATACTCTGTTCTCCTCTTACAAAGTCAGGTGTGGAGTGTGCTGTTATGATTTGAGAACTAATCTTCCCATCTCTTTTCCTGATGAACAAAGTAAATGCATTGCTGAAAGAAAACAGGACAGACTAGCTTGCCTGGTGGTTTGTAGCATGTTGACTTTCTTGTTTATGTAGCTAATCTCAGTGACTTTAAATTGACAAGACTGGAAATAATTGTGGATGGAGGTGCTTCAAAGAGCACTTAGTGAAGCCTTTTTGATTTTCTAAATGTAAAGGAAGACAGGTTTGATCTGCAGCTGCTGGGAGGGTTATTCAGATGATGACTTAGTCCAATCCAGTGCAAGATTTTTCATCTCTGACCAGTTTAAGATATCATCTTCTGCTTAAGGTGAGGTGCTGAAACTGTGAGTATTTGGTATGCTTGATTAGCATAATTTATGTTTGTCCTGTATTTTATACTTGACTGTTCCTACATACTATTGCAACTGTCCTGTCTTATCAGGGAATAAGACAGGCTAAGTATCATGGGTCTTATTTAACCTCAAGGAATTTTGATGATGAGAGATCTAATAATCATGGACAGTGTAAGCCTTTTTTTTTTTAGTCTAAGTGGAATCATGTTTTAAAGTGTGTGCTGTTCAGTTATGGAAACAATTTACTTGAGTTTCTCTTTATAACATTTTATATATGAAACACTAGAAAGACCATTTGCAAAATATTTATTAGTAATTTAAAGTTAATAGATAAACTTGAATTATTTTTGTAGGTTAGTACCAGTTAACAGAGAATAGCCATACTTGCTTTCTTGGAGAATATTTCCAAAGAAAAGTTTCAGGTTTTCTTTAGTGACCTCTCTTTCCAATACTTGTCTGTGAATGGTGTAGTTACCTGTTAATTCAGCCTCTGGCAATTATCTTTAGAAAGCTGCTCTGTATTGGAAAGGAGAAAATGTTTGGTGTATATCCTTGCAGTGAGGAAGACACTGGGTGGGAATATTAACACACATGTTAAATTGTCTGATTGTATATGTCCCCAGAAGAGGAAGTTTTAAATTTCTGTTGAAATCTAGTCATATTACAAATAACTATTTAGGACCTTAATAATTTTCAAAACTAGTATCTTTGGAATTTACTTTTTTATTATAAAGTGGTTTCACAGGCCCAGAACATGACAATTTTTACTTTCAGTTTTTTAAAGTTAGTTATCTTTCTTTCTGAAAATAATGTGAATCCTAGTGACCTCTCAGTTAAGAGGTTGGTACTGGTACACTAGAGTCGTGGAATATCCTGAGTTGGACCCACTCAGGATCCTTGGGACCCACAAGGATCATTGAGTTCAACTCCCACTAGTTTTCAGATATAAATTCTAAAGAGGTTTCACAAAGAGCAGATGTGGCCAGGTGAAAAATGTTGTTGATTTGCAAAGGACTCCTGTGTTAGCAGTGCACACTTTTGTGAGCCACAGTGCTGCTTCATGGTGCAGCAGATGAATTAGTTACAAATTCAGGTATTGAAAGAAATGCTCAGTTTCTGACATGTTGCCTCCATTTGGGAGATATGGGAAGCACCATCTGCATGGTCATAGTCCTTGTAGTTAGCTCCCGGTTTCCAATAGCCTTGAGTCAGTTCAGCTTGCTAAAAAAAGGTTGTGATTTTAAGCACACTGAACTGAAAAAGCCATTGTATTATCCCTGGGAGTATTTTAACTTTACATGTACAAGTCCTTTGAAGACAGAATATCTTGCAGCAATATTGAAATATTTTTCTGACTGATCAATAAACATGTGGGTAGATTTGTGTCACATTTATAGCCATCAAAAATTTTAGGGGCTAATCCACTGTTGTGTTTTTTTTCTTTCCCCCCTAACATCTTCTATGGATATTGTGCTGCTGAATCTTTAACCTGCTGTGGAGACGGACAAATTTAGGAGAAGCAACTTTAATCTCTGAAGAACACATATTGACTGGGAGAGTTAGTTCAGTTTGTTTTTGCAAATCACCAACCCGTAGAAGAGGGATTAAGTTTAGTGCAGGAGAAAATGGAACCTTCCCTTTGTCTCCAGAACAAGGTCACAGTGCTTGTCTCTTTTCGGCCTCCATCTCAGCAAAATAATAGAAAATATAATTGTTTCAAGTTTGTTTTATCTCCTGAGGAATGGGAGATACAGTTACTGGTGCAGGCCATAATGTCAGCAATGTCTTTTGGGCCTTCTTGGTTGTTACTTCTTTACTGCACCGTATCTACTCTGCATGCCCAATCTACTTTTGTATTCTCTTTTTTTTCCCCATTGACTTTATTTATTTAGAGATTCCACTGAACAGGTAGCTGAGATTGCAGTCATGCAGGAGTTGGTTATGCATGTGTCTTTAGTGACGCAAAGGCCCACCCACATTAAATGTGAAGGCAAGGAAAAGGAAACCAAACAGAATCCAACAGAAGAGAGGAGAAAAGGAAGACTTTGGTAGTAGAGGGAAACACCCAGTTACAAGGTGGAAGAAAAGAAACAAAAGTGCTAGTATGGTGTGCTGGTTTTGGCAATGCAGTTTGTGATGCTGCTGCTCTGATTTATAATTTTAACAACAACTAAAGAAACATGTTGCTCAAATAAGATAATTTACTCATTTTTTTTAATTGTAAAAGTATCTTTTTTGGTAGGTCAGATATACACTAACATGTAAGGGAGCTTATTTTTGTTTAATGAGAGTATATTCACAGTAATTTCAATCAATGAATTAATAAAAACACTTGGGCTTAGTTGCATTATTACTCATCTCTTGTCTGATTTGGGTTATGTGCAGCATTATGTCTTGGTAGGTATAAAGGAATGTAATTTTCCTTAGTGAGTAGCTTAAAAAATGTCTCTTAAATGGTTCCCAGTTCTGTGTGAAGAGCATATGTGTATGATCACTGTTGACTTTCCAAAGTGGCACTTGAAGGCTTTGGAACTAGACTGAAGTACAGTCAGATTACTCAAATTCCCTCTTGTCCCTTAGAGAACAGAAATTGCTTCACCAACAAATACATAAGGTAGCTTGAGCTCGTTCTGCTGAACTGTGGGGTTTATTTCAGAATTTGTGAGATTCGTTTTCATGGAATAGGTAATTGAGAGAACGTTCTTGCTTGAACAATGCACTGTGCATTTTGGAAGGAAGTTTCCTGTGACTAAATAAGAATGAGATGTTTGACCATCTTCTAGAGAGGAGACTGTTCAGTCAGCATAAAGTTAAACAGTCTGGAAGAGACAACTGACCATTCTTGTGTGGTGTTTGCAACTTTTTCATGTTTCTTCTGGGCTTTAATTATACTGCATATACAGGGAAAGAAGAAAGACCAGAGGTTTTGTTCTTTTTGTGGAGGTGTAGCTTTATCACATCATTGGGAATTTATAGCCTAGTAATATATAGTGTTTTTTCCATTCCTGCATTTTGCAGTTGGTTTGTACAGCTTCATAGTTTGGCAGCTGAGAGCTCACTTTTTCATGATTTTTTTTGGCATGAAAGGGTTACTGTTCACATTTCCTGTGTAATTCCTTCTGATCTTGCTGGGCTGTAATTACTTTCTTGATGTTAAACATTCCCAGGCTCCTATAACCTTCTAGCCTGCTTGTACTGGCCAAGTTTGTCCCAGGTGATCATGTGGGCGAACCTCCTGTTTTTTAAGGATAAAAATCTCTCCTTCCTGTGTAAGATAGGCTACATACTCATTCCTTTGCTGTGCAATCCCCAGAGAAATCTTAAAAAAAATAATAATAAGGTAACACATCACTCTTTTAGAGTCAGATTTAGCAGCCAAATAGATGACAGATCAAGTGTGTGGGTTTAGAATTTGCTGAATCTTAGTTGAATAACTGCGAGTTCACATGAAAAATTATTTTTTCTTAATACATTCGGAGAAAATAGGTTGTGATATAAAGAGACAGATTTTGACTGTAGCTTCTTACTTTTGACCATATAATTGGCCAATCTTTTTAAGCTTGTTTGAATGTAGAACTACTTAGTTGAGCCTTCAGGATTCTTTTTTCCTTTTGAATTCTTTGCTCTAGCTGCATATCTATAAAAAAGAAAGACAGGATCTTACTCAAGTCTGTCTTTTCCACATAGTTCAATTATCCTGCATTTCTTCTGATTTTCAGTTTTGGGATATAAACAGCAAACCCAAGGTATTACTTTGTTTTTAAATAGAAGTGACTGTATACTACTGAAAAATACTGACTTCACAGGTGTGGGAACTGAAGTGTTCTGTTCTGCAAGGGCACTGAAAGGTCCTGTGTGTATTGCTCAGCTGCTCTTCAGCTTTAATGTGGAGGAGGCACCTGTAAGAATGCAAGTGAAGTTTGGTGTTTTGTTTTTGTTTTTGTTTTTTCCATGACCTTTATACCGTTTTCTCACAGTGCCAAGAAGGGTGCAAGATTGTGATGGCAGGGTTTTTTTAGGGTGTGAGGAGTTGTAATGTGCTGATACATTGACATTGGTGGGTGTATTTTTGGTACTAACAGTGTCAGAGCAAGTGGCTGGAGATTCTGTGTACTATTGGTTCAAGAAGTAGCCCAAATTGTGATATTTCATTCAAGAGTGAAGTCATTATTATTATTCTGTTATAGATTTTTTTGTCATAATCCTAATCTTACTATCTTGTGCATATAATTGGCTACTTTGTGCAATTTTCAGGCTGCAAGTAATGCCATTTTGTTCATCTGTACTTGCAACACAGATACTCAAAAGTCTTCCCACTAACTGACTGAAGTCTTGTGAATGCATAACTGTGTTTGAGCTCAGTGGTTTATATGGTTATACCTGGAAGAAAATGGTTTGTAGGTAATAAATTGTAACAGTCCTTAGTTTAATTCTCATGCATACCAATCCCTGCACTTTGTATATAAATAGAAGTTAAAGCAGTTGGTGTGCCTGTTGTTATCTGTGCTGCTATGCTAGTGAAGGATAGGAAGAATATATTTTAATGACAATGTCTTTTTAATCTTTTCAGGAAGTCTTCTTGAGTTTGATGACTGTGTTATAATTAGAATGCAGTCAGTATGCAGCCCAGTTCTTAACTGCATACTCCATCATGTAATTGGGAACACAGCTGTCAGATATGCCTATTTTTTGTTGTTGAACTCAAATGTTCTTACCAGGGTATTATTCAACACACAGAAATCCAGTCCTGGCATGAAGTATTTATACAATGTAAGCATTTCCTGGAGTATTTCACATGAAGTAATAGTGTGAAAAAAAACCACGAAGCACCAAGTATAACTGGACAGAAGATACTGCTTATAATTTGAAATTAGACTGTTACTTAGTAATTTTATTATGGCCTTCATGTGATCTGCAGGTATCTGAGATTTTGTAGGAAACTTCTTATGAATAGTTTAGCTGAGCACATCAACTTAGGTACGCTTGTGCAACAAATTGCATCAGGGCAGTGCTTTGGTTAAAGTTGTTTTTTTTTCAAAACCATTTGTGATTTTTTGTTAATGAAACATTGATGAATTTACAGTTAGTTGAGAGGAAGACTACTGAAGCCTGTTTTTTATCTAAGAGAATGTATAGATCATCTTGTCTTTCTCTTTACCTGTTTAATTTTGCTTCTGCTCAGATGAAGACAGAGAAGTGTTATATGTTATATTGCAATTAAGGGTAACCTTTTTTGAATTTATTTTGTAAAGTGCTTAGGATGTAACTGACCTGACTTTCCATTATGGATTTCACCTTTGCAGTGGAAAGTACCCTGAGTGGTAATGAATTTTCTTCTGTGAAAAATATGTGGTTTCAGGGTCTATGCAAATTACCTCTTGCTTTTTGTGTAGAAGTCCTGTAAGCTGGATGTAAGCTGGTTCTTTTGATCTTGTGTATGTGAGCGCGGGTTGATCTTCTAGTGGTGTAACTTAAAATTCTTCTGGACTTAGATGTCTCTGATTTGCTAGAGGCAGAGTGATGCATGTAGCTGTGATGCAGGGAAGAATTGCACCTAACCTTAATGCAGAGAAAGAAACTGTTTGCTTTTAACAAACTGCTTTAGCAATAAGGAATAATTTCAAGTAGTTGAACTTTTAAGCTTTCAGACAATGTAGTCAACTGTATTTTTATATTCAGATTTGTACAAGTTCTTTTTTAGAGAAGACATATAAATTACTATTGTGACAAAATGCATAAATATGTCTAGGGTTTGATAGTAATTAATTCATTTCACTTATCTAAGGAAAGATTAAGTGCCTGAGTTTGAATCTGGCTATAAAAAGTAACATGTAAACAAATTTAACACACATCCGGTGTAATAGCACATTTCGTAGAACTGCAGGCACTCTGTTTTTAAATGCAGTGGTTTTTCACTTTGTGTTCGCAAACTGTTTAGTCGCAGAGTGCCTCTTGACTAGATTTTTAACAGGTTTTATCTCCATGGCTTTTTTGAGTGACTTGAACTATGTGTAACAGGGTCTTAAGTACTGCTAAAATGTTGATTAGCACTCTGATAGAACTATGTGTTTTACAACTGGTGCGCAAAAAGAATCACGGAATCCTAGGATATCCTTAGTTGGAAGGGACCCACAGAGATCATTGAAGTCCAGCTCCTGGCCCTGCATAGAATGGCCTCAAGAATCACACCATAAGCCTGAGAGCATTGTCCAAATGCTTTTGGAACTCTGTCAGATTGTTGCTGTGACCACTTCCCTGGGGGGTCTCTTCTAGTGCCCAGCAACCTTCTGGGTGAAGAATCTTTTCCTAAGCTCTTACCTAAATCTCCCCTGACACAACTTCAGGTCATTCCCTTGGGTCCTGTCACTATCACCAGAGAAGAGAGACCAGTGCTTCCCCTTTGCTTCCCCTCGGGAGGGAGCTGTACACTGCAATGAGGTCTCCCCTCAGTCTCCTCCAGGCAGAACAGACCAAGTGCCCTCAGCCACTCCTCATACAGCTTCCCCTCAATGCCCTTCACCATCTTTGTTGCCCTCTTTGGACTCTCTGATAGGTTAATATCTTCCTTATATTGTGGTGCCCAAAACTGTACACAATATCCAAATTGAGGCCATCCCAGTGCAGAGCAGAGCAGGACAATTCCCTCCCTGTCCTTGCTGGTGATGCTTTGCCTGGTTGGCCCTCCTGGCTGCCAGGGCACTGCTGACTCATATTCAGCTTGCCAACCACCAGGACCCCCAGGGCCCTTTCTGTGGTGCTGCTCTCCAGCCTATTGTTCCCCAGTCTGTCCATACATCCAGGGTTGCCCCGTTGTTTGTTAAACTTCATACAGTTTGCCCAGCCCTTTAGGTCTCTCTACAGTGCCTCTTGACCTTGGAGGGAGTCAATAGCTTCTCCCAAGTCAGTATTGCCAGTGAATTTAGTTAGTATACCTTGAGTCCTGCACCCAAGTAGTTTATGAAGATGTTGAATGATGAACTCTGAGTTTTCTTGTATTTGTCCTAATTCAGATGATGCCGTGTATCTGCTAATAAGAGAATCTCAGAACGCGTGCTCTTTGTGCTACTGTCTTTCAGATCTTTTTTCTAAATATCGGAACTGGTGGGCTACTTACATGAAAGTTCCACAACATTGACTGCAAAATCATTTGTGTTGCACATCAGCTTTTTTGTGGTCTACATGTCATCTTTTGTTCTTTGAATTTAGACATGTTACATACATATATATTTATATGTAAATATCTTAACACTGATGTTTTTATAGAAATTGGCTATAACCTTCATTCTTAAATAAGTATCAAGAGTGCATAAGATCTTTAAATTATGGCATTCCTTTGTACACTCACTGTGTATGTACTGCATTTTAATTCTTGTGTGTTTAGTGATGTGTACTGACATGTTGCACATAGTTTTGCTATTATTAATTTTATAATTTCCTTAGTATTTTCATTCCTGGAGGTCTATATTGTTGCTTTAGGGAGGAAGAGAGGTGAAACATGGAGGAGAGATCCCAGTGACAAGAGGGGAGAAGGTGTGAGGATATGGTGGTAGCACAGTAAGAGATTGTAAAAGTCAGTATTATCAAAGTTAATTTGAATGATTATTTATTTTAAAAGGCTCATTGTTTCACAGACATAGATGTTGGAAAGGAAAATCAGTAAGTTGAAAAAGCATATGCCAAAATTAATGTGCTCTTGTGGGTATGCATTATGGAATGAGAAAAAATAATTTTGGAAAGGACCACTGGAGGTCATTAGCTCAAATGCCTGGCTCAGGACAGGGCTACCTTCATAGTTAGGGGAGGTTGTCCAAGGTCTTGTGTAATTGAGCCTCAATTATCTTCCTAGATGGATACTGCACAGTCTCTGGACACCCTTTTCTGGTGTTTGATTGTTTTCACAGTGAAATTTTTTTTTCTGATTTCTAGATTTCCCACATGACAACTTTTCTGTATCTTCCTGTCCTTGTGCAGCCTGAAGAGTGGTCTGCCCTCATCTTCCATACACATTCCTATTTTATGTAGGTGAAGACAGCAGTAGTATTCCTACCTTAGCCTACAATTAAACACAGGTATGCCTGTGGGGAACCTAAACATGAGCACAGCCCTGTAAGTACAGAATAGACCAGAGTATTTGGTTCCCTCAGGTTGCACTTAGATCTATGGAAGCCTTTCTTGGCATTTCACATCTTTTGCAAGTAGTAATTCCAAGTGGTCTTTGGTTTGCTAATGTTTGTACATGACTCCAGACAATGTTTAGTCTTCCTGTTTGCTTCTTCCTCTTCTACCTTTTGTAAGGTTGTTTTGCCTTGGAGCTCAGTTAGTAGTACTCTGTTCCTTTGTGTTGACTTCTACCACACCTGTGGCATGTCATCATACTTTGAAGAAGCTGATCTTGAATATCAATCAGTTTTCCAGGACTACTCCTGTTTCAGGGAGGCCCTTTCAAAGTGGTCACACCAACAAGCCTTCTGAACAAATAGAAATATTTTCTCAAGGTCAAAACTGTAATTTTGCTGTTGGCCTTTGATTGCTTTTCTCAGGATCTTAAGGTTCAACATCTCCTACATCTAATGCTGCCATTGACTTTCACATTTCTGGCCAGTTCTTTCTGCAGCTTCCCCCATCACTTTGGAAGATTCTCCCATTGCTTTGGAGGTCTGTTAAATCATAACCACATTCTCCCTCTGAAAACATTTAAGCCTTATTATAAAATACTGGCAACATATAATAGGGATACAATGCTGAAAAAAAAGACAGTGCAGCTACAGTGTCCTGATTTTGGTAGGAAATAAGACTTTTACAACCCAAATCAGAAGAATTAAATACTTTTCTGTCTGTTGTTGTCTGAAAGGGAAAACGTTTGGTATAAAATCTTGAAAACGTTTCCATTAGCATTTCAAGAACACATTTCTTATTTTGTCAAAAATGTGTATGAGGAAGAAAAGAGAAATAGAACAGTCTGTCAGACTGTATAGTTACTACTTGAAACAAAAATTCCTCTTCTGTTACATTGCCCACTCAGAATTTCTTGGTTTGAGCTTGCAAGAAGAAATAACAGGTATCCTGGGTAAAACTGCCATCTTTCGTTTAAAAACTGAAATAGGAATGATTTCTGTAGCGTAGATAATAATGCACTGACAGAAGCAACTGTGCACTAAAGACTTGGCACTGAAACCAGTAATTTCAGATTAGGTGAGAATCCCTACCACTTTAATAAGTTGCGCAGGTCTTGGACCTGCGCAAACTCATTTGAGTTCTGAATCATATGCATTGAGAGAAAGAATTTTGTTGTTTTTCTGAAATAATTGAAACTGGTGTATGTGTTCATTTGTTAGTGAATTTCAGGTGGCATTGTTTTGTTGTGAAAGAGGAAAGGAAAAGGTTGGGGTACCGGTGTGATAATTTTCCCAATTACACCTACTACTTAACTGTTCTGTTTTTTTGTTTCTAGATGATTAACATAGTTTTGAAAGTATCTCTTTTCAAAATTCACTTAAGCATTCATCTAGCTTATATTTATTTACTGGGTGTTTACTAGATAAAATAGACACTGATTTTTGAAAGGAAAAAACCTGAACATCCCTTACTTTCTGCAATTTATTGGTGTTTACAGTAGTGTAACAAGGTCCCAGGTGTGTGTTACTTCTGACCATTTACCGAAAGCATGCATCTTCAGTGATGGAAATATCTTATTTGCAGCTCTTACTGACTAGTTAAAATATTTTATGTGACCCACAGATAAATACAGGAACAAAAGATGCCTGATAGCCTTTGCTAATGTTAAGTTTCATTGCCCAGTTTACCACATTCAGGCACTACTATTTAGCAAATGAAGAAAAGGAGATTAAATATAGTGATAGAGATGTTGGCCTTTTTTTCTGTGCCAAGAGAAGATGAAGTTTCATGATATTTTTAACACTGAGATGCAGTACCCCCTCAGAATTTTTGGAAGTTCTGTCTATATTTTTGAGGCTATTTAATGTTACCATTTTAGATGAACAGTCATGAAAGCAGAGAATGTTACAAGGTGTTTAACAGTTTGAAAGATACTAGGAAAGGGCATACACTGTATCCTTCTTGTACTTGTGTTTCTCCTGTGTAGAAAAAATTCTATTCTTGTCATCTGGTCTAGCACACAAAGCAGTTTTATGCTTTCTATGCATTCTGCTAAATGTACATATATTACCTAAATTTGTTACTTACTGGTTGTTTCTTTTAAAAATGGTATTCGAAACTTTTCATTTCAAAATCTTAAAGCTTAATTCTTCCATCTGCATAAAATGATTTTGGTTTCCAGTCTGGGGAGCTCCATGATCTTTAAATGCCATAGATGTTGCAGCTATTGCAGCAGGCAGTTTTGCAGATACTTGCAAATTATATATGTATGTAGCCAGAAATACTGAAAAAATTAGTTACCTATTTATCTTTAAAGATGACTGTCATTAGTGGAAATGCTTATTTTTGTAGATTGATCAAATTACTCTGTGTTTGAAGGGAACTCTCTCATCACCATTTTGTGTTTCTTTTTTAAGATTAATTCAGTTCCAACTTGTAGCATGGTCATTGACATTTTCATGCTATGGGTCACGAGGCCTGCATACAGCAAGCGAATTCACACAGATCAGAAATACCTTAGAAGGAATATGCAGAATGTCTTTGGCAGTTATCACCATTATTTTTTCTCTCCCCTCTTGTCTCCCAGTGCTCTATTAAAAAGTGGTTGAGCTGCATGAATGAATTATTTGATACAGAAGATGATGCAAGTTGTTGGTGGGCACTCAGTGCACATCTCACAATGACAAAACTTACAGCACAGATCTTATGTTATTTCACTGTTAGTGAAAGGTGAAGGGACTTCACAGAGCAAAAGTGAATATTGTAGAAATAATATGCAGTGTTTTTTGCTTTGCTAAAATGGAAGCACTGATTTTTATTTTTACAGAAATGCATTTGGTAATGTTCTTTCCAGATTAAAACTCTTGTGTAAATGTTACAGGGTACTGTGTTCTTTGTTCAAGCTTGTATACTTCTGCTATTTAGTGCTAGTTTTTGAGATAAAACAAAACGATAAATTAAACAAAACCACAGCTATGTAATGAAAATTATAGCAGATCCAAATAACTGGTATTATTACAAAAATAATACAATAATAAAAAATAAACAAAAGACATGTTTAATGAGTGTTTACTAGAGAACCTCTGTGAAAACTAAAATGTCACATCAAAACTGTGTAGGTTTTTCTGTGGTCTTGTGTATTAAACATTCTACATTGCTTGCTTGAACAGTTTCCACCATTCAGAAGACTATTAGAGTAGTACTGTGCCAGGGTCCTGCCACCTTTTGGGGCCTGCCCCAGCTCGTGTTGCAGGCGTGGCTGCAGTGCCACGTTTGTGTCATTCGGTGGCAGAGAGGACAAGGCGAGGTCTTCCCCTGGTGCTCTGACCCACGTGGGCTCCCAGGATTTCTCAACAGCCTGACATTATTGCTTTTCTGTTTGTGTGTTACACTTGAGAGGCGGCGGGCATTGGCCGAGTGGCGTAGGCCCCCACCTGTGGAGCAGGCTCCTCCTCTGAGGACACCGGTTCGAATCCTGGAGGAACTCGCTGTCGCCGTCCGAGCTGCTCGGCCGTGGCAAGATGAACCTCAGGAGTAAAGAGAGTGGGGCCAGTTCTGCGCACCCTGTGCCTCACTTAAAAAATCCATTGCGCAGGCTTATCCCAAGATCTTTGTTTGCGAAGTCCAGCCAACAACAACTGTGCCAGGGATTTTATCTGAAAAAAATATACTGGAGGCTTTTCATAAATGTAATTCAGATCCTAGAAACGTGAGTAGTTTCTTAAAATGCCTTCTGTATTCAATTAAGGAAAATTATGAGAATTCTGCCTGTTGCAGGTATTGGGAGCTTGTGCTGATAAATCAATTGGCCACTGATCAATTTCTGAAGCTTCTAAAATACTTCTTCAAATAGATATATATGCATATACATACCTATATGCATACACATATACACATTCATGTGTATATATATCCACATGACAGTTTTCTATCTAATGACATTGTTCTTCTTAATTCTGTACAGGTTTTTCTGATGCATGTAGAATAAATAGTGCAGATGTGTTAGGAACTGTGATCTAACTTTTCTTGGTGGGAGCCAAGAAAAAGTTCTGCATGCACATATCTCCTACTTTAATCTTTAAAAGAAGACCAAACTTAAAAAACAAGGAGTACTTGAGCATAAAAATGTGAGTAACCTGATAACTGCTGGCTCATTTAGTTACTCTCAGAGCAATTCTTCTCTTAGGAAACATGATTTATTTGGTTAAAACAAGGTAAGAAAGGGAGTGAAGTTAGCAATACAGTTTTAAAGAATGGGGAGATGATGATGGCAAGCACTATATGGCTTGGAGACAGGTGGTTAAGGAGGTAAAGTTATTAATAAAAGTCTGTGGGCAGTGGAGTACAATAGAGTTCTTTAAATATAGAGGGTGTTCTTGAAGGATACAAAAGCTCAGTAATGATAGAAGTCCAGTAACAGACAAGGATGATAAATTTCTGCTGTGCAGAAAAGGGCATAAATATTCAATAAAAATTGTGTTCTGTATTCAGAAAGAGGCTGGATGATGCTTTTACATCTCACCAGCTCCATCATTAGTGATGGGAAGACTGTATTATCACTGTACCAGTAACTATTAATGTTGAATGTTTTTAAATCTGCTGCTCTGACACCTACATATACTAAAAAAGAAAAAGAAAGCTTAGAAGCTATATGAATTATTCATTTTGAGTTTTAACAAATCATGGAACAGTGGAGAAATTCTAGAAGGCAGGAGCAGAAGGGGAACTAATGTGCCCAAATTTAGAAAGTATAATATGTGCACTTTGAAAAGGCCAGTAGTAGTATGCTGTCAGTGAATATTTAAAGGAGAATGGCATAATTAATGCTGAATCAGAATAGGCAAGACAGACCCTACTTTGTACTGCTGCATGGGGTTACTCCTTTCTGTGACTCAGGTTAGGCTTACTGACCTGTAGTTCCTAGATTCTTGCTTGAGGATGGGTGTGCTATATGCCAGTTTCAAGTCTTTGGGTATCTCCCTTGATGTCATGTCTTGAAAAAGATAAGTGTGTCCTTGTAGTGACATTGACCAGCTGTCTCAGCACTCATCCTTCTGATCCTATGGGTTTTGTACAACTGCATCTTTGTCTGGTGTTGTGACATTGTATTGGTATCTCAGCCTTTTTCATGGCGTCTTTCACCTTCATTGCTAAGCATTCAGCCCACTTTTTTCTTCGCCTTTCTTTTGTTGCCAGTGTACTTGCTTTTGTCACCTTTTCCATCCCTTGTTATTTACAACTCCAGGTGACCTTTGCCTTTCTTAACACTATCTGTGCGTGCTTGAGCAGTGCCTTAAATAATTAAAACTGCTGAAATGTGGAGACACTGAACTAGCAGAGTCTGGGTTTGACCATAGTGTAGAAATTAGTGCCACTATTCAAAAAAACAGATGTTTGGTTATTTAATTACCCTAAGTGAGCAAACTTTAATGTTAGGATTTGAAGGCTTGACATGACTCAAGTAGTGTAGGTGTCCCACAGCATGGTGTTTATGGGAAGTTAATGAAAAGGTGCTGTGTGTCAAACCAAAAAAAACACTCTAAAAGCTTGTTCATGCTTAATTGTTTTTCTCTTGAAGTACTAATTCAGTTTGGTCTTGCTTAGTTTGAGATTTAACTGAATGCATGAGGAATAAAAATATCTGTAGGAAGAGAAGAGAAAGCTGGAGGCCCATAGAGAAAGAAGAATGTTCCCAGGGTTAGCATAGTCTGCACACCACAGCTGGTTGTTGGACAGTGTCCAGGAATAATTTTGACATGTTTATTTCGCATTTTTTCTCTGTGAACATGTTTTGAGGACACTTCATTAAATATGTCCGATAGTCTTTGAAGTTCTGTGCCTTTAACATTTTTTAAACAACAAATAGGGTGATGGATACAAAAATGAAAGTTATATTGGCAAGGACTGTTTGCACAATGAGAGCAACATAAGCTAAGTGAGTGAAGGCAGCGTATGTTTAACTGTGTGAAGGCATGTTTCATCAGTAACATTGTGCTGAAAGACAGTAATAAATTCCAGAAAAATAGGAATCATCTAAGTAAATAATAGAATATGTTTATATGCTTTGCCTTGTCAGTGTCCTGTATATTGCATGGTGAATGGTGTACTAATTTGAACAGCTGATATTTTATGTGCTTCTTAATGCCAATCAAGTGTCACCAAAACTAGATAAGCCTGTGGAATACTTTTGTCTACCTAAATTTTACTATTGGTGTTTAAAAAATGTGTTTATACCAGATTGACTAGAAAATACACTCTATTATGTCCTGACTGTTGTTAAAATAAATGATGGTCCCTTCTGCCCACCAGAAGTTGGGTCAGACCTCTGGGAGCACCAAGCAAGGGAATTGAAGTATTCTAAGTAGGTGAAACCATTGAAGTGGTGACAGTGCTTTCTTAGAAAATGAGAGGGATATGACTGAGTCAAGAATGCAGATGAACAGCTGAACTTCTCTGCTGGGGTCTGTATGAAATAGCCTGGGCACGGCAGCAGCAAGGAGGGCAGATGCTGCCTCTGCTACGTGTGCTCAGCACACAGCTGGGCTGCCACTTGTCTTGCTGCAGCTCTCACCAGGGTTCTGCAGCTGCAGTTCACTTCTTCAGCTGGGGATGTTGAGCTGCCCTTCATTGTGCCAGATAATTTTGCCTATGTCAGTTGTGTGTTGGGGATTCTTTTTATCTACAAGTCTAAAATTTATGCGATGTTCTTTAACACTTAAGGCACCTACTATGAGAGAGAGCTTATATAAAATGTGACCTTTTGATTTTTTTTATGGAATTTGGAACTCTTGCGTTTTATGAAGGTGCTTCAGTGAGATTATGTTCTAATTTGTAGACTTACTGTTTGATGAGTCTTCCAGTGCAAAATAGTTTATTACATGCTTAGAAGTCAGTAAAGGTAGAAGTCATATAAGATTGAAGTTGCTTATGCCGGTCCTTAGATTTCCACAGGTTTTTTAGGTGTTACCTATTATGTACATATTCCTTTCTGGTGAGTAGGATCATGTTTTGGAAACATAGGATATAATTCATAGTTGGGAAATACTTTTAATATTCAACATAATTTAAAAAATCCAACCATTGTATTTAAATCTCTGTTTTTTAAAAGTGCATGTGTTCTTGAAGTGTACTGGGCGCTAAATTATCCAGAAAAAAAATGTCCTTAGCCCTGAAAAAGTCTGGGCTAGGGGTGTTAGAGGCAAAGCTTGGGAGCAGAATCCATGCAGCACCAAATCAGTCAGAGCAGTTTTTAGTGCAACATCTGATTAGTTACCTGGTATATTTTACACTGCAGGAATATCTGCAAGGACCAGCTGTGCCTCACAACAGTTACGTATGCTCAAATGAATTCTACTTCTTCAGTAGAATTTAGAGGGTTTTTTTGAGCTCAGATGCAGAAAATAGGCTTTTTCCTTCAACGTAAGTAACTAAATATTTCAGTGTATAACTCATATTAAGAGCTTTTATGTCTGAGAGAAATCAGACCTTGTAGTTTTGTATGCTTTGAATGATCTTAAGCCTGTGGCAGTGTTTGGGGTTTTTTGGCACCAATACCATTTTTCTGTTCTTTGTTTCTTTAGCTTCTGTCTCTAAAGCTTGTGTGTGTGTTACAGATGAGTCCTTTTGAGGGGAACTTTTAAAAGAAAGTTGTTACTTGGTAGGCAATTTGATTTTTAACATCTTGGAAGTACATACTGTCTTGGCCTAGCTCATTTATTGCTTGATCAGGATCAGTCATAGTGATAGGAAGTTCTTTTATTATTATTTTTTTTAATTTTTATTTTTTAGTTCTTGAGTGCTTTTTTTGCTTGGGTCTGAGAATACAATACAATGAAGCTAAAAATATATGCTGCATTTTATAAAATATGGAGGATATTTGCGCGAACTTTATAAATGTCACAATGATGACCTTTGAAGAAACTCTGAAGAAAATTCTTACAGAAACAGCTGTAGATGATGCTCACTTTACTTATTTGGTACCATGGCAAAATTTGGCATTATGCTCAAGCTTGCATCTGTAAAATCAGAAGTAATTCCATTATTTTAGTCAGAACTGTAAAAGCAATTTACTTTGCAAAGCTTGGAGTGCTTTTTTGTGTTTTGTCAGCTGTTGGTTGCCTTTCTTCTAAGTAGAACATTAACAATATACCCAGACTACATGAAAACAGTGAAACACTGTACAAAATCCTTCTTGAATGACACGGGAAATGTTATCAGAGGGATTCAGGTTAGTGTTGAAATAACCTGAAACATTTTAGTCAAAATAGAAGAAGTAATTGATTATTTCTTGTTTAACCTTTACAGAATTTAAGGACCAGTTGTGATTCTGTGAAGAATTCAGTTTTAAACTTAAATCTGTCAAAGTGTACAGGTGAATGTATTGTATTCTTGTCTTAATCCTTAAATAATTAATGGATTTTTAGGGATGTGTTATCTGATACATTCAAATACTACAAAATTAAGAAAACAGAACTTGCTCTCCTTTCAACATTGCAGTCTTGACTGGTTATTTCTGTAGTATAAATTAATAATCAACAAAATCCTAAAATTTTCACTGGAAGTTGTTATTACAGTACTTGTAATAGCATATTCCTCGAATATCAAAGTTGAAGATGAAAAAACCCAAGTAATATGCAAGTAATGTGGTTTTTTGGTATTTCCTTTAGTCATCTCTAATTATTTGATTGGTACCTTTGTACATTAACTTCACCCTGCTCATTGAAATAACCTGTTGTTCTGTAGTATAAGAACAGGTAAATAAAAGGTATATGTTGCAATTTATTACAAAATACCTTTGTTGTCTGCCAGTTGTTGAAATTCCCTTTAATCCTTCAGCATTACATGAAGCATGGGAGGTTTAGCTAATTCTGAAGCATGGTAGGAGTGTTGCAACTGGGATTGAGGGGACATTCTGTCCTATGTATGTAGACCAAATTTTTCTACGATTTTCAGGCTATCCTTTCCTGTCAATTAGTAAGTATGATTTCATTTCTGGAAAACAATAGTTGAGGTTTTCAAGACTCATCTGGACAAAACTGTAAGCCCAGTGTTGACCCTGTTTTAAGCAGGAAGTTGGGCTGGATGACCCTGGGTGGTCCCTGCCAACCTGAATGGTTGTGTGAGTTGCTGTGTACACAATCACAGATGTTTGTCTTGGTATATGAAGTTTTATTTTAATTCCACTGAAATTGCTGTTTAGTATTTGAGGTATTGTTTGTCTGAAAGATATCTGTTTATCTTCTGAAAGAACGCTAGTGTGCTGCAGCAGATACATAGTGAAAGATAAATTATATAGTCTGTTCTTATTAGACCAAAACAGTAATTAATTATGAATAAAAGTAAAAAAGTCTTCCAATTTAATCTGGTGTTGCAAACTGAAAACCATAATGGTGTACTTAAATTCTACTATAAATGACATAACATATTCCTAACAGAAGTGTAAGATACATAGATTCTGTCTTATGAGACTGTATTGTTGAGGATCCCAGCAAAGCTTCTAAGCATTTTGGACCCAAGCGATAAATTAATTCTCAATTAAGGACCAGGATAACATAGCAGGGGAGGAACAGGTAGAAGGAATTGCAAAGTTTGAATTTTAAAGTAAACTCTGGGTTAGTCATTACCGACTAAGAATGTTTCTGTTTCTAGGGTTTTTACAAAAACACAAAGTTAATTTGAATTGAAATTGTAAGAACTATGGACAGCATAGATTCTATGTAGTATATTATAAAAATGAAATTAGTTTGTATTTTCCAGAACTATCATTTCTAGCTGCCCTCAGAATCAAGAACAAAATGTAGCAATTTCTATTGATTCATCATTTCACAGTTACTTTCACAGTAGTAATATCCAAGACTGTATTTTAAATCAGAAGCTTTGACCTTTTAATGTAGAGTAATGGCAAAGATGTCTAATACAGACGTGGAACTTACACAGGTTTCCAGCATTCAAAGCACTACTGAGAAGGTATTTAGTGAGGAAAATATAAAATGATAATCTTTCCTTTTAAATTGGAAATTTGGGGAAAAAAGATGGGATTTTTTACCATATATTATGTCTAATATTAGCTGTAGTAGTGGCTGTGCTGTTCGTTGCTCTCTTTTAGTTTTTCAGAATGGAATTATTTTCTTAAATGGAAAATAGTTTGGGTTATTTATAGTCTTAAAAACTGTTCAACTACAATTTATTTAATACACATGCATTTAATATAATGAAGAATCAATATTGCTTCTTCTTTATCCTTCTCTTCTCCCAGCATTCTTTTGAGAAATTTCACTTCTATACATTTTTTTGCAGGTCCTTGAATTTGCTCTCTTGGAGATAGTTTTAGTTGTAAGGGATTACTGAGATTGTATGCTGACTGTTTGCAATAGTAGAAAATGTGTGGAAAAGCCTCATTTCTTTCAGTGTATGTGCTGGTCTTTATTCATACAATTGAAAAACCTTAGAAGCTGATTTCAGAAGATGTATCTCCTCAAGAAAAGCAATCACTTTTCATTTGCCTGCTATTTTAAGCCAAACAATGAAGTTGCCCTATGTTGTTTCATAAATAAGCTTTTATTCTCAGCAACATGTTACTGAAAGTAGCATAGAACCTGTCGTGTAGGCACCGTTCCACTCTGACAGATGGGCACAGTGTAGGCATACCAGCCAACCCTTCCCCATACCACCCAACAGAGTATGAAGGGAAGCATTTTTGTCCAGGATTGCCACTGTGGCATTCAGTGCATGTAAGGCTTGAAGTTCAGGAAATGCACTCAGACTGGTCCATCTCACAGGATGACCGAAAGTTTAAAAATAGAAGGAGTTTTAGGTTCTGCTGGCTTTGTACTGTTCTGTTTCTTTTTGTGGTTCTGCTGAAGTCATCTAATGGGCTCAGCCAAAAGAATTCTGCCATGGACACATTTCTCCTTGATTAGTTATCTAAGTATGGAAACATAAGCACTGTGTAATTTCACTTGTAAGAAAGCTGTTCTTTGTGACTACATCCATATCTCTTTGGGTATAGACTAGGAAGACAAGGATCTACTGACACAGAATGAAATCTTGGTGTAAAAATATAGTGTAAAATAGAAAACTTTGAATAAATCAGATATTTGACACTGAAGATGTGGATAGTTAAATGCAGAATATTTTTGCAGGTTTTCAGAAGTGCAGATCAGCTATTGCTTGGTTATTGGTGTTTGAGATTTTGGAGGAGTTTTTATTTTTGAAATGAATTGGCTTAATGCCTTGTGCTTGATTTTATAAAGTAGCCAAGCACTGCAGGCTTTTGGCAAATACATTGCTTGAACAAATGCTTTTGTGTGTTACACTAGTCAGTCTTTGTGTCTGTCATTTTTATCTCCCTCAGTATTTTTGTGTAACTTCAATGGTTTAATCTTTTATTTCAAGTCTAGCTTGGTCTTTATGTGCCAATGAATTTTGTCAACTTCCCTGGAAAATGTGCTGATTCAATACATTCATGCTTCTTGGGGAACTTGGTTTCACTTGAAAAGTTTCTAAATTAAGGGAAATAATGTTTGCATGGCACTCATTTACAAAGTGGAGCAATATGTGAAAGAACAGGTGTGAAAAATGAAGTGAATAAATTTGCTTTTGAAATACAAATGGGCATTTCACGGCTTCTGTCAGAAGAATGTCTCTTCTTAACTGTTCTAAGTATTTAATTTTTCTTTTTAACTGAGTGTTTTCCTTCTGAAATTAAATTACATAATATTTGACCAACACATCTTTGCCTGCTTAATTTTAAATTAAAATTCATAATTAAGCATAGTATGAAATTATAAGATTTGATTTAATGCTTTCTTCCGGTACCTGAGCTAATGTTCATTGCATTAAAAGGCACAGTCGTCACTGAGAAGCTTTGTTCTTTTACAAAAGGTACCAAAAATAAATTCAGTTAGGGTCATAGTGGTTTAGTTTAATACTGTTATGATAATAAGTCCTATAATTACTTTCAGATAGTTCTTCCTTCCCAGAGGACGAGTTTTTTAGGTTTGATGTCTGCTTAAAGCATGAGAATGACAGTAAAATTAATGTCATAACCTTTACAGCCTATTTATCGCTTTCTCTGTAATATCCTAAAGGATTTTGTGTAACATCTAAGATAAATGTCTTAGTATGGACAAGCATCAAATTAGGTTAATTGGGTTCAACTGATACTCAGATTCAGTGTGTCTATCAGGACACCTGTTTCATATAACAGACCTGTGGGTATCTTTCTGTGAAAATTGCTTTTAAATGATTACATGTATATCCTCTGCTTCCTTTGGTTTATAGAGAGCAAGTTACAGTGTAGGATTTTTTTCCAGTTTATTTTCTGTTTTTGCCTCTTCTTGTAAATTTGTTTATCCTTTCATTCTGTGGTGATGTAGGGAATAGTACAGGCATGATAGAGCTTATTTTGTGACATTAGGATAGATTTGGCTTCCTAATTCTGTTCAACTCCTCTTCACTTGAAATTCTTGTAATAGGTTTCTTTTCAACTCTTGAGTAGTCAGCAGCAGATTCCTAGAGAAGTATTTTGAGTTCTGAAGTACTGTGTTTTGAATGATTTTATTTAGTGCCCTGTGATAGGGTTGCAATGAAGCAAACAAATTTTAAGATTATATTAAGAATTATATTAAGAAGTTTTAAAATGTTGTCATTGGGGTAGGCTCTCAGGTGGAGAAGAATTTATGATAATAAATAATCTGTATCATCTCCAGTATTTGGAAAGAGCCAGTATTGGACTCAAGTACAACAAGGGAAAAGTGCAAGAACATTTGCCTCCTCAGTATTCAATAAAAACAACTTATTAGTTGGTGACCAACTTAAGGTTTGTTCTGGATGTAAGAGTGTAAAACAGATACAAAATTTAGTTAATTTTAGTTCTGAGCTTAGGTCTTTTTTGAATATCATTATGTTTTTTATGGGAAGTAGTCATATTGAACCAGATTGATAGTGAAATTTAAAAAGGAAAAAATATCCTGATGGCAGGTGTAGGTAGCTGTGTGGATGTTATAACCTTCAACTTCTGTAATTTTGAAACAATGCACAGCACAAAACTTTTTGATAAAGACTGCATTTTATGTTTAGGACATGCATCAGTTGTCTGTAGATTCTAAGTAACTGTTCAACAAGTTAAAACCCAGCGGAAAGGTGTCAGAAACAACCAGAAAAAGGATCAAAAAGACAGTATCACTATTTACGTATTTGAAAATGCAAACAGAACAATTGCACAATATTATATGGTTTGCTTTGTAAACTGTGTTTGTATCAAAAGAAAACATGCTTTAATACAGCCATGCATATTAGGGTGGATAGAAAAATCTGAATGGATGATCATAAGAATCTTATCTTGACTTCAGAGTGTTGGTCTGTTCAGTTTTTTCCAAAAAGGAAGGTTACTTGATTAAGCATCTCCAAATATAAAAAGTGGTGAAAGGTTCTTTAATATAAGAACAAGTAAAAAAACCTATTCATGAATGGCCAGAAGATGATCAGTGAATTGGAGAAATTATACTCTTTTAAAATTATTATGATTTTTGTTGACAGTAGCTGATCAATGTACTTGTCTGTCAAATAAGCACTGAATTTTCTAGATTAAGATCATTACCTTACTGCAGTTAGTTGAATTCAAATCAGAAATACCTCTACAAAATGTTTGGATTTATGTGGTCTCCTTTTCTAAGTTAGGGTTTATGGATATGTGAGAAAATGTGTGGAGTTTCTATTTCCACATGGTATTCTAAGAATTATTGATCTGTATCCTGAAGTCTGGTTTGCTTGTTGTAATTCTAAGAGGAGTTAGTAACTATAGGTTACCCTCTTAGATAATTTAATGCTCCCAAACACAGGGAAGAACCCTGAAAACCTGAAAAGGTTAAGTTAAGAATAGTAATTTTGAGAATCATAATTTCAACATTATTTTTACAAGAATATGTATTTCTTTAAGTACTTCAGTATGTTTTGAAGTGCTGAAAATACTGAAGAGAAGAAAAACTTCTGACTTTGATTCTCTGACAAGATGTTATTAATCAATACAGTCTTATAGAAGGATGTCTTATAAGGTGGGTGACACAGAAGTTGAAAACCCACACTGGTTTCTAGGAGTGTTTTGCCATTCCAAAATAATATCAGTATGGTCTGTTCCATTCTTGCATGTTAAGAGGGAGATGTCTATATGTTCCCACAACATTAAACTGCATTTATGTGAGCTGACATGTTTGTGTGCTGGGTCTGACAGCTTGGGAGTTGTCTGCCTAAGTACCACGGACAGAGGCTCTTTGAGGCTGCCTAGGATCTGCTGATACTTGTCAGCAAACCTCTGCTAGGAGGTGCTGGTTGATGCTCCAGAGCTGCTTATTATGTGTATCTCAGCAGAGAAGATACAGGTACCAAAGAGCCTCACCTGTTTGCTGTGTGAGAGGTCTCATCACAGCAACCACACTTAATGTTTTTGGTGTGTTGATACTTTGGTGTTGAACTTCCTGAAAATGGAATTGATTTTTCCCTTTTCTTACTTTACTGCTACTTACAGAGTCATCTCCTTCCCAGAACCTGACTATGGTTGTTCGAGAGTCAATTGCATGATAGTAAAGGAATACATTCAAGACTTACTTTGTTTGGTAATTGCATCAGAATTTGTCCTAAATATTTCTGTATTTAACCAAATGGAATCTTCTGGTACTTCATGTGGGTCTTGAACAAGTCTGGCATGTTCTTTATGTGAGATTCTCCTGGCTTTTAAATTGATGAGGACAATAAGCAATCTACACACCTACACAGCTGGCTTTGTTCATGGTAATGTTGTAGATGTACACGGGTATGAAAGGCTGGATCTGGGTAAATCCCAGTTGTAATTTCCTCTATGTCTGTCAGTGGACATATCTGTTACCTTCCTGAAGCCTCCAACTGCATCAGAAGAACAAGAGTTTTATACCCTTTGTAACTTCTACTATGTTAATGATGGTCAATTGAACCAAACTATTGTGCAGCCATTCCAAAAGCCAGGCCATTTTATGAAAAAGAAAATCTTAGTGGATACTAAGGCAGTTTTGCATTGTCATTATATTATACTATGTGTTTCTTACCTGACTGTTAAATCACTCTTCACCAAAGCTTGAACAACACACTTGACTCCACTGAAAAGAAATAGGCAATTCTTTAGCTATTGGATGGTCATTTATGTAATGCCATTTTGTCAAATGCAGTGCAGATCTTGTTATAAGTACAAATGTCAAATTTAGATTTTCTTCCTAATATCTGATCTAACCTATCTTCTTTCAGTTTAAAGCCATTACCCCATGTCTTTTCTGTATATGCCCTTGTAAAAAGTCCCTATCCAGCTTTCCTGTATGCTGCCATTGGGTACTGGAAGGTGCTATAAGGTCTTCCTGGAGCCTTATCTTCTTAGAATCTCCAGCTCTCTGGAGATCTTCATAGGAGAGGTGTTCCATCCCTGTGATCAATCTCAGCCCTATGATCTAGAAGCCTCTCCAACAGGTCCACCTGTTTAAAGGAAAATGATTGCTTAACCCTACATTGTCTGTGATTCTTCAGAATGCATTGTCCCATTGCAATTCATGATGTTCCCTCTCTTCTGGAGCTCTCAATTACAACAAGCCTAAGTTAGTGCATGGTGTTGGAATATGGAGAGCACCTGTAAGGGTCCAGAGAAACTCATGGTTTAAAACTCTGGTGGTGTTTTTGCATGAGGTGCAGACAGACCAAGATCCATTCTGAAATACAAGTCTAGAAAACCATTGTCCTATTAATTTTTTTGTTTGTTTCTGAAAAATTATCTGAGCTTCTAAATATCTGTATTTCTTCCCAGGAACGTTGTCCTAACTATCAAAGAGCATAATGCAGACTCCGTTAACAGTTTCAGCAGGTATAGTATGCTTTCTGTACTTCTTTTAGAAATTAGATGCTTGTGATTCAAAATGTGGAAGAAATTTCATCCTTATTAATCACTGTATGACTTACAGTTCTACTGTAGTATGGGGAAAAAATGTTATACTGCAGCATTTATCACTTTAAACAATTGCAACAGCTAGAATAGTTTTCTTATTCAGGGCACTGCTAATTACTCTTGCCACCTGTAGCTGAAGCTTGAAAAGCATCTGCTCCTTGTTTGTTTCAGCAGAATTAAGTGTTCGGGTTTTGTTACAATTTTTTAAACTCTCATATACTTGAAAATCATTGCAATATTTGACTCCCCATGTAATATGGGATCAAATCTATCGCCAAATTATGCTGCAAGACTAGCAGAAAGAAAAAAAACAACATTAAGTAGTTGTTTTTTTATGTTTTAAGTACCTTTTCTCCAGCACTCCTTTTCTTACTGTCATTGTTTGTGTTTAAGTAGTTGTTTTTTTATGTTTTAAGTACCTTTTCTCCAGCACTCCTTTTCTTACTGTCATTGTTTGTGTTTAAGTCTTTGTTCCATGTTCAGTCTCTTCAAAAGTCATCTTTTGGTTGATATAATTTTCAGTACGGTTAGTGTCTTGATTGTTTTTTTTTATCTTCCAATATAAGTAAGGATATTTGTGCTGCAACTCTATATTCCCAAGCCTCTAAATGTGTATCTGTAACTTCAGTTTCCCTTCCCTTTTGATCTGTGTCACAATGCTGACGTTTAAATATGAGTTTTAATGAGTGTCATTTTTAATGATACTTCTTAAATGTGAGTGAATGTTTGATGGATATGACATCAGCTCTAATGCACCTTTCAGAAAACCATTGCTGGTTGTCAGTTAAGTTTCCATTGTTAGTACTTACGTTAATTAAGAAAAGCACTATATATTACTTAAGTTGAAGCCTCGAGCTTTTACTGTCATGTAAGTTTATATTTTACCTATTTTGTGAATACTGAGTATTTTTATGATGCTGTATTAATTCTGAGCAAGTGGTTCCTGAGGCATGTCATGCAAATTGATCTTAGTTGATTAGTTCTGTGTCTAATGGGACTATTCCTTCAAGGGAGATAGTACTTACTGTTGGATAAAACTGTCCACCCCTCAATGTGCTCTACACCTGTATGCTTATGACTGAAGTACTTAATTTGAATACTTAAAAGCCTTACCTCAATTTTTCTTTTAAGTAACAGGAATTTTACTCCAGTTACAGTCTTATGTTAAAGCCATTTCTGAAAAATAGGAGGAAAAAATAGACTGTGAAGCTGTTTGCAAACTTGAAACTGATTAACCATTTGCTTCGAGATTTTTTTATATTCTCCCCCCCCCAAAATCAAAATCCATTCTGGTCAGTATTGTGTTATCAACTTGCACCCACAACTTTGAAAGTGAGTGTTCATGTTAGAAATCATAACTAGATCATGACCAGAAAGTATATCAGTGTGAAATGATGATATTCTAGAAATATACTAGTCTCAGTATATTTTTTTAAACTCTTTTACTGTCATTCTTTTTTGTCTTTACATCAAGCATGACTTGTTTCTTAAATGTGGCACTTTGAAAATATTGAGGCTATTAGCAATTTATAATGATTGATGTATGTTTCTAACATTGGTACATTTCTTACAAATAAAAGGTTTGGAAATACATTATATTCATAGTAGAACCTATCCATCAGTTACATTCAGTATAGCATTTTTGTCAGTGTTTCTATACTTAGTGCTTGTTATTTTTCAGTTAAGTACAGAAGCAATGATTAGTGCAAGTTTTTGAGTGACAGCATAAACCCTTCACTGCTGCCATTTGTCATGTAATAGCAGGAGTTCTGTAATTGATCTGTATTCCTTCACAACATCTCAATTTTTTAAAATTTAAAATATTTTATAAGGTGATTATCTTTAATATAACAAGCAATTGTAAGTCTATGCAGTAACTCCACGTAACAAATACACTTTTCTGAATAATGATAAATATCTAACGTCTCACCTTTTATTTCCTAGGAATTATAAAATTATCATTGAAGCATCATATTCTGTCATTCACACTCATGTTAAATATTTACTGTTGAGCAAGTGATGGGTTTTTTTACAATGCTCAATAAGAACATAAAATACCGGCGTGCCTCAGTGAAGTGAAAAACCTTTGGCCTTGTCCGTTTTATAAAATATTTTTGTTAAACGACTGACATGAAATAATTCTATATCTTATACAAATATTTTGCAAAATATAAGGCTATCATGGTTTACCTAGGAATTTATTTAATGCTTTTTGTGTTTTTTAAATACACATCGGAAAAAGTATCACAAGCTGAAGTAATAGTTTTACTCCTTGAGTATGTGTATTTCAATTTTTAAAAAATTCATAGGTTTGTTTGTTTGTTTGTGTGGGTTTTTTTGTTTTTGTTTTTTTAAGTCAATGTATAGTTCATTACATTTTGTATCCTTTTTAGTATGGTCATTTAGTGTTGGGAGATCTCAAACTTCAATTAGCCATGTAAATGTGTTCCTTAGCATCATCTCTCACGTTGCTGGAACCCCTGCTGCCTTTATACCATTAACATAAATGCAGGTGCAAATAGCATTTATGTACTTTGATAGAAAGCAGTTGGAGACATTTCACTGTGGGACACAACACTTTCAGACTGTGTACATCTGTTCAAATAATGTATCCAAGCCAGTGACATGAATGCAAGGATAAAAACATCTGCCCCTGAGACCATTTGCCATACAGCAGATGCTTACATCTTTATTTATGCAGATGGTTTGTGTGATGAGCTGAGCAGTGATGAAATCGAGAAAGTTTGACAAAAATTCCAGGGTATTCATGGATGGGAAAGTACGTTGGTAACAGGGCTACTGAAAGAAGAACATCTACTATAAATACTGTTTCTTAGGAACATGGACACACAGTTTAGGACATTAACTAGATGAACACAAAATCAGTAAAGGGTTTGTTTGTTTGTTTTTTAATCTCATGCACAACAATTGTAGTGCCGTTTTAGAAATACTACATAGTTTAATGGATGTGTTTACTTTTAAACAGGAAAGCTCAGCTGCTTTGCTTCAAGACGTTCTCAAGTTATACAAAACTGATTTGACTGAAAAGTTTGCAGCAGTAGAGTGCTTTGAAATACTGACATAACTCATCACACAGTTGCTCGGAGGTTCTGTGCGGTGCCGCACAAGATTCAATGACTGTGGGGGATTTTTCAAGCCGTGTTCAGCGTCACAGATCTATCAGCAGAATAGCCGAGGCTGTGTGTTGTCTGAGAAGGACCGTGGGCAGTAGCTGTGAGCAGAGCCCGAGCGCAGCTCTGCCCCGCAGGCTCCTTTGTCCAACGGCTCCCACCACGTGTTCCTGTGAGGATTAGGGGGGCGCTGCTATTCCTGCACACGGAGAGATAAGGGTGTCATCCTTGGCCCACCTTCCTGTGAACTGCCTTCTCTTCCCATCCCTTCTGCCAGTGTTTGCAGTGTCACCTCTCAGCAGTGTATTCCATAGCCCCTTTATAGCACATCTAGTACTTTGTTTCGAGAGCCAGCGCTGCCTTTAAGCAGCACACTGACTAGCGAGCTTAGCAATGCCAATAAAGCTTGCAAATAATTGTAATTATGCACAGGAGGAGGAAAACCAGTCAGATACTGTAATTTAAATTGTTTTCTGCTACATCCTACTGCCGTTAAGGCCTAGCTATGTTTGGGTTCAGCTGCATGTGATGATTTCATATGTTCTGAAAACTGATATCGGCCTAGCCAGGACCATAGTATTTGATAAGATGTTTTAGTTTTCCTACATTATACAGCTCTGTGTCTGTATTTGAAAAAATATATTTATCTATTTGAAGTACTGTAGAGATTCTGTAATCTCTGTTTTTGTTTTAACCTTTAGTGGAATTAACTACAGGTGGCAATGTTTTGCACTTCTCGGCCAGAGCTGAGAGTCTTTTTCTGAAGAAATCTGGGTCATGAAGAAGGGAAAAGGGGAACAGCTAGAGCAAACCAAAACCTCAGGTAGAGATTCGTCATTCAAAACTTACACAATTTTCAAACAAAATGAGCTGTTTACAAAATCCCTCAGAAAATACTCACCAAGTCTCCTTGAAGTTTAACGATTGTTCTGGCCCTTTCTTTGGGCAATGATGAACTTTGTGTATACTTCATACAGAAGACTCCAAACAGGCCAAGCCAGGACAGACAGTCTTCTGATCCTCAGCTCATCTTGAATGAGGGAGCACTTTCTGAAGTTTGTGGTACAGGCCTCAAGTAAAATATGTTTGCTCTATTCAGCCAAAGTGCCAAATTAATTTTCTCCTGCATACAGCCTTTCTTTAAAAAGAAGTGCCTTGATTTTCATTAAAAAAAAAAAGAAAAAAGTGGTACTCTATAGAAGCAATAACACATTTGCTCTTCTACTGTGCTCTCTGTAATTCCCTTACTTCAGTCAGATATAACTATTTTCTGTCCCAAGGAGGGTGAGATATGTTCTCTTTGAAAGAAGAGCAAAAATCTAGTCAGAAAATAATTTATAATTCATTTATAGACTGTTTCTACTTGATCTTTTTGTGCTGCATAGTTTCTGAAGAATTCTGCCTTCATTTTTGTATCATTTGGTCATTATTGTTTCCTGCACTTAAGAAAAAGTAAATCTGTTAATTACCAGATACTAGCCAGGTTGATTTGATCGTGATAGACACTTTAGAAATGTCTTTACATTGGAATTGACTTTACAGTGAATTAATTACTGTTTAGGTCCGTGTGTTTCCTGAAGCTCACTAAAAGAAATTTCAACTGGCAATTCTCCCAGGAAATAATTCTTAAAAAACCAATTACAAGTGTTTATCCCCACCTCCTAAAGTACCTAATTTATATTTGCAATGCTATTGGAGGGTTATGAATTACAAGTTTATGACTAGTGCTTCCATCACCTGCCTTCTGCTATTTTCTGAACAATTAGTTCCCCCAAGTGGCTGCATTACTGCAGCATTGCTTTGGAAATCTTCAGGGATGATGCCCTCTATGGAACGGAATTGACTGGGCAAAATCAAAAAAGGTAACCACTGGATTTGCAGTGATACCACAGTAGTTTTGATTCTACTAAATTGTGTCCTGTCAGAGCAGCATGGTTTCTAGATAATGCCCACTTGAAAGCTGTCATTGTTGGTTGCTGAAACTGGCAGAGGCATACAAAAGCTGAAACACAGTTTTTGATGATGTATCTAAGTGTCCTCAGACAGAAGTTCCATGCTTAAATAGAAATTAAATTTAGTAGTGATTTTTGTAGTTGCAGAGGCCAGGCACCATCCTGAGCCCATAGATGTATCTGCATGAATCTCATTCCTAAGTTCTCTTATTGTCACAGTAAGAAAAGTCTGTGTGTGATTTCAGCTGTAAAGGTGGAAAATGTTATTAGTAATTACAGATGCTTTATGTCTAGCTCTTTTTATGTCAGTTTTCATTTCCTGATAGGAAAATATTTTTATCTGCTTGAGACCTATTAATTTTGTTGACCTTAATAAGAAATGAGTAGCTTATAACTTGAAAGACTGTACCTTCAAAAAAAATGGAAAGCTTTTAAAGTTCACAAACACTCCATGAGAGGTGTGAAGAGATCATGTAGATCTGCTAATAACTGAATTTTAAATCCACTGCAAAAGTGTCTAAAAATCTCTGATGTATACATGTTCTGACTCTTAGGAAGGATTTTGAAGACTTTTCTCCTTTATACAGTAGCACAAAAAAGGCTTTTTTTAATAGGAGGTTTGAATTGCCCACATTTTTTGTAAGATGTTGCTTTTGAATATTGATTTACCGGTGCGGCCAATACATCTGATGTTACAACTCAAAAAGGTTACCTCGAAGCTATTGGCCACGTATTATTCCCTATAGAAATATTATTTCATACATATTTTAAGTTACTTGTGTTGAGACAATAGAGAGATCTATGGAATCTAAATCTATGAGAAATCAAAAATTACCTCTTAGTGTATTATTGTTGCCAATGCTGGTAATATAGTGACTAAATGCATTGATATCTTGGTGTGTTAGCTGTTGTTTAACAAGTCTGCTTTTGTATGGGTATTTTCTCTGAGGGCAGAGATACTGAAGCCAAAGTGCTGGCGAGATTGATTGACAGGTCATCGTAAAAAATTTCTTCCTTGTATCTAGTCTGAATCTATGTTCTTTTAGTTTAAAACCACTATGCTTTGTCTTGCTTCTCCAGGCACTGTAAAAGGAGTCTCACTGTCTTTCTTTTAAGCCCCTTGCACGTACTGAAAAGCCACAAAAACGTCTTGGAGCCTTCTCCAACCTACGCAACTTCATCTCTCTCTCAGCCTTTCCTCCTAGAAGAGGTTTTCCGTCCTTAAGATCATTTCTGTGGCCCTGCTCTTGGCTTGCTCCAAAATGCTCTTTCATGCGCTGAGGACCTCGGAGCTGGACACAGTACTACAAGAAAGTGGAGAAGAGGGGATCACCTCCCTTGACCTGCTGCCCATGGTGCTTTTGATGTGACCAAGACACAATTGGCTTTCTGAGCTGCACATGCACATTGTCAGCTCATACTCAGTTTTTCATCCACCAGTACCCCCAAGTTCTCTCAGGAGAACTGTCCTAAATCGCTTTATCCCCCAGCCTGTATTGATAGCGGGGATTTTCCTGAGCCATGTGCAGGAACTCACGAGATTCCCATAGGCCCACTTCTTGATCTTGTTCAGGTCCCCCATCCTGTGTCCTTCAGGCATGTCAGCTGCACCACTCAGCTTCATTTCACCTGCACACTTTCTGAGGGTGCACTCAATCCTATTATCTGTGTCATTGCTGAAGATATTAAACAGCACTGGTCCCAGTACAGACCCCTGAGGGACACTGCTTGTCACTGATCTCCATACAGTCATGGCGTTGTTCCCCACTGCCCTCCGGCTGCAACCATCCGGCCAATTCCTTATCTGTCCAGTAATTCATCTCTCAAATCTGTAGCTCTCTGATTTAGAGAAAAGGATGTTGTGGAGGACCATGTCAAAGGCCTCACAGAAGTCTAGATAGATGACAGCATGATAACGAAGCAGCTCCTGTGTATACTTTCAAACAACAGAGGAAAGCAGTTCTGGAAGTTGAGAAAGTGATGGAACTCCTTTTTTCCTAGTTACATTAGATGTGTACAAACTTTGGCTTATGTAAATATATGGTCAATAGTGCATTAAGGATGTTTCAGGCAAAAACAGAGGACTGAATTAGAGAGGAAACTGACAGACCTTCCTGAGTGATCCTTGTGGGTCCCTTCCAACTCAGCATATTCTGTGATTCTGTGAAATATGAACTATGTACCCATGGTCTTGAATTACCACCTCTGCAAAGTGATGGTTTATGCCAAAAATAGTTTTAGCATATTCCCACACTGAAAAATGTCAACTCAAAGCTTTAATGTTGAACTTCTGCTTCAATGGAGTCCAGTTAATGTAAAAAACAAAAAAAACAAAACAAACAAACAAAAACCAAAACCAAAACCAACAAACAAAAAACCAAAAAACCCAAAAAACCCAAAAAAACCCAAAAAAACCAAAAAACAAACAAACAAAACAGAAAAAAAACACCAAAAAAACAAACAACAAAAAAAACCAACCAACCAAAAAAACAAAAAAACCACATTTTTATTGTGTAGCTCTGTTATTGTAATGTGTTCTTTTGTTAAGAAGAGTCTTTTGGAGACCATTTAAGGAATCCAGGAAGCATCCCACTGCTTACCGAATTTCTTGAAATGCACTATGATCCTAATCCCTTAAGATAATAAACTTGCACAGACTGTAAAGAAGACCTTTCTAAATGATAAAATGCTTAGTGCACAACTAGCAAATCGCATTTATGCCCAAATCAGAATTAATTATCTATAGCTTCAAAGGGGTCTAATACTCCCTCCTAGAATTTTAACACTGATCTTGTTCCTCCTGTAGGATACCAGAATAAATTTTCTAAGTATATTTTCACATTCTCTATCTTAGTGTTTGTGTGAATAACCTACTAGGGCTTTCCAGTATCACATTAAAATACTCTGTTACATTGTTTTCCTAAACTAGTTTAAATTGCACAAAAGCACACTTATGTAAACATAATTATATTATTCTTTAAAAAATCAAGTACTAAAAGGGTAAGAAATGTGATATTCCCCCTTTGTCTTAAATGCTTCTCCTTTCCGAATCACATGTGATAGTAATGTCGGTTACCTATCTTAAGTCTGTGTTTAATTCCTATATCCCACTATGACTCTTTGGCCTAGATATTTTTCAAGTCTCCTTTCTAGTCCTCTTTTCCTTTTTCTGCTTGCCCTGTATATATCCATCTTTCACTTCCACACCGTCAGCTCTGCAGTTCAGAGATAAGGAGAGGCCATTTCCTTGTTCCAGCTTGGGTGTTTGGACCTAAAGCTATAGCTCAGGGAAAATCTGGCCCAGCCTGAAGCAGGAGCATGTTCAATAGAATGTAATAATTGAAAAAAAATTAGCTGCTTAAACTATCTATTGAACACATGCCCAGAGCTCACAACTTTGCCAAATTTGGGCAGCTTTCACTGACCAAAAAGACATTGCTGTGTCACATATCAAGGTCTTCATCTCATGTACAGACGTGTTACTAGATTCTTTTTTATTATTTTTTTCATGGCAGACGTATTTGAGAATGTCTGGCATTTTCAGTTGAAATTAATTTTAGAAAATTATCTGAAGCAAATACCCAGAACAGAACATTCCACCCAAGTAGTTATTATTAGAAAAGGTAGAAGCACCTGCAAATTAATTGCTCTAACGTATGGAGTTTGGTATTCATAGTGTGTAGGCTTTATTGCTGACCTTATTTTGTATAGATGTGTGGCAAAACTAGTTTTGAACACAGAAGGCCAAATTTTTTTTCTAGAACATCTGCAGTTCCATTGATTTACATGGAATTATGGAAAGTGTAAACTAGCATAGAATTTGGACCCTTTATTTAAAAGCCTCTCTAAAGCTACTGAACCTTCATTTTTCTGAGCTTTTTGTTTTGCTGCTGTTGACTGTCTGCCATGACACTGAAGCTAAACCATCCCACCTGTTTGCCACATTAACCAGCTTTACTCAGTTATTAAGCTATCACCTCTTATTTGGCATGTAATATATTGGATTTAAAAACATATTTTGAGGAGAGAAAAATGGCAAAGAGCAAGGAGCAGTAGCTTTCTTAATGCATTAACTGGAAGTTAACATTTTATATTGTAATTTAATGTTGTCTTTTTCTCAGTTTTGTTGGTTTTGTTGGGTTTGGTTTTTTGTGGTTTTTTTTTTTTTTTTTTTTACCTGAGATCTATTTATAACTGACTGAAGCACTTTTGCAGGTGGTGGTTTTTTGCATGCTAATCCTGCAGAGAAACACTGTGTCCAACAAAGTATGCTGGGTCAGCAAAACAAAGAAACTTGTGCTGGAAAGACAATATCCACAGGTATTTGGTGTGTCTGGAGATTTGGCAAAATGAATGATTAACTGTCATTGGCAGAAAAAAGATCTGATGTTGTCTGTCAGAAAGTTGTGCATTTTTTTCTTTCCCACAGAACAGATTCTTTCTTTCAAGATCAGCAAAAGACTCAGCAATGTGCATTTAATAAAACATTTCATTAATCTTCTTCATCTCTATTCTGCCTTTTCCTTTAAAACAAGGTGATCTCTTTTTTTGTGTTATATTTTCCTCTTGTTTGTCCATTCATACACAAATTAAATGCATACCTGCACAGTGGAGCTGGGCCTACAAGGATTATTAAAAAGACCCAACACTATTACACAGTGGTTACATTTCTTCTGATTCTTTCTACAGTGTCTGAGTTCAGTAATGTTACATGCTTTACATAGAAAGCAAACTGATGGAAGTACAAAAGTAAGGCAGATCAGACTGGAGTAGACCCAATTTGGATGCCTTGGGGTGGAAGGGGAACCATCAAGGAGCAGCAGCCCCATGAATATTGCCTTTCTTGTGGAAGACTCTTCCCAGCATGGCTATATCAGGGAATGATACATCATTGATTTTTGTATTGGTGTGTCACTGTCCACTCCTATACAATTTTAAGGTTATTTAGAAGGGATGAAAGCTTATGACATGCTGCAACTTTCTGTGTGATTTGACCCTTGCAGGTCCAATCGTAGTAACCATTAGTCCCTTAACAGATAATTTTGAAGTAAATGGGTTGATTTGCATATGATTTAGCCTTCTGCTTAATTATTTTAAAGTGTGCACTTGTTGCCCCAAGTCCACACTCATCTGAAAGACTGAGGACACTACAGTTAAAAATAAGCTTCATGTCCGTCAGATATTAAATCTAATGCTTTCATTTTAGAGAAAGGATAAAAATTATTGCCTTTCAGTGAACAACCTGTAGATTGATTTGTAGAAACAAAGTTGTCTAAAACCAAGGGCCGTCCTCACAAATGCCATTGTAGAGCCTTAGCAGAAACTTCCCCTTCTTAGGTACAAGTCTTCATGGGGTTGCCTAGGCACAAAGGCCTATCCTCAGGTCACAGCTGACAAGTCAAAATGAGTCCTTTGAATCAGACAGAAATACTTTGGGAGAAGTGAAATGTCTCTGAAATATGCATGTGAAGTTTCCAAGCAGCCTTTCGCAGTAGCCGGACAGCCGGAGCATGTCCAAGTCCTTCAGTGCAGTGAAGACATGAATTACTATAGCACTGATGATACTTGCACACTCTGGGAGGGGTCAGTAGAACCTCCAGTCTGTGAATTAATTGTCTGCTTTTTCATGATCCAAGATGCTAAATAGTCTTCCACCAGTTCTTCCAATTACCTTTCCCAGTCTGCAAACAAAACCTTAACAGAGTCTCTGAAGGATATCAGACAGCTAGTCTGTATCTAGTTCTTCTCTATATTTAGTCACTGGCTAAGCAGCTTAACTACTATAGCTGTGTTGGATGAGAGGGAAATGTGGAGTTGAGTATCTTTTGCTTTCTAGAAGCACTGCAATGAATATCCTGCACCAAACTCTCTAATGTAAACTTGGGGGAAAAAAAGAAAAAGTAAGTTGTATTGAAGGCTGATACCAAACATAGCTTGCCTGGAAGATGTAATTGTGATAAAATTACACTAGTTGGAAAAAGAGTGTATAAAAAGCCCTTCTCAAACAGTGGTATCAATGGTTAGTATTGTTTTAACTGCATCAGAAGGATATTGATCTAAACAGAGCATTTTGTGGTTGGTATTCATGAAGATCCTGGCTTCTAGAGTGTTAGTTTCTTGTGGAATGCTGAGAAAATATCTGAAGATACTTTATAGAACTGATTTTACTGCTTAATTTTGCAATAGGCAAGTCAATGCATTTAAGATCCATATGGTTCTTTTTAAAGCTAGTGTCATGCATTATTTCTACAAATATTTCCTCCTAACCTCACATTAACCTTTCTTTTGTGGTGCTTTGACTGCCTTTTCTTCACCTTTGTAGAAGCGTCATTTCTTCAGCAAAACTTCCACCTTTTTCTCTTACCACTGGCTGGAGAACAGATGCCTTGTAACTTCAAGTAGCACAGGTGTGCTGGCTTTCCTAAAAATTTTGTGCAAATCAGTGAATAAAATTCTGAAATACAAAAAGTGAGGAACAAGGCAAACATGAGGGAGAATGGAAACAGCTTCCTGTTGAACATAGTGGCATGAACAGCTGCATATTTGGATAAAGTTTTTATTGTCAATGTATGGCAAGCATAATCTGGAAGAATAAGAGCTGGCTCTGTCCCCTAAATGTAAAGTACGTTTGTTCTGTCATCTGTGGTATTTAAGCTATACTATATTTGACCTGTAACTAGCATTGAACTTCAGAGCTAGCTCGCTTAGTGATTCCAATACTTTACATAATTTTTTTTTTCTTCTCAGAAGTTCTTGAAAGTATTTGCTCAAAAGCAACAAGAAGATACCCTGCAGGAAGCAAATAACCATCTGAGTATTAATAGCAATCTTAGCAGCTGAAAATGTGACTATATATTGGGTGACTGTAGATTGTTAAAAAAGATTTTAGAAAATGAGACTAAAAAGGACTGTGGTGAAACAATTTTAAACATGCAAAGTTTCTGCTTTTTCCAGGTTTCACAAACTCTGTAGACCTGGACTTACCTCTGTGTACAGGGATCTCTGTATTTATGTAGGATTTCCATATGTACAGTAATCCAGTCTGCACAGAATGTCTAGAAATTCAGTATATCTCTACAGACATTGAACAGAAAGTTATAGTGGTCCCCAGTAGTTTCACTTAATTGGAGCATAAAGAAGGGACATAATAGGCTTGGTGTTTGATGCTGTAGATGGTAATAAAAGGATCAAAGGCTTATGCCCTGCACAGTTATTGCTCTATGAATCTGCTGTGGATCAAAGAGTTTCGATAAGCATCAGACCTAGTGTGTATGAACTGTACAGTTTATGTGTGATTGTGCAGTGAATCCAGCATGTCCTAAAGGCAGTGGATTTACTGCACATGTGCACACCATGAATATGCATGTATATCTGTCCAGGAGTTCTGGTCATGGAACATGATAGGTCTGTAACTTGCAGTGCATGTTGCGAAGTGTGTGATGTCTGAGAAGAGCATCTGGGATTAAGATAAAGTTAGTGGAGTTTCCAGTGTCTTTTAGTAATTCACCTTTTAAAGTCCAGAATACAAGTCTTTAAAATGGCAAGGAATGCAAACTTTTCTGTGGAAATGCTGTTATATTTCAAGGTTCCAGCATTTACTTTTACATATTCTATCCAAACGTGATTCCTTCCTCAAAATGATGTTTGCTTTTATTTTTGCCTTTCAAGTTGCCTTACTGCTTGGGGTCTTCATAGCTGAATTTTCAGTGGTTGAGAAAGTTTGGATCTTTCAAGAAAGTGAATAACTTACTACACTAGTTTTATTGTGCATGAATGGCACATAAACAGTATGTGTGATTTGGTATTTAACAATAGGACACCTTCTTCCAAGTCCTCTTTGAGTTTATTACGCATTATTTGCATGTTTTATAGCAGTAATTTTTTTAAGACTTCATCAGGCAAACTTTGGTCTGTATCTGATAAAACCCATTAATTCTAAATGTTCTAGAAGCTTTGAAAGATAGCATGGTTCTCTGAGAGATGTGGTCAGAGCAGGTGCTCAGAAAAGTTTCTGTGTCCTGTCCCTGTTCTTCCAGCTGAATATTGCCAGCATGCTGTTGCAGCTTTTCTGGGGCTGAAGAGACTTATGGGTGTGTTTCTTCTGAAATGCCATGTAGTTTCTAACCTAGAATGAAACATCCATTTAAGACTTAAGAGTTTGGTTTTTTTTTTTGCATATCTGTATTCAAGAGCATTACTTCAGGCAGTGCTTTTGTTTTGTCCATGAAACGTTTTCAATTCTAAATTTAATTTGGTGAGCATAAATGCCAACATATTTTTAATAAGTTTGTATGTAATAGTATCCTTTGTAAACAGTTTTAGTTTTGAGACTTTTTTTAAAAAGAAATACTGTATTTCCTATTACATCTTTGTTTTGTTATTCTTACAGATAAACACAAATCCCCTTCGGATATAATACAAAGTTTTCAGAAGAAAAGTCAGTTTAGGACCATTGCTCCAAAAATGGTACCAAAAATTTTAACGTCTGGAGTTGTTTCTTGTCTTCAGTCATCTCTGCATGAGCCAAATACACCGATTTCAGCTGCAGGTTCTAAACCGCTGGTGGTACCAGCTCAGAAGTACACTGTCATGCAGGTGGCTGGTCAGGAGGGGACGTTTTCCCTGCTGGCTGTGCCATATGTTGCTCCTGCCCTAACAAAACAAGCCCAGAAGTCAAATGTGACCCCCTCTGAAAACCTAAAGCTGCCTATCCCTAGGTACCAATCTGTAAGGAATAAATGGCTGAGTGACAAAAAACAGGCAAAAATCCCTGTTTCGGGTGTACATAACAAGATTCCTACCAAATCACTGGTCTCATCACGGACTTCCCCCATGAGTACTTTAACTGAAGGCTGTCCTGAAACTCATTCTAGTTCAGATTCAACTGAGCAAGCAACACTAACAGACTGTGACTCATCTGAAATTGCAGTTGCCACACTAGTAAATAAAAGCAGTTGTGAAGAATCAGGTTCTCAGGTAATGAACAAAACTGAAATTGCTAACAGTAACATTTCTGGACCATCTGTAGTTAAAGACTCTTTATCCAAGCCACCAAATACAATTAATCCCACAAAGCTATGTCTATGCTCTGTGAAGACAGCATCAGAAACCACAAGAAGGTCAGTCATGACATCTGAGAAACCAAAGGAAAATCCCACAAATTCTGCAAATCCTGTTGCTGTCTTGTCACCACCAGTTTTTGGCAGTACAATACAGATGACTCCATCAGCACCAAAAGGAAAACTTCCTATTTTGCCTTATCCAAGGATGAAAAATTCAGCATTCTGTAAGTCTAGGCAGAATACTAATGTTATGGATATATCTAGTCCTTCACTAAGATCTGAATGTAAAAAGATACCAACATTGGCAAAAACCAAAGCATTTGATGAGCAATTAGCTGTATCATTTACACAAGTCCCTAAACAAACTGTTCGAGAAAATACCTTCTCTTCATCCAGTCAAGTGGATGTTGACAGTCTTAAAAAACTGAACAGTGCAGCCTCTAAAAAAAGAGGCAGGAAAAGAAGAGCCTCAGATGATTTATTGGCTTTTCAGACCAAGCGAAGGAAATGCATCGTTAATAAGTTTAGAGAAGGAAGAGAGAGGGTGAAGGTTGATATTCAGGCACCTGAAGACAAAAAAGCAGAAGCAGTGAAAAAATACCGTAGTATTAGACCAAAACCAGTGGTAGTTGTGCAGGCCTTGGCACCGCTGACCTCCGCAGCAATAGTAGAGACACCGTCTCGTGACCATTTAAAGCAAGGTATTCTCTTAAATGGCTCACTTGCCAATAAGTATTTGAGTTACAAGCATAGTGATGCTACATCAGCTAAATCAAGTGATTCAAGTAGAAATGCATGTTCAGCCACTCCTAAGCCATTGCACAGATGTCCTGTTTGTAACCATACCTTCCAGTTCAAACACCACCTCCAGGACCATATGAACTCACACACGAACAAACGGCCGTACAGCTGTCGGATTTGCAGGAAAGCTTATATTCATTCTGGGAGCCTGAGCACACATATGAAACTTCATCACAATGAAGGCAAACCCAAAAAACTGGTGTGCTGTGAATTCTGTGCTAAAGTTTTTGGCCATGCAAAAGTGTATTTTGGCCACCTCAGAGAAGTCCACAGGGTTGTTATCAGCACAGAACCCTCTCCTAGTGAGCCACAGATGCAAGATGCATTAAAGCAGAGAGACACAAATATTAAAGAGTCAGAAGAAGCTACTGAGAGGTGAGCATTTTAACTAATTAAATGTAATGAAAATGGGATTTCAAGTTGTCAGTGGAAATTTATAAACATCACCATTATGAAAATTGTTGCTTTCCCTGCCCCCCAAGTGAGAATCCCAATGGCTTAAATATTTTGATTGAATCTAGTCAATCCATTAGACCATCCAGTATATTTTAGCAAATTTATTGACTATAAATCATGACTGACACTTGAATATCCAAAGTAATTTTGCATATATTCTAGTAACATTCAATATACTGGTGCTGGAGCTATTAGGATTGATTTCTCGTGGTTAATGCTCTGTTAATCTGCACTGTCTTCTGTCCTACTCATTTGGGGGGGTTTCCTAAAAGGTAAGCAAGAAGTAATTCATATTTCAGTATTAGCTTGTAGTTTGTTTTCCCTGTTAAATATCATTATCCCATTTCCTTCTCTGGAGTGCTGTGAGCTAATCTGTCTCCTGTGTTGATTACTGCTGCTTTTGCGATCACTCAGCCAAGCAGAAAAGTTAACATTTACCATATTAGCTCTGAATTATGATTTTGAGGTGAAATTTCTTGACACAGTATAACTGTTGGCTTTTTTGTTACTTGCACTGTCCATTTACTTTCACTGAAGAACATTCAGGGCTTTAAGATGACTTCTCACTGCAACACTACAGTTAGATTTTACTCATTTTCTTTTACATAGCTCCACTCTCTGGGCCATAAATTAGAAAATTTCAAGGTCTTGAGTCTAAGAAACACCAGCACTTGTCTGTTAGTCTTATTAGTCATCATACAGTGAATCATTCAGTTTATCTGTTTTGCTGGATAATCTGTCTAATCTGTGTAAATACACAGTGTTACGAGATCTTTTTCGTGGCTGTTCTGAGAAGATTTCTCAGGAGGTCATGGTTTGACTAGCATAGTTTTCCTTAGACTATCTGTGTATCCTTTATACAGCATAGCTGTCCTAAATCAAGGAGAGGGCTGTCTAATTGTGAATCAAATATTTAAACTTTTCTAAACCATGTTACAGATTTTTTGGAAAAAAAGCCAAGAAACTTTGAAGTTTCATTGTTTCCATCTTGGAAAGCGAGGTGGAACATGTGATTTTGCTTTAAATTTACCTCAGATCACTCACTGTAAACAAGTAAGTTTCTCTTAGTAGTACACTGCAGATAATAGTAGTTTTCACTTTTCTAGCACAGCACTAGAATTTGGATTCACCTCACTGAATCAGGAACTTTAAAAAAATGTTATCAACCTTTTGTTAAAAGGCTAGTTTCGTCAAAAAGTTATTTCTACCAAGGTAAATTTTGGACACAACTCTTAAGCTCAGAAGTGTCAAACAACATTTGGTTTCAGTTGCTTCATAAACAGCACTGCTATTATTTTCTTTTTTCCCCCCCACCCCTTTCCAAATGAATTAGATACTGTAAAAGCAATGCTTGTTTTTAATTAAAAATGTTTCAAGTCTGTTCTCTCTTCTTAGAACTTATGACAGAAATTGCTATCTCTCTTTTATGCCTGGCTAATACTTTAATAGTTTGTATTTCCTTTTTTTTAACAGGGGAAATAAGTGTAATTTTGAGGACCTATTCCATAACCCGGGAGGAGTGAAATTACAGATCAGATGTGGTCGATGCCAGTTTATTGCACAGTCTTTTGGTGAAATGAAGTTCCACTTACTGTGCTATCATGGAGAAGAGATTCAGGGAAGAGTAAGGGAAGGGGTTTTGCAAGGAAATAGAGGAGTGAAAGGGGAACTGATCAAACATACAACCCACTTCTGGAAACAGCACAATGAGAGAAGACATTTAGCAAAATGCAGTGCCCATGGGGAGGAGATCTGTAGTTTCCCCAAACTGAAAAGACAGATACACTTTCACCATCAAAATAATGTCAACATTTTATCTAAAGGTGAACTAACTCAGTCAAGAAGTGCTGAAACCACTAAAGAGATGCAAAATGTGGGGTTTGGTACACCAAGCAAAAAAATAGAATTTCAATCTAAAGCGGGCTATAACTGCATTTTATGCAAACAGTTATTTGGAAGAAAAGAAGATCTTTGTAATCATTGGCAGAGTCATCATAATTGTGAAGACCCTTCCACTTTATGGACAATTTTTAGTTTGGTATCAAAACAAGGTATTACTGAATTTTCTAATAATAGTAAATATTGAAGCTCAATTCTACAGTGCTATGAAAACCATTAACTACCTTACCAAACTGTTTATGTTTTTTTGCTGTCTTGGTAAACTAACTCAGCAACTAAGCTCAAAGTTTTGTTGGAATTTTTTTGAAGTTATGCTAACCTTTATTTTGGTGAATAGAAAATAAATTTATTCAGTGTCATTCTAGGTAGATACTTGGAAGCTGATTGTGAAACTTTGTACTTAAAATTCGTGCTTAAGGAACTTTGTCACAGCAAATACTCAATACTAACGATTAACATCTAGGAAAAAGATTTTCAAGTTAAATTATACTGTACACACAGAAATAAATCAACTTATATGAAATAATCTCAATCTTGGATGAAATGACAAACCACACTGGAAGTGTAATTTCAGTCTGAACTGTGCTTCTAAATTTTGTGGTAAATACATATTTCCATGCAGTTCTGCTGATCATTTGAATGTGCATACATGCAGCTGGCATTCAGAACCTTTATAATCTGTAACTTTAGAATGTTTATTTCTAGTTTTCTTGGTTCCAGTGTCTTCAACCATGCTCATTGCTTGCACACCTTTTTGGTGTTAAATTCTGTCCTGATAATAGCAAAGATTTTGTAAGTAAAAATCCTACATGTATTTATTTGCCTGTAGCTTTTCATGTTGAAAGTGAATTAATTGCCTGCCATGAAGATGAAGCCCTCAAAACTTGACTGCTTTATGAAAAAGAGCAAGTTTGTTTTAAAAATGGTGATCTGAGGTGGATACTCATGCGAAGTCTGACATTCTGCCTTAGACTGCATATCTCAAAATGAACTTTTAGTGTATTCTTTGCACTTCCAGTCACAGCAGCACCACTGCCAACACCATTAGCACTCTGCCTTTAATACTCTTGGTGTATCACTTTTGTACCCTCTGCAGCTGACCCTGTCAGTGGCTCTAAAGGGAAATTGTTCCTTCACTTCTGTGGTAGAGGTAATGAGTGGCGGGCATTGGCCGAGTGGCGTAGGCCCCCGCCTGTGGAGCCGGCTCCTCCTCTGAGGACGCCGGTTCGAATCCTGGAGGAACTCGCTGTCACCGTCCGAGCTGCTCGGCCGTGGCAAAATGAACCTCAAGAGTAAAGGGGGTGGGACCAGTTCCGCACACACTGTGCCTCACCTAAAAAGTCCATTGCGCAGGTTTGTCCCAAAATCTTTGTTCGTGACGTCTAGCCAACAACAACAACATGAGGTAGTGAGTTGTTTTTTCTTGTCTTGCCAGATTTGGAGCTCCTTAACCTTTCAATGTCAGGAGCTGGTAATCATGCCCTTACCAGAGCAAAGCTGTAGCAGCCCATGGTGCAGGAGCAGTGCATCCTGTGACCCCTGGCTGCAGGGCAGGCAAGGTCAGCGACCACTGCAGTGCATCTCCAAGGGAGCAAGTCCAGTCAGGCTGTAAGAGGATGGAGTTTTGATGAAAAGGTCATTGTAATCATTGAATCTAGTTTGAAATTGGTGTTTAAACTGTTGTCACTCAAAGTCTTATTACATACCTTTGAATTATTTTGGGATCAATAGTGGAGGCAGTCTAAGGAATCGGTACATCACTGTTCAACAGAAATCAGAGCACATCAGAGGGCAAGCTGAAAAATACATCAGTTCTGCCCCAACAGTACTAGTCTGTTCATTTCTGTGGTCAACTGTAACTGAGAATTTGCAGTAATGAAAGAGTGATTCCTAAATTGTCCTGGATCACCCCTCACTGTTTTGCAGAAGTTACAGTGATATGAACTTGAGAAGAAGTCTGAAAACATTGGGCTCTCTGAATGGGATTCCAGAAGCTGTTGCAATATTTTGTGTATGTGTTTTGTTTTTAAACAGTAAAGGCAATTTTGATGAGCTAATAGTTTTGAATGCAATTTCTTGTTGTATGGCGTTTTGCCCTGGAGATGAACTATAAGGCAGGAGCCAAGAGTAATAAAAGACAAAGAGAGAATGCTTGTAGATCTGTACATGTGCTTGGTAAGGTGGATGAATCCCAGTGGATTTTCAAAACTTCCTTCCTACTGTCTGTTGTTTTAATACATATTTGTGCTCTTTCTTTGCTTTTCCATATTTTTTTAATGCTGAATTACTTTAAATATACTACTTGTTCTTATTCTTGACACACCCATCTTTTAATGCTTACAATATATTCATATTTGTTTTCATGGGCATATTTGAAAAGGAGTAGTTAATTTTGAAGTCAGTGTTTCATATCAGACTGAGGCTATATTTAACTTTAAGTAGAGTGTGTTGCATTTAGAAGCATTTTTTACCCACCCCGCAATTTAATCCTGTAACTTTCAAAATCAAACAGCATGGCATTTTCCCTGAAACAAATATGAGAGCAATCCTTCCTTCCCATAGTTGCACTGTATCAAAAGGAAGTTCATTCCCAGCACAAAACATGCATTTTAAAAGTTGAAGGAAAAAAAACCCCACGTTTAAAAGGGTTGATCATGTTTTTTATTTGGAATTGGCATCAAATCACCTTTCCTGCAAACTCACCCATCCCGTGGTATAGTTTAAAATGTGCTGACAGGAATGCAGCACTGAGACAGGGGTTCCTGCTGGTCAGGAACAGCACCAGTGATGGCAGAGCTGTCCTTTAAAAAAATTTTCAAAAAGTGTTTGTTAAAAACAATGATGCATCAGTAATGTAGATGAGTTGTTTGGCGATGGTCATCAGGCAAGGGGAGTCAGTCTGTTTCACTGAGGGGGAGATGCAGTGGTGATGGGAGGAAGGGGCTTGGGATAAGGGAGTCAGTTGCGGGTTTTTTTTAAATAAAAAGTTTCATGGTCTTTTCATCATATTTTTGTGCTTTCCCTTTCTGTAGTTTAGGCCAAGTAGTAAAGGTCTCAGCTTTCAGCAATTTAAAGCCTGAAAACATGTTTGAAAGCATGGTTCTAAGCCACTTCTCAGTGTCCTCATAAATGTTTAAAATTAGAAGCCTTTTTTCTGAGCCTGAAAGCATTCTTATGTTTCAGGCTATTACAATTATGGCAGATTATGAAAGATTTCGATTTTTGAGAATAGCTTTGCATTAAATACAGATGTGTCTTTTGTTTAAGGTGTGTTTGTTTTGCATTTGTGTTCATTTTGATAACATTGGGAGGTATGAACTGAGCCTTTATAGACAGCAACATTAAATAGTGCATTTTTGCTGTTCAGGGGAAGGGTTGTTATGAACACAGTTCGCTGTTTACCTTGAAGCTGGACAAGTTAACATCTGGTTTTTCACATAAATTATGTTTTTAAATTGTTAAACTGAATGTTACTGTTTTTGTAACTGTAGTTTTGTTCCCCTCTGATTTTTCATTAAATTCGTTTCAGCTTCACTGTTCAACTTTAAAGCTGTTCCTCACATGGAAAGTTCTTCCTTCATCATCACACCATAAATAATCAAAGCTGGAGGAGTTCCATTACCTTTCTGGCTTGCAGAGTATTGCCCTTCTCCAGCTGCAGAGCTACAGTTTCCTATGGCTAACTTGACATATTTGCTGGCAGTAAACATTTTACTTCATTTATTTATTTATTGGAATTCAAATCTCAGCTGTTTAGCTCCATCAGAGGTTCTGTCATACCTCATTAGATACTTATTTTATCTGCTATTCACTGATCTCTTTAGAGAAAGTCTCATAAGAAGGATGAACAGGTATTTAAAGCAGCAGATTTCTACCCTAACTTTGTGCAGGTGATGCTGACATTTGAGAATCACCAGCTTATGTAGGCTCAGCCATGTAGTATATTATATTTCTACAACACATCCACCTACATGTGCATCTGTTTTGGAACAAAATGTATACTTCAAATTCAGCTGTCAGTTATTATTATCAAACCTGTACAATGTAGGTTATTATGAATAAAGATTAAAATGCTATTAACTGTAGTAGGTTTACTTGTCAAATTCCGTATAGCTCTGAAAAATGAAAATCTCTGTGTGCTGAGTATGACATAGAAAAAATCTGGTTTCACGAAGAAAATTCTGATGGCTTAAAAGTTGTCCTCATTTCAAGATGTGCTTTTACAGTTGATCTGTTACCTTGCAGGATTTTCTCCACATCTATTAAATTGGCATAATTTTTCTTGGTTAGGAATACTGAAGAAGACCTCAGTCTGCAAGCAGGTTTCCAGAACAAACATGTTTACTCCTATTTTCTGTACAGACAGGTTCATGAACTCAAACTAGTCTTGGTGGCCTTAGGTTTATATGCACAGTGTAGGGAAACATGCAGGGTTTGGGCTTCAGGGTGTGACTTCATGAGGCAGTTCTGCAGTTCCAAAGGAGAAACTAGAAACTTGAATGTAAAAATAACTTGGGTTTCAGAGTTGAGTGAATTCCTAATACCTTATTGACAAACCTTCAAGAAATCCTGAAAAATGAGAATAGCATACTTCTCTACTTGTGCTTTGTTTGGCAATTTTATTGACGTAGTAGTACCAGAGGTGTTCTGAAATATGATACGGCTGTTGCTTTCTCTCGCTCTCTTTTTTTTTTTTTTTCTTTTTTTTTCCCTTCGTTTTATTGGCTCTTCTGTGTAAGCGTTAGAAATGGGATGAGTTACAAGAACTATGATTTCTGCTGCCTACAAATCTAGGAACATGATTCTGAAGTAACTTTGCAGAAACTTCCCATTTTAGTCTAGAATAATAGATGAAATCAGCAAGAAGAAAATTCTATTGGAAAGAGATATGTGAGCAAATTATTTCATATCTGAATTTCTCTGCACACTTACACCACTGTAGATGATGTTTATAGATGATGCGTCTTCTTCTGATACATGCAAACAATTTGTTCTTATCCAGAGTTATTTAGAGTGACCAAGGGAAGTAAGAATTTAAAAAAACTCCGTATCTTTTATTTTGTTAAATATTTCTACTGTTGTGCCATTACACATCACGTTCCAAGGCCTGTAAATACTCAGATGCTTTCAAGGGGACTTAGAGCATAATTCAGTGGAGGAAGGGGAAAGAAACATGTAAGGAAAAGTAGTGATGATGGAGGTTGACAGAATGTATTTAATATAAGTCCAAGCTTCAGTATTACTGGCCTTTGATAGAAGTGTCCTGGAGCCTTAAACTTCTCTCTTCAACCCCACTGTGGTTACATCATTCCAGATTCTGCTCTCACTTAAGGTACATCAGTTTGGAGCACCCTCCTGTTCTTTGAACAAAAGCTTTTCTAAATGGCATAGCTGATTCTGCAAATGTCCTCTTCTTTTGCTGTCTCATTTACAGACGTGTAGTCAGGTGAGCCGCATGCTGGCTGCTGAGACCACCTGCTGCCAGACTTGAAATGTGGTCATTCTGTTTTCTGAGGAAAGCATCTTTAGTCTATAAAAATGAAACCAAAAGCTGCATCTGTACTTAACAAAATAGGAGAATGGCTCACTCAAGTTTCCTACAGGTGCAAAACTGATAAGTAGTAGGAGAAAAAAATGAAGTGCTGGTATAAGACAAAGCAGCTGCTAAATATGATTTGGGGTATTTATGTACCATTGTAAAAGACTGAAATGTTCCATCACCTAGCTGGACCCGAATAATAGAATCAGAGAAGTTCCATAAAAGTGTCTCATGCAGATGTGATGGTATAAAGCAGCAATTCAGAGGCATTGTGACTGAAACACCTCTCCTCACCTTGCCCCACCTCACGTTGCCTCACCTCCCCTCTGTGTTTTCATTTTCTCCCCTCCCCACCCCTCTTTTCCCACTGCCTTTTCCTTTCCCTCTCCTTTTCCTTTTCCCCCCTCTTTCACTTTCCCCACTCTTTTCCTTTTACCCTTCCTGGCCATTCTACCTTTTTAACATCCGTTCTGGCTGAATGTGGTTTGTAAATGTGTGGTTCAGCAAAGTCAGCGTCGTGTCTGGCATCCTTGCTGCTAGCCAAACCCTGTGACTGAGCAGTTGTGAACATTTGGAGGATGTTTCAGGCTGGAGCAGCCTCCTGCACGAAGCAGAGCTTAGCACCAGCCCAGGAGCAGAACAGTGGTTTGCCTTTTTGGAAGCCATTTCTGTTGCTGTTCCCACTGGTCTATCGCCAGTGGAAGGTCACGAGTGTAAACAAGGCTTCAGTATAGCAGCTGATACTTCAAGCACTGTCATAAGCAATTTTATGACTTTTGTAAAGCAAGCATGAAAATTGGGACAAAAAATAATCCCCCCAAACCCACATAAAGTTGCAGTTTCAGCTGGCAATCCTTCTGCAGTGAGAACTTCTCTTAGGACAACCTCTGGTTTTGTTGCTGCAGAACATGGCCAATCTCTTTACCCACTCAAAGCAGCTCACACTGCTTTGGCTATTCTGGTTTTTCTGAGACTGCAGACTCTCTGCCTTTCCCATGCACTGAATAGAGGCCTTTTTTCTAGCACTGATTCAGGGCAAAAATAAAGCATTTTATTTCCTGAATGCTAAGTAATTTTGTGCAGCTTCAGGTTTAATCTGGCTTTTGAACATACACCCAATCAAGAAGACCAATACACCTTCCTATTGCAAGCAGCAGTAAGTGACACAGTGAGGGAGTAAAGCAATAAATATCCCTGTGACCATACCTTTGAAGCACTGCAGTTGCTTGCCTTTCACTGGAAGTTTCATTTCTTCCTGTTTTTAGTTAAAAGCTTTTAATAATTTCAACTGCAGTAAATACACTGCAATACTTTGCTATTCTAATAAATCCCTTTTCAGCTCGGAGTCCTTGGAGTTTGAATCCTGTCCAGCCTTTTTTCTGCTATCTGCCAATTCCTTCCTAAGTGCAAACCCGACATGCTTGCCAATAAATCCACCTTCATGCCATTTAAAGTCATCTGCGGGTTTTTTTCTGGAGCTAATCAGTTTGCAAGCAGACATTTTTTAAAGGGAGCCTCCTCTAGGATTCAAGCCATTTAAACTGTGCAGCATAATTAAAGAAATTGCAAGCTATTAAATAGAGAAATGGTATAGACTGTGTGAAGCTCTCTTATTCTCTTCTATGAATATTTGGAGAGAAAGTTTTCCAGGGAAAAATTTGGGGGTTTATGCTGCTTTATGTGCTACTCTCCTAATGCACTTTTGAGACTCCTCAGCCCAGCACAGCAGAGCCCAGCCCTGCTTCCTAAGTCAATTGCAGCCTGCTAAAGCACTGTTTTATTTTTACATTGTGAGACAGCTGGGCTGATAAATAGATGGGATACTGGCATTCCAGGAGGCAATCACAGTGTCTGCAAAGGCATGCACACACAAAATTATCAAAGGATTAAGTCTGTGGAACATTTTAAACTTCTGTGTTAGTGCCTCATTGTACAGTGCATTCTAGTTATTTTTATTAAAACACAGTAAAAGTATTGTTATTATGTTGCTAATATATCTACGGCTGATCTAAACCTTGAAATACACAGTGGTCACAGGAGTCCTTCCAGGAAATCAGATTGATTGTTGCATTGTTGGAATTTCTTTTTTAAAAAGTGCTACTGCTGCTGGGTAACACCACATTTAAGGCTTAAATGATATTTCTGAGAGTGATTTACTGGTCCAGCAGAGAAGTCTGGTGATAAACCTTTCCACTGGGATTTGCTTACATTAGGAAGCAATGCAGGTGGCAGTCTGTTTCAACATGGAATGGATTTTTTCCCCTTTCTGATAAATGAAGTGCTTATATAACGTGAGAGATTGAAAAAAAAAAGAGAGAAGCCTGCAGCCCTGAGAGGATCCATCTGAAAGCTCCCCATGCCTGCAGAGGAATGCAGGGAAACTGATGCAGTTTCTGTACCTGCTCACCTCATGCATGATGGGAGCCCCGGGTGGTGTTTGTGCCGGCCTGGGAACACTGCTCAGCAGAAACTCCTCATTGCAGCCGAGAGTTTGAGTTTGGAAACTGAGCATCATATGCAGCACAGGAGAGTGTGCTGACACCAAACTCATTTCATCCCTTACTTGGTAATAAATCGTTCCCATATCTTCATGGCAGGAGTCCTTTGTCCTTTGAGCTTTTGTCTTGTGTTTTCATTTTGTGCGTAATAGATAGGATCTGGGTTTGAATTAGTGCTCAGCAAACTGGCTGTTCTGAATCTTCATTCTATGCCAGACCGAGCCCTTTGGTTACCTCTAATATTTCCTCCCAAATGAGTCATTTAGTATCTATGACAAACATTTGATGGTTTTTGCTGTCAAGTATCATATGCAAATCTCCTAAGTGTCATATTCTTAAATTATTGCAGTGCTTGATTAAATTAGCCCTTTTAAAAGGGATCCAGGTTCACTAACAGTGTTTCCTGTAATGCACATCTCTAGAGAAAACTTCAGATCTGACTTTTATAGTCAGAAACAATTAGGCTCATCCTTTTTTCCCCCTTTTTTCTGCAGTATTCAGATGAATTGCATTTTTCAGGCACAGTTCAAGCAGACTGTCAGGTCTCTAGGGCTCTTTTCCTCCTGGGCTCCACATTCCCACTGTCAGCTGTGCAAAGTAATTCCTCTTTTGTAGTTGTGTCCAAGGAAAGTAAGATGATAAATGCAAAAGTTATATTTAAGAGAGGGAGCACATTATTGTTTACTCAGCATTGAATAAGGTTTTGTTCTAGGAGATATAGTTGAAGTGAGGCATGGGGAAGTGTTCTTCAGTTTGAAGCATTCTAGCTCATGAAGTTTTTAAGATTCATTCTCACTTGAAAGAAAATTTAGGGGTTTGTTAGTAAATATAGTTTCAGAGTCCCTGAAATGTGACAGTGGTTTTCAAAAACACCTGACTGGGAAAAAAAAAACCAAAACCCAAAAAAACAAACAAAAAAACCCACAACAAAACAAAACAAACAAAACCAAAACAAACAACCCCCCCAAACAAAACAAAACCAAACAAAACCCAAACAAAAACAAACAACCAGGAAAAAGAAAATAAACTGTAAACACAAAAAACTCTCAAGAAAAACTCCACAGAAATCTCCAACACATGCAGGCTCTCCGAGTGTAAATAACTGCTTCCAGATAAAATTCATGATAGAATGGTCTTGCTGTTCAACTACTGTCATGAAATTGCAATATGATTGAGAACAACTTTTGAACCAGAAGAAAACATTAGATCTTTTCATTTTGGAGAACTGAGAAGTTCTCCCTGAGGCAGGGGAGAGGTGCAAATATGAAATTAACTTGGAATAGTTGCTCAGTTCTCTGTGCAGCATTTTTTTGCAATGTTCTCTTCTTTGCCATAATGCCATAGAAATGCTTTTCCATGGAGAATAAATCGTAGAACTTTAATCACTGCTAAGTCTGCAAACTGATTGAACCTTTCAGTGTACAGCAACAAGGGTCTTCCTTAAGAAAACAAAACAAAACCCCAGAAAAACAAAAAACCAAAAGCCATTACAATGAAACCCCAAATCTCTCATCATTCACTTGTTCACCTTTCAAATTTTCTGCCTCCATTATATCACTGTTAGATTTAATACACGTAAGTATCAGTTCTCTACAGCCATCCAACCTCCTGCTCTGTACAGGCAAACCCTGCCACTATTCTAATAAATCTCTAAATGTATCCAAATCCTTCTGGAGATTTTTCAGACAACACAGAAAATAGTGTTTTGCTTGCTGTCAAGTGGAAATGATTAGTTTATTTCTAAACACCAAGCTTCTGAGAAATAAAGTGGCATGGTAAATGAGGCCACCTTCCTTCTTTAACTTCGTTTTAATAGCTTGCTGCACTAATGGCCAGAACTGTAATTGGGTGGGAGAACTTCAAGCAGCTCCATAATTTAACTGGTGGAATATTAATATTATATATTGGAAACATTTGCACAGACCACAAAAGGCTAATGTGTCTCAGGAGCAAGATTCATTCAAGAAGGGCCAGGGTCACTGTGCATTTGCCTGCTCCCAGGTAAGCCAGGCACAGAGTGTAACCTGTGCCATACCATCCCCTGTCCCAGCCTCTGTCTGTCCCTGGTGACAGTGCTGTAGCTGCTCAGGACTCGATTTCCTCTGCTGCCGGCACTGGGTGGCAGCTTGGGCAGAGGGTGTGGTGCTGCCTTCAGCCAGAGGAGCTGCCTCCAGAAGGGTGCCCTGCACAGGGGCCCAGCAGGCCTACAAACAATTTTTAGGTATTTTGGGAATTTCTCTGGCAGTTAATAGTATTCTCACTGCAAGCCTCTGCAGGACGGACACCCGTGATGTGACATCTGTGACATGTCAGCCCCTCCTGGCACGTGTGGTTGCTTGTTGGCCAGCAGCCGTGGCACTGGGTGAATGTATGCAAGGATATGATGAAAAGATACTTAATTTGAATTATAGGTCATCATATCTTATCTCTTCTAATTAATTCATTAGAAAATTGTGTGTGTACAAGAAAAATCCTGTTCCTTATGCTGATGACAACAGTCCGAACAAGACAAAAATTCTCAGATCTTACTTGAATGTCCTCACTGGTAGGTTAATAGTAATTACAGGGCAAAGAGTGAGTCTGTCAGGAGTCTAAACTGAGATATGAGAAATCCAAGAAATAGTTTTACTTAGTTAGTTAGGAAGAAAGATGTTAATTATGTATGCAATTACAATATAAGTTTGTAATAAACTGGTGTGAACTCAACCGCCACATTGCACTTTGCAGAAGGTACAAACCAGGGCAGTAAAAGGATGAGAGGAGCTGAAGAAATTTAAAACTATTTCCTGAGCTGGATATTTGGTAAGAACAAAGGCAAGATAAGTGAAAAAGTATATATATATATATATTTATATCTGTGAAATACACTTCAAGGGATTAAAAGGGAAGAGATTTTGTGTCCTCATTTCAGGTTAAATTCAATGGGGAGCTTTTCATCCCCTCCTGTTTTCTCTTTCAGACATGGTCACATCCCCACACAAAGGTTGCATGCAGGTCCATGGCACATGGGTTCACTGTGCACCTGTTGACTGCAGTGGCTGCTTAGACAGACAGCACAAAAATCTCCTTATTGACATTTTCCTTACTATAGCCTCTAAAACCATCTCAGTCTCTGCAAAGAACAGCAGCACCTAATGCTAAGTAGAAATTACTGATTGAAGACTGATTAGTCACAGATGGCCACAGACTGATTTCTTTCTTAGAGACTCAAAGAGTAAATGGGTTGCTTTAGCTTTTTTCTCCCTCACACAGAGTTTTCCTATCTGTAGCACTGGTTCTTGATTCATGTTTTACAGACAGTCTGGGAAAAGTAATTAAGACAAGCAGGTCTGCAGGTATTTTCAGGAATTTTAAATAGAGAAAAATTGTAGTGTACTTTGAGAAATATCCTTGAAGACATAATAGCAGTTTGGTTTTCTCAGGTATGTGGTGGCAAATAGTATTTTTGTTGCCTTTTTAACTTTATCCTCCTCCTCCTCTCTGCATACAGCAGACCTTTCCAGCAAAATCCCTTTTAGTCATTCATTATATAAGAAAAATTAAAAAACTGTTAGAAATTAAAAACCAGAAACCTGAGTGGTTTTTCTACCAGGTAGTGAAGCTGAACATCAAAGTTTTCTGAAATGCCCTCATGGACATACAGTGGAATCCCTTTTCCTCTGGGGAGACGTGTCCAGGGGAGAGATACAAGCACACCAAGACTCTCACTCTTATTCCTGCGCTTCCCATCACAGGCTGTACTAGTGCCCAAATAAGAAAAACATGACTCATTGCTGGAAACAGAATATTTTTTGTCCCATATGAAATGCTTTGCTAGTGAAATCTGGTATAGGCTTCATGTTGAAATAATGGATACCAAGTTCAGCTTGCTGCATTATGATACTTCAACCCTCAAAGCATTTTGGTTAAGAAGCAGGAGCAGGGAGCATGCAGCCCTCTCCTTCACCCCTGAGTCCGAGGGCACCAGCAATAAAGAGGAAAAGATTTTGGAGATGGTAGCAGGCTGGGAAGAGCAGACCATCTCTTTCACGCCCAGCTCCAAGTAAGGCTTGCAGTCTTGTCCAGGTTTCAGAGACAGTTGCAAGGGTTCACATGGTTTTATTTGTTGTCTCATTCACCACATTAGGTGTGAGTGCCCTGAGCTGGTGCTGAAGGAGAGACCAGCTGCCCCTGCAAACAGCACTGGGAGCTCTGCCTCTGCTGGGTGGGAGGGTCATGGCAGCTCCCACAGGGGCAGGCAGCAGGGAACTATGAGGGTGTTCCAGTCCTGTTAGAAGAAGCCTGAGTGGTTGTGCATGAGGCTCAGAGCAATAGGATAAACTTCCCACATCATCAAGTCTGGTCTCCTTCCTTATTGTCTAATTGCACTGGTAGCTCATAATCATCTTGTGAGCTAGTAGCTCTCCTCTTTCAATGTCAAAACCAAGTAAGTCCCCATGTGAAAGCTACACTTCCACTTAGATGTCTCCATGTGCATGATGTACAGTTGGTGCAACCAAGGTTAATCCATTTCGAATATTCCAACCCAAAAAGTCTCATATATAGTATTCTGATAATCCCACCACCCTTACAAAACCAATTATCAGACCCACAGATTTCATTAGGATTGTCCTACCTGGTTAATAAAAGGTGTTAAATAAAAAAGGTGTTATATAAACACTTCTATAATTTTATATATATATATATAAAAAAGATCACATGAGAGCTCGTCCAAGAGCCACTTTCAGGCAGCATGGGCCCTTAAGGCTCCCAAACTCACACACACTCTTCATGCAGTGAATCAATCCAAAAGCCCAAAAGCCCAAAGCCTTCATTAACCGATACCGCCTTGTATTTATAATCTGTGCTTTTCAGTTACATCATTATACCAAATGATTGGATAGCTTAAAACTGTCTGTCCTCAGGCCATTGGTCTTAATGTTAATCAACTCCTCCTGAAAGCCCACCCCATGACGGCTTTCTAGAGGAATTTTGGGACTACCAGCAGATGCTCTTCTTATAGATAAGTCCCACTCCAAGGCCGAGAACTGCTCTCCTGAAATATGTAAACAGAGGCCTATTTTCCCTGGGAACTGCACAATGAATTGTTCACAGAATATTCACAGAATATCCAATTTTCTGCATTCTGCCACAGTGAACTTTGGTTTTTTGATCAGTTTTGTTTTCAGTAACTCATCCAGTGTTTACTCCTGCTGGAGTGACAGACAAGACATCTTCCTTACAATCTTTTTCTCCTTCTTTGGGATGATGTTTTTTAAACAGCCTTTTTATAGAGAGAATGTCATGCTTGTCCCACACACAAGTTCTTTGGTTGAGCTGATGCTGTTTAACTGTTTCACTGATTTCTTAAAGCTTGACATTAGAAACTGAAATCTAATTAAAATACTTAATTCAATTGCTTTCCCCCCCCCTCTAATTTAGAGTAATCAAGCTGTAAGGAAGTAGCATCAATGTCTTACTGAGACAGGCACCAGCTAAGACAATTTAGCTCAATTCCATAGCAGTTTTTGGCACATGGACCAAAAATCTTCCAGGCTCAGTATCAGGTGAGTGCAGGGATCCCCACCTCGGGCAGGGAAACCGCAGAGCAGAAGGAAAACATTAAGTGTTTTGAAACAGTCGTGAGGGGCCCTGCAGGATTTATGGCCTTCAGAGGTCTGTGAGAGGTTTATGAGACCGGAAGGTTTCTGGGGAGCACTTTTGTGTGGGCTTTTGCAGGTGGTTCCCCGAGATCATACATCTCCGTTGGCTGGAATTACCGTGTTGCTGGAACTGGTGGTGCTTTGGGTTCCTGAATGGCAAATCGTGTCTTTCTGGGGAACTGTGCAATTCTTCTGCAGAGCAGCAATCCCATTCTCAGATGCTTTACATCAGCAGGAGGACAGGCATGCTCCTGGCATGCAGTACCAGTATCAGTGAAGATCAATATGCTGTTTTGGAAAACAACTGTTTGTAAAATGTCTGTGAAAGGTCAGAATAAAAAAAAATACCTTGTATTCTGACCAGCTTTAACTGAACACATTTATTCCTTCAGGTGGTTTTATTTTCCAATGGAACTTCTTTGCAGCAGTATAGAAAGGAGTGAGTGATGTGCTGCAAAAATCTAGTGTTACATGCATGCTCTTTGACTTTTCATCAGAGGCCTATTAGATGTTTTCTAATGATCAATTGTTAGAATTCTTCTAAATAGCACCAACATAATTTGAAATGGTTATTTAGTGTAACACACAAAGATTGCAATAAACCAGAATGTAATGAACCAGGAACAGTGGCCATGTCAGTGCCTCCTTTCCTGAGATGGTCTTTCTAGTCCTTACGATCCTGCTAAATTTATTGAGCACAGCTGGAAACAGGTGTCCTTGCCAGTATTTTGTGCACTTTTCACCCTGTTATAGGTTCAGAATCTAATGGAATTTTTCTTCCCCCACCGCCAGAATGAGGCGCAAATGGGCCTACCCCAGTCCATTTGCCTCTAACAAAGAAGCAAGACTGACCGGTGATTTAGGGTGGGGGGAAGCAGACAGACGGGGTTTTGGAGACTCGGCAGCGGGGGAGATGGCTGAGAGAGAAACCCGCTGAGTTTGGTTTTCCTTCTTTGCCTTTCCTGCTGTTTCTTTTTCCCATACCTGGATTTTATGGAGTTTTTTGGATTATTTTTCTTTTGACTTTGCCCGAGAGGGAGAAAGGAAGACATCACTAGCCGGGGGGGGCCCCTTACATCAGGCCTTCTGTGAGGGAGCCCAGCAGTGGCCATCCCAGATGTTGGAGAACTTTTACATCGGAAGCCCCAGCCTAAAGGCCAGCAGACGACAAGCCGAGCTTTCGGAGGGACACACCGGAGCCTTTCTTCCCATCCATCAACCCCCCGGGGGCATCCCAGCATCGGTCACTCGTCTCCTCGCTTGCTGCCCGTAAATACTGGGGACAGACTGTGTGTGTGTGTTTGTGGGGGGTTTTGATCCAGGAGTTTTTTTTTCGTTCAGTCTTGGTTGTTCTGTTTTTCTCTTGAATATACATATATATATCATAGCTAGGAACTGTTATCCTTCCATCTATCATACCTTAATTAAAATTTGTTTTGAAATTAAAGGAGACTTGTCTCTCTGTTTTAGTTATAAATTTTTCTAAGTTCTTTAAACTTAGACACACCCACTGACCACAGTGGCTTCATGTGCCCACACTGTCTGTGACTCCAGTGGGAAATCAGCACTTGAGTCTGCAGCTCCACGCTTGTTGTCCACAGGTGACTGCAGTTTCCCTCTGTGGTGACCTGTGCCACATAGGAGAAAATGCAGCCACACAGGTACCTGGCTGCTGTTACAAATTCATGACAAATTAATTCTTCTCACAAACTGCTGGATCTCCCCCTCAAAGGCTTAGAGGCAACACTTCCAGTAAGAGCTAAGTCCCTGGCTTCCCCCTCAGCCTGGTTTGGCAGCACCAGGTCCCAGTGCTGTGTCCCAGCCCATGCTGGAAAAGGTGGGAAATACTCCAGTCCTAGAGGATGAAGGTTGCTCTGATTTCCCCAGGCTTGTCTCAGTAGCCACCCCTGCCTCCCAGACATGTTGACATTCTGCCTTTCTTGTCTGTATTTAATATATTTTGGCTTAAATACCATTTCTTGTGGCTTTGGCTGCAAAGGAAAAAGATGGAGAGAGAAGCCTCCACCACCTGCTGATATGCTACAGGCCTTGAGGGGTTTACCCAATGCTTCCCAGACAAGATCATCTCCTATTGTATGTCCCACCTGCAAGATACATGCTGGTGAGGTCAGCTCAAGCACATACTCATCTTCCAAAAATAAATCCCTGCTGGGGCTGAGAGTCATGAGGATCTACAGTATATCACTGAAGCCTTTATTTACACAACTGGTATAAGTATCATGTAAAGATTATTGCAGAGGGGTGGATAAGGATTGTTTAAAGTGGATTTCAGAAAGAATACAGGAATTGATAAGTAACTTGTAGAATAACCTGCCCTCCCTATGAAGATATTATCCATCCTTGAAGAGGCTATGCTACCTGTGTTTTAAGGGATATACCTGAATGTGGTTATTTCTCAGGCTTTGCCCCCCTGTTGGGTGAGCAGCTGGATGCTTTATGATATTTTGGTCTTATTTTTAATTCATTTCCCCTACCTTAAAGTCTTTATCATCTGCTGTAACCTGTTGTTTCAGACAGCTTCTAGATCCTAGCTGATGGAGTTTATTGATTTTTTATTCTGATCTTGCAAATCTTATTTCAAATTCATCACTTGCCAGAGCCATACTGGGAGCCTGAGCTGAACTGCAGCACGTTACAGATGGGAGAGCTCTCTCATGGGCTTTCTAGTGTCACCAGCTGTAAAGCCCCTCTGTGTGTCCTGCTCTGGAGCAGGCCACTCTGATGTTAAGAGGTCTCAGAGCAAACCCTGACCCCTTCCCCTCCTGCAGCCCCATGCATGACTGTGCCTGACCCCTCAGCGTGCCAGACCAGCCATGGTGTGCCATGTTGCACCATGGAGGAGGAAAGACAAGGAGCTGTGCACAGCAGATGTCAGGCAGTGGGTTGGTGGCCCAGCTTGGTGGGTGGCAAGCCCCCTTGTCCCAGCCCACCTCCAGCCCTGCTCTCCTCAGACACAAATTATGTTCCCGTCCTCCCACTGCAGCAGAGAGCCTGAAAAGCTGAACCAGATGCAGGGTTTCACCTGAATTTACAGACAGCCTGGAAGCTATAACTCTGGGAGGTATAAACTGCTGCTTTCATCATAATAAGATGTTAATGGGGGTAAAGCCCCGCTGCTTCAGGCAGTGCTCTATTAACTCTGCTGCAGCAGCTGGGAAAAGGATCTGCTGGATCAGTTTCAGCAATGCCCACAGCCGTGCACCCTCCACGGCTGTGGCTCAGGGCCTCCCATTCAAATGTCCCCCTGATGTGGTCCCAATCCCTGAGGCAGAGGGTGCCTGCTCATGTCCCTCTCCCCAGATGAGGGTGCCTCAGCTCCTAGGGTCTTTCGTGAGAGCTGTGGGCAGCAGCACACAGCACTTCTCATGGGGCTGAGCAAAACATCTGTTTGCCATTGATGCGGGTTGTTTATAGCATTTTGATGCTCTCTTCTGGAACATTTTATTTTAAAGGGCCTGGTGATACTCCCATACAAAGTGCATCTGAAGTGCAGTTTGCTCCCGGTTTATACATTTTAGCAAAGATTGCCTATAATTTGGGACGTCCCCAGGGCATGTGCCCCTCTGATGCAAGATCAAGAACATCATTCCCAGCTCTCGCATTGCTGGTCACAAGTCGTGCTGCTCTGCTCTCCCCCTGGCTTCCAATGGGAAGGGATGTTTGGGCCAAACCAAAATGCTCCTTCTTTGACTTAAAGTGAAAAATTACTTTGGAAGTCAGGCTGTAATCTCTCAAAATACAGCATGGTATTAGAGGAGCAAATCCAGCCAGTACCCTCCTCTGCAGTGCTCTGTGCACATTTGCTTTTCTACTGTGGGAAGTCAATACACATGGTAAGGTGCTCAGGCAGTGTTGAGTAAGGAGGAGCAGAGAGGTAACACATTTTCTGCTGGGCAACCCTATCTGCTCTGATTGTGCTGGATTTTCAGCTAAGGGGAACTGTGAAGGATAATTACCATCATGTGTTACCTGAGATTACAGGGTTGCTTTCCAACTAATGACACTAGGAGAACCAAGCAGTTGTTAATATTTAATCAGACTCTTGGCTTAACAATTGGATAAATGAGGTGTGTAATTACACAATTATAGAAGACATTTCGGATAGGAACTGTGCTGTTATTAATAGTGAAGGTGAAAGCTGGTGAACATACACTGTTCAGTCCCATCAAGCACATCATTAAAAAAGATCTTCAGTGTGAGGATCTAACAGCATGTCCTAGGAGATGGTAAACAAAGGTTTCAGATGCTTTTGAGATACGAATTCTTGCTTGGCCAAGAGGTTTCAATATAAGAAAAAATACCAGACCAGGTGTTTTTTTGATGTGGCAAACTGTAATCAGGGATAGCTAGGGAACATTTAAACACATACACAGAGTATATCACAAATTTATGTCTGTGCTTTATGTATCATTTCTCAGCAGTGAAGCATTTATTTTCCCTAGGCTCTTAATTTTAAATCTTATAGGAAACAGAGAAGTACCTTTCAATTCACTTAAATTTCACTTCAGTTCACTGGGCTTACCTACCCAGTGGAACTTTTCTTTAAAGTAAGTGTTGCCATATAGCACATACAAGGTGTTGTGTTTGAGTGCAAAGTACCAGTCAGAATGAAAATGGAGATGCTATCTATAACAATTTCATTAGTCTGTTCCTTTAATCCTGTGCTTTATTTCAGCTCCTTTAAAATGTTACTTTTATTGAGTGATTTTGATTTGAAAGTATTGCAATAGTTGCGGTTCTGCAGTATTCCACTACAGTGACCACTAAATGTAAGTCTCTCAAGAGTCAATTAGTGGGATACTGGAAAGTTAACATCAAAATCAAAGAACTTATTGACCAGCATGACTGCAGGTTAGTGATATGAATTAGAGTGTTGCAGGAAAGTGAATCTCAGAAATACTTTCCACAATACAATAAGGCAGAATTCAGGTGTTAATGTGGTTTCCCAAGTGTGAGGTTGTAAAAACAAAAAGCGCGTTTCTTGGCAGATGCTATGGGCAATGGGCTTCTGATTCCCTCATCTTCCTAACTAGCCTTCCTAAAATGTTTGCAGTCATTCAGAGCTGGATGCACAGACATTGTTGAATTTCTCAGTGTCCAGTTTCAACTGTGACTAGATACCACCACCTCTGGAGTGTGCTTTGAGATCAGGGGAAGAAATGTCCTGCTGAAGTCATATTAATGTTTTTCTTCTAGAGATATTCACATTCAGAAATCTTGTAACTAGAAGTGGTGTGCATGCTCACTGCTCAGCTGAGAGCTGGTTCTGTGCCAGTGGTTGAGCCGCACAATGCACTGTCAGGTCCTCTCAGCATGTGCTTGCACAGAGGTTCCTCTTTAATAGCAATTTGTACTTGGTGTTGAGCTCCTGCTGTGAAAAGAGCAAAACCCTTCAATTATAGTGATGCAGAGCCAACAGGGATAATTAGTGAAATAAGACTTACCTATATGATATGTTGGCATAGAACTGTAAAAGGAGACATAAAGAAATGCACAATCCAAATAATTTCATATAGAACATTACCTTGTGATCCAGTTTAGTGCTAGCCTGTTTCTTCATCCTCTTTCTTTTCTGCCTCACTTTGAGTCTGCCAATCCTGTCTTGCCCAAACTGGTTTCGCTGCAATAATTGTCCTCTATTCTGACCTTGTCACGCACCTTTCTAAGGCTGCATCTCTGCAGCTTCCAGGTTCACTTTTGAGTTCTAAATGGCCATGGACTGTGCCCCCCATCCTCCTTGGCAGATCTCTCTTGCTCATATGTGATATTCACATTCTTGTGCTCCCCATTCCTCCTAGTACATTCATGACATTGCCAGCAAGAACATCTTTGACAAATAAAGACTTGCAGCATTCTTTCCTTTTCAGGACTTGATTCCTCTGCTTTGCTGTCCCCATGGGCTACCTCAGAATTACTGGATGAAATGTAGCTTAGAAGCTGAGGAACCAGGGAGCTGTTATATTTGAACATTGCCCAGACAAGCTAAAGTACTTTGAATCTGTTTGGTTGAGAACGCACCCCCACAGCAGCTCCATCCATGAATTGTCCAGACTTCCTCAAGGAAGGACCACCTATAGCATTTGGCTGTGAAGCATTTCATGTCTTTATATCTCTGTGCAAGCATATTTGGGATAAGGAAATAAGCAGCATGCAAGGCTTTCCAATCCCAGTCTGCAGGCCACACTAGCCCACCCTCTGAGGATGGGTGGCCACATGTGAAATCCCTTTTGGCCCACATGACACAGATTTTCTGCGAGCAGCAAGAAAACTGATGTTGGTTGGTAGGTTTGTGCTGGAGAGGGCAGCTAGAGCTGCCTCCAAGGTCCTGCCTGCTGGGAGCATGGGCATGGTGATGCATAACTTTCTGTAACAGAGTCCAGTCTCCTCCCAGTGCACTGCTTTCAGGAGATGGTTTAATTAACTATAAAGCTTTTTGTTGCATCCTGTCCTGTTAGTCAAGACACGATCTGTGCCCAGTGCTACTGCAGCAGTTATGATGAAGGCCTTTGCTGTTGGCCTTTGGAGGGAAATCCAAGACTGACAGAGGACTTTTCTAGCTGAGGCAAGCAAGATTCATTTGTTAATCGACATATGTGGCACCTTGAAAATAGAAAATGATGCATGTGTACTGAAGTATTTTTCTAATGTCAAGGTGGCTTACTTTTAAACTTTTTGAAGTCCTAATGACTTGATCTGTCAATTCGTGATTGACTCTATCTATAAAAATAAAAATAAAACAGAAAGATATTGATCCCTGGCACCTGAAGAAGGGTTCTCTTCTCCCATGTGTGGGGTATTCCCTTTCATACCTCTTTGAGGATTAAAGTCCCGAAGACTGCAGAATCAGTGATCATAAAGTACTTATGACATGAATACATAAAACATATGTTTACTTAAAATGTTAAAATATGTGGACTGTTTCAAGGACGCTGCTTTGTAGATTTCTGAAGATTGGGCACATCAGTAATTTATAGTGTCTGGCTTTGCATGTTTTTCTGGGCTATTTACACTTGTCCTCAGCTGAAATATGGACCATGGCAACCTTTCCATTCAGTGATTACACCAGCAAGACAGGATGCTTTGCAAAGGGAACACACAATGACAATTGCTGTCTCATGAACATTTGAAGTAGTGCACACAGAGATCCACATCGACAAGCAATTCCCAAAGAAAGATGAGTTACTTGGGAGTAACTTTCACTTATTGCCAAACTGGTACTTCCATTTCTCTAGTCATCATTTGCAAAGGCAACTTTAATGGAATTCACAGAATCAGTTTGTTTCTGTCTTTTCCTCTGAAGAAAGTCAGTGTCACCCAGACCTCACAGAGCTCTCAGCTGGATGCACATGTTGGCTGCCCTGCTTGATCCCCACTGAGCTAAATGTGCATGTTTGCATTTAACCTCTCTTGAAGGGAGAGAGTCCCACAATGTATCTTCTCTGTGTGCCAAGATCCTTCCATGGGTTCATCCCATAGTCCCCATAGGTGGTATTCAGGGCACTTTATAATAAGTTAGAAATACCAGCTATTCCTCTGTGTAACGAAAGAAGAAAGAAAGAAAAGAAAGAAAGAAAGAAAAAAAAAGAAAGAAAGAAAAGAAAGAAAAGAAAGAAAAGAAAGAAAAGAAAGAAGAGCTTGCACAGCGCATGGATAAAATTCAGGGCATATCCTAGCTTTTAATGGAACTCTAAATATCAAAAGTAAATCTTCTAATGTAGGTGATATGGTCAATGGCAAGTAACCAAAGGGCTTACTGAACTTTCTTTGAAAGTTCGAATAAAGAAGGATTTCTTTTGGTGCTTCTGTTCAGTGGGCATGTTAAGTTAAATGCAGTGAATGGAGTGCAGAGAAGCAGGATAGCTGAGGGAGCCCAGGGAGAGGGGAGATGAACCACGAGCTTGTATTTTGGCAGCGAGGTGACTGCAAGTCTGAACTCATTTCTGCATAAGGAGACAAGTGAACTAAGGCAGTATTGGATTCTGCAGGATCCACTTATCTTTTATCTGTAGATTTAATTTCTATTTGTAAAAGAATAGATGGATGTTATGCAATATTTTTATAATACTCCAGCTGTGGAAAACAAACCACATCTGGCACATAAAATAACAATGAAATTATCTGAAAACTGTACTGTTCTTAAAATCAGCTACAAGTATGTGTTCAAATAACTTTCTGGAAAAGAACAGGTCCAATTTGTCAGATGATAACACATAAGCTTAGAAGGAGGGAAAATTTAAGCCAAGAAAAATATTGCACTTCAGAGAGTTCAGATAAAGAGGTTCCTTTCCACCAGTCTTCTGTGGGCTTGCAAGACATAAATTACACAAACAGCATTTGAAAACAGGAATGCAAAAATCAAAGAGTAAAATTAAAAGCTCTGTTCGTGTTCCAGCTCTGTAACAAGTGTGCAGCAGATGTCAGAGGCCTACGGTTAAGAAATCCTCTAGTCTGGATGCACAATTTCCAATATGCCCTGCTGGCATGCATCTGAAGGCAAGCTGTAACAAGCATACTGTCAGCTGTGTAAAATGCAGTCTGTGAGAAGAGGAAATAGTGCAAATCTGGCAACAATATTTTCACTTGTATTTCTCTAAAAAAGCTATTATTTCATAGTAGTTCTGAACGAGGGGCCACCAGTGGTTTGAGAGCTGTCACACTCCATCTCGGTGAAGACCCACCTCCTTTCCTGGTTCCTCTCACACTGGTGCTGAGGAGTCCAGTGAGGCACAGGGCAACTCACGGCACCTTAAAATGGAGCAGTTCACCTTAACTGCAACTGACATTTGGGTTCCTGCTTTCATGGTCCATTATACCCTATTTGGGTGAAAAGATCTGCACTGCCAAAGGCAGAAAGGAGTAATAAAAATAAAAATAGCATGTTGAAATAATTTAGATGAGGGAAATTGTCAAAAGACTATGGATTTATGTATTTGGGGTTTGTTTAAAGTGATTTCTGAGGCTGCATTTTGATAATGTTATTAAAATATGTCAGACTTCACACATTAAGTGGTAGAAAAATACTCTGCCTCCTACACTCACAGCAACAGGAGAAGCATGTTGTGAAAACCATATAAAGCCTTTTCTGCAACTAAATTGTTTTTAAGTGAAATATTTTTATCTACCAAGCAATAATAAAACATCAGTCAATACCACACGCGGATCCCAGATGAATGCAAGACTGAATGCACATTAAAGGCTTTGCTGACAGCCCTGACAAGAGGGTTTTTCATGCAGGTTTGCAGACTTAACATCATTTAAACAAACTCCCCTTTACATTACCTCTGCAGTTGCAATGGACCTTACTGTGGGAGTAAATTACACGCCCGTTTAATCTGAGAGAGTTTAGATTAAATGCGAAGTGTCATCCTAGGGGTGGAGGGAAAGGCTGGCTGGGGAGAGGGAAGTGGAAGGGGGAGATACTGCATATGAGCCCAACATGGAATCAAATTAACTAGTTCTGCTCTGTGTACATTTTATTCCTCAGAATAGTTGTAAGTCTGAGCCAAATCCTGCAGTGGGAAATGCTGTTTGTCAGCACCTTCTCCTTCTTATTATGGAAAAAGTTAAGAAAAAGTATGTTCATGTGGAAGTTTTCAGTATGTTTATTAATAAGAAAAGTATAAAGTTTTGCAGTTGTACACTACAAGAGCAAGGCATAGGAAGGCAGGTGTAAAATGTACTGTTTCATGTCAGTGGCAGCTGCAGTTTCATTTTTGTGGCAGAGTGATAAATGACAGGAATTCACAATGTTCTCCTGAGTCCCTTGGAAGATGTATTCTATAGAATGAAAATAGAAGCACTAAATTATTAAGCATTATCCCATTTACATATGAAAATGGTATGGTGTCATGTTAAATACACCATATTAAGAGGTCAATTAGAGACCTATTTTAAGTTAATGGAATTAGTCCTTTTTTTATTTTACATTTTAAATGCAATATTTCAAGGTGTAGTGTAGATTGAAGGAATAGAAAATAGAGTAATCCAGTTAAAGACAGCTAATGCTTGTGGAATGGCTGAGAGCAATGCCAGCAGGTGAAAGGGTGTGATGGGACAAGGGATGAGGAGGCAGCATCCTTTTCTTTCCATATACACTGACTCCCTTGTGCATGTGAGTCACACTGGCTGTTTTTTAAAGTATGTTCCCTATATCCAAATAGACCATAAAACAAGGGAAAACATTCTTGAGCCCTGGCTCCCAACCACAACCCTCATTTCACTAGATCTTACAGCACTTTCTTTAAATCCTATTTGATTCAGTGGAAACTGAGCATATAAAAAAGTCCTGAGTGCAATATTGCAACTGGTCAAGGTACAATTCTTGCATCAGTCACTGAACACTTGTTCAGATGCAGATTTGTGTTGGAATCAGCTCCAAAGGGAAATAGCTAGAAAGAGCTTCTCTACTCTTCAAAGGATTTACTGCTCCTGTTATGCCCCTGGAATATTAATGCACATGGAAATTGGCCCCCTCTAGGTTACAAGAGAGAAGATGGATGAAAGAGGGGAAACCTCTGGACTTAATGACAAGTCAATAAAAGAGTAGGAGTATTTTGGCATCCAAGGACAGTTCTGCCCACGATCCCCCAGGACCTTTGGTAAACCTCTCCTTCCACCCTGCTCAGCACATGTTTATGAGTGGTTGCACTGGGTAGCTGGATTCAGCTGGAAAATCAACGAGAGGAAAAAAAAGCATTAGGATGGTTTTCTTCCATTGGACATATTTGTGCCCATGTAGCATAAATTGCTGCCAAAATACATACATACATGCATATATATATATATATATACACTCTCCTTTTGCCTAGTCTTTAGATAAGGTGAAGAAGCACTTTTATATTTGGAACACTCTTTACAGTCCAGGCATGCAGGAAGGCTGTTTTGTCACCAGAGTAACTGACTAACTAAAGAAATTATACATACAGTGCATGAAAAGGTACACGTTTATGCTGTACAGAAGAGCCTGGTGATAGTTTAGCTCACACTCCTCCCTGTGCACATACGTTGCCTTTGCAGTGCCTGCGCAGAGGAGACTAGACCCCTATCCTAAGTGTACTGCTGTACTAGTGAGGTGTCAGAGCTCAAGTTCTGTAGCAAAGCAGGCATAAATTCCTCTTTATTCATCTTGTCTGGCTACAGTTCAAGTTTCCAAAATATTTTGGGTCAAGAATTTGTTTTTGTTTTGGTGATTTTCTCCCTACAGAGATGGTGTTTAACAAAGAAAACCACCAGATCCTAAGGACTCTAATGCTTGTAGAATGATAATTTGAAGACTTGGCGTGAGGTTAAGAAGGCTGTATTTTCTGTTGGTTGAACCATGTTACTGGATAGGACTCTTCTCTCTGTAGCTATAGAACTAAGGGGTGTCAGTTTTAACATTAGGAGGAAACTGTCATCCAGTGCTTTGCCACAGAGCACTATCTCCTTCTACTGCAGTGGCCAGATCCTTCACCAGAACGACCACCGAGCCAGCTCTCTCACCTTGGGAATATGAGCCATGGACTTTCCTGTAAGCTGGGCCACAAGACCACTCATTTCCTGGCACTTTCTCACTCCTGATCTTATTCCACAGCATTTTCTTTTACAAACAACAGGGGGAAAGCTGTGGAAAACAGAAGGGAGAAATAGGTCACACTAGAAATTCTGAAACCTCAGCAAATCTCTTGTTCAAAGTGATTAATTCAGTAACCTCTGACCACAAGGCAGACCTTCAACTTGCCAGCAGAGAATAAAAGAGTCAAGATCTGACTGAGCAAAGAGGGGATGAAGGGTGAGTTAATTCAGTAACTGTGAAGAGACATTGGAAATAAAAATAGTCAACATATATGCTTCTTCACTTTACTCCTTCTGGTACATGCTGTTTATTTCTGGATATGATAGAATATCAGGTAGATTTATATTCTTTTTGATCTCTACTGTTTCATCCAGATCCAGCCAACAGAGAGACTGGTGCTCTTAATGCTATTAAGCAGCACAGTCTGCATTTTTGTATTTTTTTACAATATGAAAATAGGATATGAGAATAGGACCTAAAAAAGTGTTTGTGAACTAGTACAGGGTTAAAAGAAAATTAAGTACTCCAGCTGTTTTTAAAATTTTGATCTTTCTTTGCTGAAATTTCTTGTTCTAAAATATATGATTTTTTTTTTTTAATGGAAAGTGACAAACTGGTCAGTGACACTGGACACTTTAGCCTGAGTTCCCTGCAAAACTCCCCTGCAGAATATAATCTTTCATCTATAGTTATAAGCCTGTAAGCTGCTTATACTATTTTTAGTTTAAATTCACCTTTCATTTGGTTAGTCTCCAGCAAGCCAAACCAAATGCATACTTGGAAGTTCCCTAGTCATTTCCAGTTAACACCATTAAATAGTGAGGAAAGTGTCTTGAAATAAAAAGTCTCAGAAATGCACATATTTTTGGTACTGTACAGTAAGCACATACCTCGTTTGCAGTATCTGATCTCCTTTGTGAGTTGGCTTTGTTCATGCCATTTTCTCCCAAGTAGAAAAGATAACTTGTGGGAAACATTTTAAAAATGCTGCTGTCCAGCAATGCCAATGGCACGTAAACTTCCCCATAACTGTTTATGCCAGTAGCACTTCAAAACAAGAGGAAGAGTCCTTGTAGTAAGATAAAATGCCCGATCGGCACCTCCTATAGTCCATCACTTAGTTAAGGTTCAATCATTAAAGGTTCACAAAATTCTTGAATGATTTTCCATTTTCATGTGTGGTTTAGGTTCCATTTGACACCAAAATATCGGCCTATTACTGCTTATTTGATTTTATTGTAAGAATAAGTGAAGAAGTGAAGATGAAATGTGTAATAAAAACCTTGTCTTCCCACCATCATAAATGTTTTAAGATTCAGCCAATAATGTTTAAACTTCAGTCCTTTCCTCAAATAGAAATGTGTTTCTTAAAAGTGTGTATTAACTCTTATTTCTGAAGTGTGGGGGTTATATGGTTCTCAAAAAGGTGTACTGAGAGAATCATTAATTCTGTTATTGTCTGCACAGCAAAACTGCCATTTGAGTTGCCTTTGATTAAATCATTATCTACTTTTTTTCTGCTTTATTCTTTCTGGAGACTTAAGAAGACATTAGTAGCAGAGACAAAGCTGTTGAGAGTCCAAGAAACAAAAATGGGAGATTATTTACATTCAGCTGTCCAACAGAAGTTTAGAAATATAAATCATTACTTTTTAATATTATAGTAAAGGATGAGGTAAAGTTTTGGCTTTTGACAGATATGGTGTGATAAAACCAGAACTGCCTGTAATTAATATTTGTTGTTATTACTTACTGAGCATGCTAAAGTGTATACTGATTTACAGGAAATACAGAGAAAAACCACCAGATAGGAACTTTATGTAACAAAATAAATTGTAACAAAACTGATGATGGCAAGGAGGGTCTGTTTGCCTCCCTCCCTTCCTAGACAAGAGCCTTGCAACTCCTTGAAGGGCAGAAGGTTCTCACCTTGTGCTAATTAAGCCCATTGGTGATTTAGTGTTTGCTCTGCTAGATATGGATCATCATCTACATTTTAGTGCTACTACAATACAGTTGCAACAGTCTGCTTAAATTCAGGAAAAGATGCCAATACTGGGTGCGAAATACAACATCTTCCAGATGCTGTAGCAGGGATTACACTGACAATAGTTGGAAGTGTGAGGAACAGAAAAACATTGACACTATAAATCACAAAAGAGCCTCAGCTGCAGTGAAGATTTATGATGTCAACCTTATTATAGAGACCTGTTAATGAAAATCAAAGGTTGAAGCATTACTAATTTATTGGGGCAGGCTCCTGAAGGCTTTAATGAGAGCGTCTTCCCATTGAATGGATACTTGGGAATGGCTGTTCCAGTATTGCAGAACCCTCAGTGGTTACAGCCTTTGCATGTTGTCACTGCTAGAATTTTAAGAAGAATTTTGAAAAGTTTTGGTTTTCCTCAAAAAAGGATACAAGGGTGCTAATCTTCCAATATTAGCTTTATGGTCTTAAAGTCAATAGTAAAAATGACAGCTAAGAGGCAGAAAATGTCCATTCATGTCTAAAACTCTGTGGTGTTCAGTACCAAATTTAGCATAGAAAAAAAAGGAGGGGTGGTGTGTGGAATTAATCAAACTATGCAGGAGCCTGGTGAATTGTAGGGACTTGCATTTTTGGAACTACTGATACTCAGACCTCTGAAATCCTTTTTGCCCAATGAGAGACATGTCCCATCTCAGCTGAGCATCATTCAGGAAAGATTTGATTTGATATTCAAAGCTTCTTTGTACACAACTGACAACATTAAATTCAATACAGCAGTAATGATCCCTGCCTTAAAGAATGCCAGAAACCAGAAAAATTCCCCAAATGCTTTTTCCCTTCTGCCCTTGTGACTCACATGCCCTCACTGGAAGGCCAAGACAGAGTAAGTGGCTGTGATTGCTATCAAATGAATGAATTTTTGAAAAAATTCTTGAACAAAGTTTCTCAGCATAACCTGATACCCTGAGAAGCTCTTTCTTTAATTTGAAATACAATTTTCCTGGTGTCAATATCTAATAAATAAAGACAAAACATCCTGGTTTTGAATGTCTAATCATAGGTAGTGATAGATAAATAGGCTTGTCTACCTATTCTCCCAGATTTCAATACCTATATTAATCAGAGTATGGGTGCACACAGGCCAACAACTTCTCTAAATAATACTCTTAATAATCCATGCCTGTCTAATTTTGCATCCCCTCCAAGATCAAGTAGGCATATGTAATGAATACACCTCTACAGCTAAGCAGATAGGTATATGCCTATGAGGAAGGACATCAAAAGTGGAACAAAGGACATAAAAGCCAGTAAAATGTGAGTGTTGTGAGCCAGCACTGTTGTTAGTGGCATTAAGGTGAAATATTGCTGAAGACTTGTAAGTATTGTAAAAGAGCTGGATGTCCTCCATTAGTTTTGGATAACTCCAGCTTGTGAAAAATGAACTCTTCTGTTTTTTCAGAGTAAGGATTGTTATCCGTGGTGGTTTTGCTCCCATCAGATGGCTGCATTAGCCTTCAAGCCCCTGACTCGGCCAAGCAGGTTGCAGCAGCTGAGGTGGTGCCTGCCAGCCAGAGCTCTTCCCCTGCTTTGGGGAGTTAAATGTGCTGGGCTCAGATTTATGCACCTCAGCAGGGCTCAGCAACCTCTGATTGTGGGGCCTGTTGTGGTTGTCAGCATGTCACTTTTGCTGGATTTCCCCCCAGCACAGCAATCCTGGTCCTGCTCCTGCTGGCAGGCAAGGGGCTGGAAAGCAGCTGGGCTTTCCTCAAGCAAACATGACCCCTTGCCTTCCTGTGTTCAAGATTTTCAACAAGTTTTGATTGTGCTCTTGGCTCCAGGAAGGCTTTATCCTATTCTTGTCACCCAAACCCACCACCAGAAGGACCAAGCCTCACCACCAGTGAAGAACTTACTTCTCCCAGTTGGAGAGACCACTCCCAGTGACATAGAGCCCATGGCTCACCAGGAACATGTTGAACAGACAAGACTTGCTGTCAAACCTCAGTTTTCCCTGTCCCTTTGGCCTCATGCTGAGCAGTGCACAGCTTTGGGTTCCCCCCACTCACCTGCTGCTCCCCAGTGCGCAATGGCTCAAGCTCGTGTTTGCTGGCTGTAAACTCTATGTGAAGTGTGATGCTAACCTTGTAAGTAGATGCACCACAGTTGATGACTCCTTGCAAAGCTGGTGCAACATGCAGATGTCAGTGCTATTATCTGCATTTAACAGCAACGAGGGTCAAATCTCCAAGGGAAACTAGAAAGGTGTGTGTGAAGGTCATGGAGAAACATGTAGATGGGATTAAACTTCAGGAATTTCTTCTTTACCCGTTCTATTATTAATTGTTGGACCAAGCCCTACTCTCCAATATGGCTTTTACATGTTTCATAAACACACTAATTTTCCAACTGATCAGCCAATAATCTGTCCTCTAAGAGTTGTGCACAAGTCAAGACAGCATGACTGGGGGATTGAGGTGTATTGTTTACTCCTTGTCACCAGTATTTACAAAACTGACTTCAGTTTCAAAGCACACACCTAGTAACAGCCAAGTCAAAGGGTAGTCACGGCTAGGAAAAAAGTATTTGACATTTTGATGCTGTCACTTCTTCTATTTTAGTTATATTATAGCTTAGTTTGTTTTTTCAAATTCCCTTTATGTTAATATAAAAAGGAATTCAAGCTGAAATAGTTACCATCTGTCTGAAAGAGAACAGGAAAACATGGTTACAAAAGAATGTCTAAAGTGTGGAGCAAAATACAGTCCTGCTAATGGTAACATTTCTGTCATTAACATTAAAGATTAAAGGCTATAACATACAGGAAAATATATTGCACGGCTTATCACATTTTTAATGAAGGGTTCAGTGTTATAGCAGGCAAGCACTGAGAAGAAAAATGTACCTCTTGGATTTTATTTGCTCCCTTGGGACACTATCCTATCATGATTGTAGCCTGTAGGATCAGCCAAATGAACACCAGGCAGTAAGTCAGCAGCCCCCAAAGGTTACCAGAGCTTCTTCCTAATGTTACAGCAATGATTTAAAAAATTAGCTCACATTAACCTTTCACCCTTCAGTGGATGGTTCAAATCTAGTAGGGGTTCGTAGTGATTGAGAGTGGTTCCTATAAGTTTAATGTTTTTTTTGTGGTTTGTGCAATGCGAGCGGGTGGTCTCATGCTGCATCCCAGGGGAGGTTTGTCTGCAGGATGAAACCCCCCCCCAATAACTTGCCTCAATTGGTGCTAATTGGAAACCTCCCTGGCAGTTTCAGCAGGGACCCCTGCATGGGCACATACACAGAATAAACTGCTACAGACCACGGCTGCAGCAAAGGCTGCTCTTAGACACCTGGCTTCCCGGCAAGGTTTAGAAGTTCTGAATTTTTAATTGAAACAGCTTTTCTCATCTTTGGTGCTGAGTCTTCCCAGAGATCTGCTCTAGTTTTAGCCCCTTCACTTTTGTCCTTCCCCAGATTCTCCAGGTCCTCCCAAGGGTGCTTCCTAACTCCTCATTTTCCCCTTCACAGGTCAGACCAGACCCACACGTGTGGGTCTCACTGAACAAAGTCTGGAGACAAAGTCTGGCCCTGTGAGACCAGAGTCTGCTCTCTTCAGCTAATGTAATTTAGGGTGGAGGCGACTTTTGCCCTATAGTCATTGGCAATGGAGGTGGCTGCAGCAACCCACTGACTCCCTGACTTTGTGTACTTCATCCACCTCCAGACTGTGCCCCCTCTCCCACTACCCCAAACCAAGATCCACAGCATAAACTTATGTATGACGTGGAGGACTGCAAACAAGCATTTGCCATAAGGTAACAGGTACGGTGCCATGGTTTAGGAATGGTATTCCCCAATTTAGATCTCCCACTAGAAAGACTGTAAGCCACTCCCCTTCCTCCCCTCCAATGTGAGGCACAAAAGGCAGAGCTCATGGGTTGAACAACAGCTGGAAACAGCAGTGAGATAAGAAAACAAACAGTAACAGCGACAATAGAAATAATAAAAGTATACAAAAGAGAGGGTGATTCACAGGCAAAAATGCTCACTGGGGACCTCAGACAACAAAGAGTGGCAGGCAATGCCACCATATTTTGATGATGAAGGCCACGCCCTTTATCTCAGAAGCCAGAGAGAGTCCCTTTCATCTGCCCTTGGCAATGATGTGAGGTGGTATAGAATAACATTAAGGACCTGGCCAAAATTAGGACACACAGTATGGCCCAAGAGCATGGAGGTCTGGCCCAGGAATGTGGAATCAGAAACACAAGGTCCAGTGCACTCCCAAAGGCTCACCACAATGACTAAGACAACATTAGCACAACCCTAGGATGTCCAGGTACCCTGTATGCGTTCAAATCTTGTACCAAAGGAAAACATTTGTCACATGCAGAAACACAGCTTTTTGCAAACCCTGCTTGTTTTCTGTGGAAAATGTTTTACCTGATCTAACAAATCCTACTCCCCTTCCTCTTCTATGGTATTTTGCAGCTCTGGCTGTGAGTATTTCTTGGGTGAGAGAGAAAGCAATCAGCACTCCTGTGTTTCTTTCTTTCTTGGGTAAATAGTTCTTGTTAAACCAACCTAAGTAAGGTGATTTGCAGTATGGATTTTTCCCATCTAAGTTATTAGAATAAGTTCAGTCAGCACATTCAACCCTAGTCTCTAGTGGTACATAAATTTAATGCAACACTCAACTCTCCTTCGGTATTTTTGGTGTATATTTGAGTTTTTCTTGGCACAGAGAGAAGTGGCAGGTGGAGTGATCAGAGACTTTTTTCCGTCAAAGTGAGATTAGGGGTTTTTTTATGTTCCTTTGTTCTGTAAAAGCCCTGGTCTAATTCACTACAAGCTATCTAGGACTGAGAATGCCATTTCTTCACTAATTTATATGTTTGGTTTAAAGCTGTTCAGTGATCTCAGTGGAGTTTCTCTATTTTTAGTATCCAGCTAAGAATTTTTAACCAAAGGGTTTTATGCACAAGAAGGGCAGGTTTTGCTGGGATTTCCTTATTTTTGCATTACACTCAAAGGCAAACAATCTCCTCTTTCTTTGCCCTAATAACTTATCTCAGTAAGGGAAAGTGGGACACCTGGGCTAGCTCGAGGCAATGGAAACCCACCAGCATCTGCTGAGGACAACACTGATTGACTTAAGCCCAGGCTGAGCTGGGTATGTAAAAGTTAAAACCCCTAGAGTGCGTGAGCAAGAGTGCTTGGGAAGGAGAAATAGGAGAAGGAGAAAGAGGATTTGCAATGGGCTGTCTTCTCCAGGAATATACTAAATAGAGTTCACCTGGCAAAGAAAATGGGAGAATGCATGCAGGTTTCTTGGCAGGTGCAGAGGCGGCCTGTGACATGATTTAATGGTATTTTAAAAGGCAAGCACTAGAAACAAATAGGAGTGCACTGGGATGAATTAGATGGATTAAGATTCAATGTGATAACCTAACAACCTCAGGAATAACTAATGACCTATCCTAACAGAAATGTCTGCTGGGTAGGGAACAAAGGAAAGCTGTTCACTTTAATGATTTTGCTGGCACTAAAGCCTCTCATTTGGGACATACAGCAAGAACAGTTTATAAAAAGTGCTGGCTAAAGTCCTCCATTTGTGCAAATTGTCTTGGTGCCTTTGGCATAGGATGTGTGACCCTCTGCCCTGTTGGAGCATCTGCCTCATTCTGGTAACAAGACAGAAATCAATGCAGGCCCAAATGTAAATGATACATTGGTGGTTGCTGAGACACTCCTGTTTATAGAAATGGTTTCATTTTATATATATATATATATATATATATATATAATTTCATACAGAAATGCTAGGAACAGAACAGCTAGAATTTAACAGACGGAGGTGCTGGGACAGTCTGAAATGTTTTATATGTGAGGAAGTGACAGCAACAGTTAAAACATCTGAAAGGGTGATTGGGATAGAGGCATTAGTCTGGCATGGGAGCAATGCTCCCTTCCACAGTAAGAGTGATGCTTTGCTCCTGTGACATTTGAAATCAAAAATGAATGACAGTGTATCCAAGAATTGTCCTTAAAATTAGTATTTTACCTCAACTTCTTTTCAGTCTGATAAGTATTCACTGCTTCAGTTGAAAAAGAAAATTATCATGATCTTGGCTGAACAAATTAAAAAAATCTCCTATCATATCAATTAAGAGATTGTGCAGAACATTTCAATTAATTTGTTTAATTGAAGTTCCTATTTCTTAGCAGTGCTGGGCCGATTTAGTGCCTTGAAGAACACAGACACTCTGCAGAAATGAAGAGAAATGATGAGAATATGCTGGTCAGAGGAATGGAATTCCTCTTTCTTCAGTCATTTACAAGATGGGAACACTGGGACACGTGTCCATAAATCTCAGCTTGGCCACTTGACTTGACAGCAAGTGAGAGACTATCCACAGAGTCCACCTGAAGGTAGCAGGTTGTTAACTTTGTGGTGTGCTTGTCACAGCTATGAGGGACTGTGGGTGCTTTTTGTTGAGGGACTTCTGGGGAAAACATGGCATGGTGCATATCACAATAGCAAGAAGACATGGCTTAAATCTCAGCCTTCCATGGGATTAGAGCAGCGATCAGGCTCTAAGAAGCAGTAGACAGCACAACTCCCAAAGGACCATGCATACATTTCAAATTCAGGTGCGATGAGATCAGATCAATTCCTCTATTTTCTTATGTTCTGGTCATGCATATGCTCTGTACCAGCATTGGCTCATATTCCCTTACACAACTCTTTCTTTCTTTCTTATTGCAAAAAAATGTTACTGATCAGTGAAGAACTGCATAGCCACAGCCACTAAGCCCTTGATGGTGGAACAGCTTGTGCATGTGCAGGTGTGGGTGTGTGGCCAGCTAGCTGCACTCTGTCACTGCATACAGCACTCACAATATAATACAGCTGAAAGTTCAGAGCCTGACCTTCACAATGGCTACATAAAAATGCTTCCCTTGATCAGCCTCAGCTCGTGATTTCTTCTATGGCACCTCTGGGGCACTGGCCTGGGTGTGGAAGATGTCTCTGTCCTGCTGCTGGGCTGTGGGTGACATTGTGCTCTGACAGCTGTTATCAGCTCCTTTAATGACTAACAGGTATGTTAGAAAGCATCCAAATTATAATCAGACTGAAATAGAGTTGCAACGATATCTGATCTGGGAATTTAGTCCAAAGCTTTCCTTTTCCATGATGGTTTTCATTTCCTGTAATTTAGAGCTGGAAGCTTTTATGGAATATCACATGGTTTTAGTTTACACAGGAAATCAGCTGCAGTTGCGGGAAGATACTGACTTAGGGGTTTTAGGATTTGTTTTGTTGTTTTTTGGTTTTTTTTTTAAGAAATGAAGATTGCTTCAGAGAAAAAAACTGCAGACTTCTACCTCTGCTTTTTGAAGCCTGCCTTCTGCAAAGTGATATATGATTATATAGGAACAAGCAGTTTATTTCTGTTACATGATAATCACTTAATGTGAATGAAGCAATAAATGCCTTTCCTTTTTAGAATGAAGAGATAAACCAAATGCAGGACAAGATGTGGAGGAGGGTGAGGGGAAGGGATGCTAGGCAGCTGCAGCAAGAAAAGCCTCTGAAGCAGGAAGTATCAAATAGAAGGTGCTTGAAAAGCCTGAGATGACCAAAACAGATAAAAATGGGAAAAGGTTGTTATGTTCCATGAGTCACAGCCTTCCAGTTTAGTCACTCTCTGCCTGACTCCCGGGGTGGGGATAATGCTGCACCACCCAGACCACACCACAAAAGCCTTCTCCATTCCCAGGGTTAAAAAGCTGGGTCTCCCAATGGTGCCAGGCACGTTTCTCTTTTGGGTTGATGTGCAGATGATGAATTTTCAGTCTTGGTAGGGAAAAACCTTTTTGAACTGCATTTCCACTGGTAGAACTTCTCAACAAACTACTTCTCTGAAAGTGCCAGCAGAGCAGCTCAGTGTGCTCTGGCTAGAAGGCCAGGATGGGGTAGGCTGACATCCCTCAGGAGGCAGGCTGTGAAATGCAGGTTGGGAGATATCAAAGAGCAAGAAAAGCAGCAGGAAAGGGGGTGGAAGCCAGCATACTGCAATAAAAATTCATCTCTTCCCAAAGGTAACCCTGTCCACTCCATGAGTCTCTTTGGTGCCAGAGCAGAAGAAGATGGCAAACTATGAGTAGAAAGAGATGGACTGTGTAAGTCAATAGTGACTAATGAACCATGTTGGAAACACCGTCACAAGCAAAGGGCTGGACTTGCAGGATGGTGAGAGCAGAGGAGTGCTGGCTGCTTGCTTTTTGCACACAGAGGTACATTATGATTTTAAATGAATCCAGAACAGCTGAGGCATTTGTGGACTAAAAGCCAACATAACCATGACCATCTTAATCATCCCCTTGTAAAACGAGTAGCCATATGCGTGAAATCAGCCCATACATTTTATGGAATAGCTGTTGTATGCTGGACAAGTACTTGGACTGAGGCTTATTTTCTCAGGACTTTAACTCCTGAAATATAAACCACATAACCTTTCTCTTAATAAAACCAGAATTTAGAGAGGGGAGGGGGAATTCTCCCAAGCTTTGCACTGCATGGTATTGCTTCTCACATGTCACTGCACTTGACAAAATCTAGTGCTATTGTGAACACTATAAACAAGGATTCCTTTACTATTCTGCATGAACAGCCCTTGTCATGACAGGGAAGGACGTTTAAACAAAAGTGACATGGCTTACAGTATTTGTTAGCAAGATATCAAAACATTTATGTGCACAGTGTTTCTTTGTTGTACTTCTTAAAAGGCTGTGGTTAATCAAAAGGAGCCTGTTCCTTTTCTTAAGCAAAATCTTGTCCCAAGATAGCTGTTCCTTAATCCCCAGAAAGCAACATTGTATTTCCTTACTTGTTGCTTCTCCGCTAATTCAGCATCAGAGGCAATGTTACGCTGCATTAGGACTTCTCAGAGCAGGAAAGTTCCTCCTTGACCATACCTCTCCTGGACTCTGGCTTTGCAAGGTTTTGTGCATGTGTTCAACCACCTGTGCCAGAGTAATTCCTCAGGCCTCAGCAGGACCATTCATGTGCATGGTTTCACATATGCAGGGTCTTTGCAGAACCATGGTCTGATTGTATTTTATGTTGTACCACATCCTGTAATACATCACATTGACCCCGGCTTACATATCACAAGTTCCTTCAGCTCCCAGAGCAAATTGTTGAAAGCAGGATGGTTCAGGATCACCAAAGAGCATTACTTGTGTTCATGGTCTCATTTTGGACTTTTCCCCTTTGTCGACTTCAAGCTTGTTTCATTCTGGTTCTTCAGTGTTTCTGAAGGTTTCCAGCTCATTTTGCTCTCTTTTCTCCTCTCTGAGATCTATATATAAACGGCAGGGAAAATTCCATTGCCTGTCCTACATTGTCCCAGTAGCTGCATTTGTACTGCCATCACAAAGACAGCCCAAAGGTCTGCACAGATGGATGCAAGGGTGGTGTGGGAGTGGTCATAGTAAGGTGGGATCAGTGTCTTCTCCCAGCTAACAGGATGAAATGTCCGCAAGTTGTCCTAGGGGAAGTTTAGATTTGATATTAGGAATTTATTTTTTTTCACACAAAGCATTGTAATGCATTGGAACAGACTGTTCAGGGAAGTGGTAGAGTTACCATCCATGGCAGTATTCAAAAAAGATGTGGATATGGGACTTCAGGACATAGTTCAATATTAAACATGGCGGTGCCAGGTTGACAGTTGGACTTGAGGATCATAAAGGTATTTTCCAACCTTAATGATTCTATGATTCAAAGCATCACATGTGGTCAGAAGGGAGAAAGAAGAAATATTTAGGCAGAAAAGTCAGTCTGTCTTCTTTACGGTTTCTGCCTTAAATTTCAGAAGACTCCCCAGTTCTCTGATTTTTCTAGTTGATAGAGAACATAAAAATGTCTGCTCCCAGCTGTGTGGACCATAAACTACTTTCCCATGGCTGCAAAAGATGAATTAGGGTGAGTTGGGGCTTTCTGGTCACTTTCTTGGCCTTTCCGTGGAGCAGTGTAAAAGCCTGCACAGCCCAGGGCTGGGAGGAGCAGGGCTGTCTCAGTGTGCGAAGGAAGGTCAGCCCAGCAAGCATGGTCCTGAGAGAAGAATGAGGCAACAAAAGCAGCCTACACTGGAAGGGAAAGGTGGCCAGAGAAGGGATCACACTACCTGTATAGGAGAGGAACAAGGGATTCAGCATCAGTTTTTTGGAGAAAAGGTTGTTTTTGTCAGGAATATGTAAGCAACTGTCTATATGGGAAAAGGACTTGGGGAGCAGACTGATTTAGAAGAACTGGCTCTGACTTTGCAAATTAGGAGAGGAATGATTTTGAACTTGTGGACGGTGAGGGAAGGCAGCCAGGAGTGTGATGGACCCCCTCTGTCCCTTCCAGAGAAGAGATCTTTCTTCTTAGTGGAGTCAGTAAAAAATTCTGCTGAAATAAGGATTTGCTTTTGGGCAACAAGCAGAAAATCATGTGATCAAGAGAGAGAAGCCGTCCCAGAAAATATCATGTAACTTAACCTTCAGGGGATTTTTGAGAAGATGTCAGGGCCTTCAGAGCATCTATCACTGAGCTAATATGCTGGATATGGGCTTGAAGCAGCAGTTGCCTGTGGCACTGAGTGTTCCTTCCTTGCAACAGCCCATTGAAGAGCCTGGGGACAGAGACTACTGCCCAAACATAAACAGTGCATGCTGGAGAATATGATGTGGACCTGGGATGAAGATACATATTATTTTGTTGTTGATCTCAATTTCAGTTTTAGTTCATCTAAGGGAGATGTCCTGGATGCTGCAAGCGAAGATAGACTCATAAAAAGTCTAATCACAACTTCTAAAAACATGAATTAGCCCTCACTTTGCTCTTCCATGCTCCTCTTAGAATCAACTTCAAAGATGGAGCCAGACATTCAGGAAGGACCTTTGTCCTGCCTCTTTCTCCAGGTTCTGTCAAAGCACCCTATCTTTAAGTAGTCTGCATGCAAATAGTGCCTGTTTGAACATGATAAATTTGTGAGATGTATTTACCATCCTGAACTAGATTTTAAACAAATTGACATTTTAATATGCATTTATTCCTGTCGCATTGAAAAAACCTGCTGGTATTATGCCAGAATGTGATATATAATGATGGTGTTTAGCAGCAACTCTGTCATTTGGTGTTGTTGACAGTAAAATAAATTAACATAATAAACATAATTTGTTCAAAAACAGCTAAGTAAAAACAGATGGTTAAAATATTTTGGCAGGACCCGTTAGCCCAGGTTTACATGTGTGTTTAGACATTAGTTCTGTTTGCAACATATGTTACATATTTTCTTGATCCCATTTAGTATGCAAATACACACCCCCTTCCACAGTTGTATAAATAGGTCCTTTACAGTGTGAGCAAAGGGGAGGGTGGAAAGAATGGGTGTCAGGACCAATTTTCAGCTATGTAAGTGGGAGAGGAAAGTAGCCATAGTACTGTAAGAAACAAACAGGACAGAAGGTGGAGCATAACAGCATATTTGTGTGCTGACACAATGGCTCTGTTACTGGCTCCTGATACCTCCTCGTGTAAGGCACTGGTTTGTTGCTCGTGCTCCTGACACTGCCCCAATGTGATGTCCCCGTTGGGCTCTGCAGTTTCCCTGTTACCTAGTTCTTACTGCACTGGCCTGAGCACCAGCACGATTAATGCTCATATCTAGTCCCATCCTTCCCTCTGTCCTGTTTGTGAGGGCTAATGTGGGGAAAAAAAAAATAAAAAAAAATAGAGGGAGAAAGCAAGCTGCATTTTGAAAGAGAACCTGATATTGGAACGGAACAAACTGGGATTAAGATCATATTTTCAAGCTATTTCTCAGCTGTGGCTGGACCGATACAGGAATATCAATACTATGAAATTCTTATTCATATTTAAAGGTTACGTGTCTGTCAGTCATTTTCAAGGTATAGAGACATAGTTTAGTGGTAGACTTGGCAGTGCTGAATTAACAGTTGAACTCAGTGATCTTAGAAGTCTTTTCCAACCTAAATGATTCTACGATTCTATAGAAATGAAGGTCATCTTTGAGCTACAAGAGAAACTAAGGGCCTCACATCTGGGAAGATTAATTTAATTACCTGTATATTTTATATAAATTGTATTTACATGTGCATGCATACTTAATATGCATGTAAGATGCACCTTTTGAACCATAGCTCCAGAACAGAAAAAGCATGGACACATGAGAAAAACATCAGTGCCTCTCAGTGCACAGCTGCTTCTGGAGAGCTTCGAACCAGAACGCAAAGGTGACCTTAAGTGCCCTCCTGAGGGGGCCCAGGACATGCTCTTACCAGACTGCATCAGCCACAGAGCGTGAGTTTTAATAGGGAAGAGAGTGCCAGGGGTGTGAGATCTTTCCTTGAAGTCAGTAGTGAACTGTGCACACTTCAATACTAAGTGGCCTCAGGTTGTCACTCTACCCAATTTTGTAACTCTCTTTCTCATTCACCTCATCTTTCCAGAGGGAGAATGAATGTTTGTATCCTCTTGTCCACCCATCCTCTTCAAAATCTTTTGCTCCACTCCTTGGTGATATTCCCCCACCCATCCTCTCCAAACTCTAGCAAATGTCACTGCCTGTTTCTCTCTCTCCACACTGGCAGCTCTCCCCTCCTGCCCCATGTCCCTGCCTGCCACAGCATCTCCTAGCACACAGGAGGTCAACACTGGGGAAGGGTCTGGGACACCTTTCTGCCTCCCAGAGCAGAAGGGGAGGACAGAATGGGAATAATGCTGTTACCTCCCATATCATTCATGCTATGCCTTAAAGCAGGGATTTACATCATGAGCACCCAGGGCCTCATCCTGCAGGGATGCCCAAGAAGCATGGGATGTTCTCCAGGGAGGTATGCAGGTCATCACTGCAGAAATATGTGGCTCAAGGGAGCATTTCCAGAAGATCCTCAAAATGTCACTGTCCTTTCCTTGCCTGGATCTACAATGTATCTAATATAAAATATTATTTGTGAAACTTCTTTTTAATTTCTGTTTAATGACTCCTAATATATTTCAAATAGGCATCTGCAAGTTCATTTTGACATTTATTAGAAGCCATTAGATACCAATTTAATGGTGATTTTATGACAAATGTCTGACATAGTTAAAAATGTGATGGTTGATAAATTATAATGTGATGTGCTTTTGAGCATCAGGAAATTAGACTGCTTCCAAACGTGACTGTTTTTGATGCTATAAATTAAATTTTATTTCTAACTGATTTATTTTTATGCACTCTGAAAGTGAAGAGAATCAGAAGTTGAAAATGTAGAGCGGAAGCAGGTTCTGATGAGAGAAATTGTGGTCAGTCAAACCAGTGCAAGTCCTGGTGACTTGCTTTGGGTGAAGGAAGATGGTATTTGGAATAACTTGCTTTTTAGATGAATTACTTGTTCTTTCCTACCAATGTTCTAGCAAGCACTTTCCCTGGCATTATTCTGATTGTTTATCGTTGTTATTATTGTCCCACAGAGCATCACTCATTCTAGACCATCATTCCCTTGTGCCAAAGAAAGGACAAGTGTTTGCCTTGCCCAGGCAGTTTACAGCATAGGCAGGGCCTGGGTCTGAGGAAACAGGGATATAGAATTAGCATTATAAACAGCAAACACTGGTTTTTAGAAAGCTTTTCCTAGGCATCATGGCAGAAGAGATTTTAGAGACAATTGGCCAATGTTTATAGGAGGCTGCTCACAAGGATGAGAGGCTAAGCAGTTGAGGAGAGAGCTGTGCAAACTAAAAATGGGTGATAGAGGCTGCCAAGACATGCCTAAGATATAGCATTAAGGAAGATCATGGATATGGTTACCAAGCCTCAAGTTGCATGGAAATGCCACATTCACATGTGCACAAAGCAGTCGAACAGAACCATATCTCAAATTTCAAAGTGAGTACAAAACCTGCAGATGTGGGAAGAGATGCTTTCTCACAGATGGACTCTGGCTTTAAGGAGAAAAAGTTGCTGAGAGCATTGTGTATGTCCAGATGGAAAACAGGACTTCTTGGAGATGAAGGGACTCATCAAAAGATACAGCGTCAAGCAAGGCCACCTGAGCCTCCAGAAGCAATAGAGAATCTGGATGTGGTGGAGGAGAGGATGTCTTTGGAATTTATGGTGTTTGAAATGAAAGAACGGAAGCAGCCATATATATACCCATGATACTATGCACAAACTGCCTGTTTTGCAAGACGTCTAAGAGCACTTTTGGGAGCAGTCACTTCCAAGTGCAGTGATCTGCCTTGCACTTGGACTGACATGGGGAGTTAGCTCAAGGTAGTTGGTACAAGTTACATGCGCACTTTGAAACACCCTGACAACATCTCCCCTGACCCATTAGAAGAGCCCTAAAGTGTTAAATGGCTCATTGCAGAATAGAGAGAAATTGGAAGCAGTCCCAGGCTGAGCCCAAATTTCCTGTTGCCAAACCCTCATTCCCCAGAGCTGGGTGAAGCCCAGCCCTGTGCTGTCAGCATGCTGGTCTGCTCCCTGCTCTGCCAGGCACAGAGCACCTCACATTCCTCTGCAGGCTCCTGTGCCTCTTCCTTGCCTTGTATGGAGGTCCTCTGCACAATGGAACTTGTCTTGGTTGCGCTTCTCTGGCCTTTTTCTCTCTCTCTCCATCTGACTTTGCAGAGAGAGAGGTGCTGGCCAAAGCTGAACACACCATTCCAGGAGAGGAAATACCATTATACTGGCATCATGAGTGAGAGGGATCCTAGCGCTGTATTAAAATGAAGCATGAGCCTGGGTACATCTGGGTTCTGTTCTCAGTCATGCTCAAGATTTTCTCTGAAGTTTGCCCTACTTACTCAAAGACTCTATGCTGCACCCTCTCTTCCCGTGAAAATGGCTGTAATATTTCCCTGCATCTTAAAATTACTGAGCTTGTGAAAGACTTGGATCCATGAGTGTAGATGTAATTAGAAATGAGAGATAGGGTGGATTAATTATACCCCAGACCTCTGGTAACAGAAGCCAAATTGCTTGTTCTGTGGTTTTATAAGGAAGAAATATGTGTTTGGACCATGCTGTGGCACCAGGCACTGCTCCCCGGTGCTGATGTATGGGGGCTGAAGCAGGGCTGGAGCTGGGAAAGCCATGGTGGGGAAAGCAGGGACTGGAGCTTCCCCAGACCTGCACTGGGGATGCTGGTACTGCTGCTGCAATTTAGTTAAACATAAGGGCTTGGTTCAACAAGTTGCCAAACACATCTGGGACTGCTGAGTGAGCAGGGCACTGACTCCAGTCCAGCTTCATAGCCACCTCAGCACCAAACAGCCCTGTTTTGGTGTATGAGGCAGATTTGTGTTTGTTTTGTTATACAGCCATGCACAGCCATCATGCTCTCTCCATGTATGTATGAGTGTGCATGACTGCAGCACACATGCCCTTCTTGGCCAATATGCCTCGTGGTGAAAGATGAACCCAGCCCCAGATTCAGCATGTTGGGGTTAACCTCCGACTCACTGGCAGCTGTTCAGCTCTCACCCTCTGTCTTGTTTTGAGAAAAGAGAAAAACCCAACTCTGTTTGTTTTGTTTTTGTAAGAGCAGCTGATCTGGACTGGATTTTATCCAGGTCTTCGTGTGATTATATGGCCAAATCCCCACAGTGTGTATACAAAGCTATTAAAAAAAGATGAGACACTTTAAAATACTGTAAAAAGGCCTGCTTAAACTGTAAGAAATACTGAACTTCTGTCAGGGGCTTTGGTATCTGAGCAAAAATTCAAATCCCATTACAAGACTTGTTACCTTATTGAGCAATTAGAAGTATCCTTAGTTAAATAAAGAAAATAAAATCAAACAGTTTTATTGATCTGATAGAGAGTTGTCAAGCAAAAATAAAACAAAATATTCCAGCGTGTGAACAGTGAAGCAGAGTTCCTGCCGAAGGGAAAAGGCCACAAGCAGATTGATAGTGGTGGTGCCTTTCTCTCGTAGAAATATGACAATGTAGAGAAAAGAGAGGATAGGGGAACTCACTTGCGGTGTGCATAAGAATTGGCTGAGCAGCAAAGCCCTTACTTTCTCTGAATAATTTTTTCCTAAGTGAGAAAATGCCTGCTATAGAAATGTCAAATGTTTTCCAAGTAAGGTTCCAGGTAGAGAGTGTTGACTTGCATATCTGAGAAATCACTTAAAATTCAAACTTGATGAGCAGATGTGAGTGTTTTGAAGCTCTTTGACATTATTAAAGATGTAGGTGGCACACTGGCACTACTGACTACCTCTGGACAGCAGTGGGCATTGCCTGGGAGGTGCAGTATCTCACCACTCTTCCTGAAACTGGTCACGGTCAATGAGGAAAGCCAGGCTAAGAAAAACTATAAATCTCAGAATACTTATTTTTAGTAAAAATTATGTGTGAAGTCCAATTTAAAAAAAATACAATAATATTGATGTTACTGGTGTGCATGTCATTTTTCATGTGTAACAGGAAACACACCAGATCTTTCATGTCAGCTTAGGCCAAATCTAGTAGACTGTGAAACTCCAGAGGAGAAAGGGATTCAAAAATTGCAGTTTGTCTCCAACCTCCTGTTTACTTGCTGCTCCTAAAATTCCTCAGGTGCCTTCTCATTTCATCAGCTTCCAGCCACCAGGACTCTGACATCTAATATGTTTTTAGAGAACATTGAGTAAAAATGACCAGTCCTCAATGATCAAAACATGTCTGGTCATGATTGCCTTGCAAGGTCTTGTCTGTATGCCTGGCCCAATCCAGCTCCCCCCTTTCTGGCACTCTGCTGCAGGTGACTCTTTGAACCACAGCATGGTTTTGCTTGAAAGAACCTTTGAAGATCAACTAGTCCCACTCTGCTGCCATGGCCAGGGACACTTTCTACTGCATTAAGTTGCTCAAAACCTCATCCAACCTGACCTTGAACAGGGCATCTACAACTTCTCTAGGCAACCTGTTCCAGTCTCTCATCACCCTCATTGTAAGAAGTTTCATCTTTATGTCTGGTTTAAACCTGCTGTATTACTATTTAAAACTGTTGCCACTTGTGCAGTCACTACAGGCCTCTCTTCTCTGCTGGCAGCAGCTTTGCTTTTGGCTGCCTCTCCACAATGCTGGGAGTGCGGCAGAACATAATGTCCAAAGAAGGATTAATTCCCTTCCCATGGGCCTCCAGAGCACCTTCCAACAAGACAGCACTCCTGCTCCCGTGAGCAGTGATGCTCTGACCACAACAGGGCTCAGGGAGGAGCTTTTTGCAATTCCTACACCTGTGGTTTGGATGCCAGTGCTAGGCTAGTCCCTACATTTAAAACAACTCCCAGTGTCTCTAAAACCAGACTTGGTGAGGTGATGAGTTTGTTTGGCTCTTTTTTGTTGGTGGTTTTCTTGGGTTATTTGAAGTGTGAGTCTTTTAAGTCCCGAGAACAAATGTTTGCAGGGCAGCAGAGGCTGCAGTGGGATAATGCCTGTTTCCAGCCAATGCCGTGTGAGATACCCGCTTGCCTTCTGCTGCCTGTGCAGGGCACTGCTGCTTGGCCTGCAAGTGAAGATGGCCCAAATGGGAGAAATGAGTGTGTATGTGCTGGGCCAGCTTCACACCAGCTGGCAGCTAAAGGACTGGAACAAGGCATTTGCCTTAGAAATTTTTGTCTGGTCCTTGGGCCAATGGAACTGGAAGGGATTGCTAGAGAAAAGATGGCAGAAGAAGGCTCTGGAAAGCACAGTCAGGTCCCATAGGTTTAATCTGAACTTTCTCAAACTATGTGGATTTGGCACATTGAGTTTCCAAGTTCATATGGCTGAGACACCAAAGAATCAAAGGGAGAAATCTCCTTTTCACTTGGTTCCAGGTGAAGAAAGATAACTTGTTCTGGCAGCCTTTCAGTGTGCCAGAAATCTGCAGTGATGTATGCTGAAGTGCGTGCCTGTACCATCCAGGGCAGAGTACAGCATCTGCAGTAAACTTGTATAGCCCTGAACAAGTAGATGCTTCTCAAGAGAAGTGGCAAGTTCTCACCATTGCCTTCAGCAGTTTCAGTTGAGCCAGCTGATTTAAAAAAGGACTTTAGTGCATGTTCTGCGTCAAAAACAAAAACAAAACAAAAAAAACCCCAAAAAACATCATCAAACAAAAAACCAAAACCAAACCAAACAAACACCACCCAGATTTCCCTTTACAATTCAAAAGGCAACAATCGGCTTATGGAGAAAAAAGCCCCAAAGTTTGCAAACATGAATCCTTCAAACTGTATGTTTTGCTGCTTTTCTGCTTAGTTGGAACTGTTTTGAAACATACATGTGAGTATTTAACATGCTAATTAAATGCCTTGTGCCACACTGCCTCCTTTCAGCAGTTCCTGGAGAATTCTCCAAGGAGCTGGTGCCTGTGTCTGCATCAGAGCAGAACTGTTGCCCATGCCAAGTCCCCTCAACTTCCCTAAGAAACGTCTGGTGCTGCAGAAAATGATACGTGACGTAGAAACTTTAACACTTTGCTTTTCTTTGGGGAAAACGCAGGGCAAAAACAATTTCTCAGTAGTATCCTGGTAAAGTAGTTCATGTATGGGATACTTAAAAATGCTTGGCACCTCTTTCATATGTGGTAAAATAATATGGTGATTTATTACATGTGAAACCTTTTGATTATATTTAATGAGCTTCCATTATATCAGTTTATTAGGAGACAGTATTCATTAATATAATTTCCAGAACTAAAGTAGAAGCATTATTGGACATATTTGGGGATATAAAAGTCTCATCTATGGGCAAGGAATGTATTGGTTCAAATGTGAAATTACAAAGACCCTTTTAAATGTATAGACAATAATAGTACAATTTTCCAAACTGTAATTTTAGCTCTGATCAAAGCTTTATTTCAGGTTGCACATTATTTCTGTGAGCAGTCTTGTTTTTCTCATTAAGAAACATATTAGATAGGGTTTGGAAGCAATGACATTAAGAACAACTGAGTCTGTGTAGTTGCTAACTCAATTCTGCAGTCTGAAAACAAGGGAAGGAAGGGTTTTGTCCCATAGAAGCTGAGTGACATCTTTGTGCGTGGCTTTCAGATCACCTTGGGCTTTTCTTAGAATGATTTATTTTCCACTTTACTGTGTATTTATTAAACAGTTTGTGCAATGCATTATAAAACCTGGAAACACAGCGGCAAAATCCGTTTTCCTCATGTTTTGCCGATCACCAGAGACATGAAAGCCTTGGCACAGCCTGTCAACGGAGCATGGGTGAGTGTCAGACACACGTTTCTTTCCCAAGTCCCACAAGAAGGGAAAACTTGTTGAAATGTCTGCGTGCTTGTGTTGGACCGGACAGCCTGACAACTCTGCTTAATGACATGAGAGGAGTTTAGCGTAATTTAAAGCTACTCTGATCACTAATCTCATCATAAGGAAGTTTGCAGGCTTTTTCTATTTCCCAACTCCCACTGACTTCATTGTCCATTGATGTTAATAGGAATGAGCATCCTGGGTGTGCAGTGCTGAGTCTGACTTCTAATGAGCCTAAGTACAGAGGCTGAGCAGCACTGAATACTCTGGCCTCTTTAGATTACAGAGATTTAGGGGGCTGGGAGAGGAACAGTGAGACAGAGTAGGAAAAAAAGCCCTTTTCTGCCTAGCTTTACACTGACTGAAGTGGAGAGATCCATCGGCAGGTGATAGGATTGCATCCAAGTCCTGATTTTTTTTCCTTTAAAATGCCTGTACAAGCAAAAGCCTGCAAAGGGGCTGAATAAATGAGGTAACACATTGTGCCTTACTTCTACTGCGAAGCAAAATTAGCAGTGGAACAGGAGCACCCCTTCCCTGGTTTGATTGTTGCTGTAATCCCAGGGATTAATTACAGTTTGGCCACCAGGTACCTGGCCAACAAACACTTCCAATATGTTGTATGGAGAATTTATTTCTAGGTTTGTTAACTGTCTCAAAATGTCTTTTCCTAAAATATTTATGTGCTCAACTAAAATTACAGAGGGTCTGGCCATTGGCTGCATTTAGGAAATAAAAAAATACAGTGGAGGCTTGTACTATATCTGTTAGACAGATGCGTTGATGTACAGCTCAGGGCATGTGAAATTGAGCACCTGAGTTGTCTTTGTGGCCAAGGAACCACACATGACACTCAAAGGGGGTTGTTGGATATTCAAGACAGGTGCTGAAAGACAGGACCTGTGACTTCACCTTCTGTATCAATTCAAGTGAGAGGTGAAGGGACTTATGCTACTCTCATAAGGACCCTACCTCACGGTTTGTAAGAGTAATATTAATTTTTTTTCATTTTTTTCAGTCTTTTTGTTCATTCTGCTGGCCAGAGGGGGCTGCAGTGCTGAAATATCTTACATCTGACAGCAGAGTGCAAGGTGGGCTGAGAGCCATGGAGAATGGATCTGTCAATAGAGTATATGTATCTCCTGCCTGTCTCAAATGGCCTGGCCATACTGGGAAAAGGCTCAGTATAAGGATCTCTTTCCCTCCATGAATGGGAAGGGGTCCAACCAGATCTTTCTCTCTGAAGAATAAAATTGCAAACTCAATTTTTATGTCTCTGACTCCAATATAGAAATTCATTTTGGAAATGTGCAAAGCCTATTCACCTAATTTACCAGAGGGTAATCAACTGCCACGGGATAGGAGAAACATTTTGTTGCTATCACCCTGACTTATTTTCCAGGAAGAAGGCAGTGTGAGATGAAGTCACCTCACCACTAGCAGTGTGCTGCCAGTGACACAGGTGATGGCTGGCTGTAGCTAACCCTTTTTATGTCCTTTGGGCAATCCTCAACAAAACCCACACAGGGCAGAATGTCACACCTCCTTCGTTGTACAAGCAAGGAAATTTCCAGGCTATGATAAGCAACATTCTTCACCACTGTGGAAGAAGAGTCTTGTTTCCTATTTTTGTACTCAGTTTGATTCTGGTGGGGATTTTAAGCAAAGCGAAGAGTATAAGTTTTTCTTTTCTATTAAACAGGAGGTCTCACAGTAAAAGACCTGAAGGTAAAGGACCTACCTTATCTACTTCTCCTTTGTTGGCCTGCTCCAATAGCATGTGGCCTTGTTTTCTTTTCCTACCTGAAATTGGACTTCCACCCCTACTTTGGGAAACTACCTTCTGTTACTTTGAACCTGTGTCCTTGCACAAAACACATTTTCCCTCTCTGTAAATTTATCCCATCACATCTAATCTTATCCCACATGAGCCACCCTTGGTGTTTATAGTCTTCAAATACTTGCAGAGAGGTATCATATCCTCCTCCTTTAGTCATCATTTGGAAAAGTTTTTTATGCTGAATTCTTTCAGGCTTTCCTCATCCAGCTCTTCCCTCCCACCTCTCATCTGTGGTGGTGCTCTCTGAAAGCCTCCAGTCTGTCTGCATCACCCCGGGCCTGGGGTGCACAGTAACCATTCCAACAGCCCTGCTGCAGCCCCAGCACACCCCTCTGCAATTTGATACCTCAGTGGACAGCCCCAAATCACATGGGTTTGTCCTGGCCCATCAGGCAGCAGTGGTTTACTGTTGTGCCTGCTTTCCAGGTTTCTCTGTCCTATCAACTAGCAGTTTTTCAGACTATTTCCCAAAAATGTAATACCTTTGGTTTTCCCAGGCACAGCCTAATTTAGTTATTTCCTGCTCATATTTTCAACCTCTTCAGCTTCCCCCATATTATTGCTACATCCTCCCTCGTTTGCTTTTGACTGCTTGGGCCAAATTACAGAGAAAGCAGATATAAGCCAGGATGTGTATCCAGGCTCTCTGCCAGCCATTTTGCAAAGAAATCACTCAGGCCACAGGATCCCACCTCTCACAAGTCATAGTGACAAACTGTGAGTTAGCAAATGGATTTTTTTTCCCAGCATACCTGATTACATGGGCAGGATCAGTAGCAGTCCCCCACTGACCCATGTGATCACAGGGGCTTGAAGGTTTCCATCTCCTAAAGTGACTTGCAAGGTGCCCTTGGGTTCTCAGGGGAGATCATCAGGTATTATGTCCAAACAGTTATTTGAGGTTAGACACAAAAATGGACATGTTCTGATTTTCAGATGCCAAGTGCTTGTACTTTCCATCAGGAATTTTGACCACTGTGCTACCTTAAGACTGGAGCTCTGGGCATGATCTGACCAAGAGTGGAAAGGTTCATCACCTTTGAATTTCACATTTGAAATCACTTTCATGTAGGTGAATGAATTTTAGCAATGTGGGAATTGTTTGCGTGTGTGTGTGTATTTTAGTTTCAGAGGAAGAGACAAGGCAGATGAGTATTAGTACTCTCTGAGAGGACTGAGGGACTGCAGGGGTGATAACAAGGGTTACTGGAAGTCTGAAGCCTTACTTGGGAGTGCAGTGGCCTGTGTTTTAGCCAGCAAGCTGTTGCATATTTTCCCTCTTCAGAAACAGCCTGAATCATCTCACACCTACATAAGCTGCTTTCCAGGAGGTGACTTGCTTTCCTGAATCCAACCATTTAATCAAACCTGGCTTTATTTCTGTTTTAGTTCTTTAAGTTACTCCTGGTTCATGAACACTTTCAGCAGCTGTTCATGGCCTTGCATCATTGCACCCCTCAATTCCTCGAGGCTTTTTCCCACTCAGTGACTGAGACATCATGTCTGCCGATGCAAAGTGAGTGTTTCTAACTTCATTGCCCCAGCTTTTAGAAGAAAGGATCTTTAGCAGGAAACTGTGTACAGTTCACTAAGCTGCACACAATTTTGCAAACTATATTTACTAAGTCAGACTCAACCTGTGCAGCATTCCTGGCACCCAGCTGCCTGATACCTGGGCAGGCAGGGCTAGCTCCATGGAGCAGCTGATGTGGTGTGACCTCCAGGTACCCTTAATAGCCAGCACTGAAATGCCTGGTAGACATCACACAGGATCCTGTGTCATCACACAGGAGTCTCCTGCCCAACTCCCCCTCCATGAGCCTAAGTCCCCTCTGCTTTCCCCCTGCCCCAGCAGGCTGACATCAGATGGTCAGGAAGATGACCTGGAAGGTAATGACTCTGCAGTCCCTTAGGCCAGGCATTAACCCCAAATCTCTCCAAATTGCAGTGCTATGGGGCAAATACAAGTTAGTGCTGCCCCTGCCAGTCTCATTGCAGTCGGGTCTGGTATGTCTTGTGCAAGACATCAGTGGAGACCCCTGTGCCTTGGCTCCCTCAGGGACAGGAGGAGGATCTCAAGCTCCTGCACAGCTCTAGGCAGGAATCTGAGGAGTCCTGATCCAATGGCAAGGGCTCGGAGCAGACATGCTAGGCAGAGCCCTGGGTTACCAGGAAAAATTAAACACTTCTGGATTCCAACAGCGGGATTCCTCTCTTCTCCCTCTGTAGTGGAGACATACACTCTGGGCTCCTTTACAGGCTGTGGGGTGAGGGAAAAACCTTTCGGATACAATTCAGCTGATGATACATCTATTTTTGAATGAGGTGGCTCCCCATCCAGCAGCTGAAACAAGTAGAGGTCTGCTGACTAGATCTGAGTGGTGGTGATTGCTTCCCCAAACCTCTCTTTAGCTCCTGTGTGAAGCCATTAAGTAGATTCAGGTGCAGGATGCTCTCTGCAGGCTGATTGATGGCTGAAAATGGATAAAAGGAAGAGTGGGCAGGCAGGGCATCTCAGTGGTCACAGTGGTAAAGCCACTTATAACTGTTTCTGTGCCTCCCTTAGTCTGTTCATTCCTGGCCATCTCCTCTTGAGATACAGGCAGGAGCAAAAGCTGAAGAACTTCTAGGGCTTCAAAAAGTGAGAAAAGGGGATTTTGAATAACGTAGCTGCCCTGGTCCTCAAACTGTCTGTGCTTACCCAGCACCAGAATCTGAGAAAACAGCTGAGAGGCATCCCAGTTGGTGGGCTGGGAACCAGTGCAGGTCTCCTGATGTCACTGCAGTGCTGTGCCCAAGCTAACAAACCCAGGGCTTATTAGCTCAGGTGCAATGCCAGGTGAATACATCTGTACTGCTGCCAGACCCACTGCTGCATCTGTGGGACACCGGGCTGCACCCCATGTTACCAGCTCTCTCCCTGTGCATGGGCAGACCTGATTCAGGGCACACAGGGCTCATAACCACTACTTCAGGGAAAATATGATAGACCCACCTCCCTCCCCTTTCTATATATACAGTAATAAACCCTATGAAAAAGTCATATAAAGCAAAAGAGAAGAAAATCCAAGCTGCTTTTGGTCATCCATTTTGATCTATGTTTTGGAAGTGAGCAAACTGCCAACAACCATCAATTACAAGTAGTTCACCCTCACTCTGTTAGTTCCCATGCCCTGGAAAAGTTGTCTTTCACTTCTCACTTAATGTTAGAAACTGCCTTTCTCCTCACGGGCATTAAAATGTTTCTTACAGGTTGAAATTGTGTCATCCCAAAATGCTTTCAAGAGACATGAGGTATGCAGGTGACAACACACAGTGTCACTGTGCAATGGGGCAAGAAGGCTGGTGTTGGTTAGTTGATTAGCCCATCCTAGCAGTGCTCCCATTGCAAGGTAAAAAACAATTAGGTATTCAGCACATAAAGTGATTAAAAAAACTGGTTTTGGGAAGGGTCAGAGGGGTGGAAGAGGTGGTTTCTCTGCAAAATGCCACGCTGTGACCTGGGTGAATATTTCAGCAGCAGAATAAAAGCCCCTTTCCAACTGTTCTGTCCCCAAGCACACAAATAAGGGTGTATGTATTCAGCACAAGCACTTCTCTAAACCCAAGCCCCAAACATGAGCAGGTGCTTTTCTTTGCTTTTCATCATCTGAGCATGGCTGATGTCTCCTGCCAATTTCAAAGGCAAGTGAACACAATGGTGATGGGGGTGAAGCAGCTGGGGGGGGCGCGGCAGGGACTGGGCACAGAGTGGGCCCTGCTTGGCAAGGTGAGTGGTGCCTGCCAAAATGGCAAGTGGCCCTGCCAGCTCTTTGTGTGGCTCTGAGAGGAAAGGGGGGAAGGAAGAGGTGACAGCAAGCGAGCAAATTCGAACTGAAGTGGCTGGGGCCAGTGAGCCGTGGCTGATCTGTGCCAGCTGTGAGCCACTGCTTGTCTGGTCAGTGTGCCAACCACTTTTCTGGAGTAGAGAAGAAAGCCACTAGACGTGCATGTGTGCCACTGGGGCGGGAGGAGGGCAGTGCGGGTCTACCTCACTGACTTGCAGCCATCACAAGTTCCCCAGCACCTGGTATTTGACATGTGCTCCATGCACAGCTGCAGTCTGGCTGGCGCAAAGTACTGGGTCCTAAGGGAAAGGGCATGCCCACACTTATTCCAGAGCATGGAATGCCACAAAACCCTGTGTCTGCCGGGAAGTCATCTCCAGAACTGCCACATGAAACAGGACCTCGGCACACAGGCTTGCTTAGGCTACCAGATAATCAGTTGTCAGGGGAAATGTTGAGCCCCAAAACTGCCCCTGCTGCAGTGCCAGCGTCAGCAGGGAGGCAGTCGTGTCCTCTCTCCTCTGGGCACTGTGCCATGGTCCCCAAGGGGCGACTTTAGCTCTCACGGCCCAAGTAGTTTTTCCCTTTCCATGTGCATCTGTATGGAGGATTGTGGTTCATGCCAACCACAGCTCCTGTTCCCAGGGTGGGATCAGCGCTGCCTCCGCAGGGGGAAGGTTGGGTCAGGACAGGTCTGACAGCTCGGTGGGATGTCAGGGGGGAAATGCGGCTGCTAAAGGCTGCGTCGCCAAAGGGTGAGGGGCTTGTGCAGCGCGGCAATGCCTTCCCTTAGCGGAGCGCCAGGGGCACACAGCGGCCGCTGTCGGGCTGAGCGAGACTCCTCTGCAACGCGGCCGGCCTGGGTCTGAGGCAGGCACGGAGCCCAGAGGCCGCAGCCATGAGCTGGGACGGGCGGGGGATCCCTTGGGAAAGCAGCCCCGGGAACACGCTCGGGCTCCGCGCGCCGCCGGGACGCACCACGCGCTCCGCGGGCGGAGCCGCTGCGCCCCCTGCCGGCCGCCCTGCGCCATGGCGGGGCGGGAGGGACGGAGGGAGGGATGGAGTGGGCGCCGAGGTGGGGCTGAGGTGGCCCGCGGGGTCCTCCCGCCGCGGGGCTGGGAGCTGCCGAGAGGCCCCGGAGGCTCCCCCGGCCGGCGGGCACGGACACGCGAACTTGGAGGCAGCCGCGCTCTGCACCTCCCGGCCCGCGGGAGCGTTCTCCTGCAGCCGGGGCTTTTCCTTTTCTCTGTGCTGGCGTTTTTCCGATGATTTTTCCTCGTCTCTTCTCTCCCCAAAAGGCTCAGTCACCATCTCATCTAGCAGGATAGTTTTCTCATTAGCACACATCTTTAGGCAGCCTTTCCTGGGCTCTGCCTGCCTTCCCGCGCACGGCTCAGTCCACTTCTTTGGAAAAAGCTGCTTTAAGGGTTTTCTGACTCTTCTTGATGAGTTTGGCTAAAAAAGGGGAAAGTTTGGTATATACCCTTCATAAAGAACAAACTCATTAAAGGTGCTTCAGGTGACAGAACAAGGAGATGTGTGTGTGCTTCCAGAAGCTCCACTTCCACACTCAGTTGTGACTGATAAGGAATACCTCATTCTAAGATATAACCAGGTTGAAAATCTATGGCTGTCGGGTTCTCACAGAACACTGCCTGTTCTCTGTCATCAGAAGTGGGGCAGATGTGGTAAGATCCTTAAAATACAAAACCACATACTCTTCTAGTACTTGATTCTATGGTTTATGGACATGAACAAGTGAGGTGTGTTGCAGCAAGGTGGTATCTTATTTGTCCAACCAATACAGACTCCTCATAAACCTCACCTTATGGAATCTTTGCACATTATTTTAACAACAAACTGTAGCTCTTTTACTGTGGTATCCATTCAAACTGGTACCAAGACCAGTAGTGGCTCCAGAGAGTCTCATCTTCACAGGTCATTCCTGCAGGGCTTCAACTTGTCCCTCTGTTGATTAGACTCCAGGCTCTCAAAATCCAATCCTGTTGATGCCCTGTGTAATTTTGGTTGATACTTCTAAACCTCACATTACTTCCAGCCTTCAGTGCTGCATCTGTTACTACAGTCTGTCTTAAAAGTCTTTGCTCATTCAGCAGTCTTGTGTTGGCAAAAGCTCATGGCTCTATCTAAAACAAAAAGCATTGCAAAAATTAAGTCTGTTTTTTCTGGAAATTTTGGTACTAAAATAAGCCAGAGGCTTCTGGATAAAGTCAAAACCTCGGACTATTTCTGATAGTTTTCCTTTTGTGAAATGTTCAACCTTCCTTAGCATTTATTCCACTGGTGTAGTGTAGTGTGTTATGGTGCAGCATGGTTCTGCTTCTGATTTGCAGCCAAATTTTGAAAATCTTTTCTGAAATAGAAAATTGTATTTCCCAGATCACTAAAAATCCACTTAGAAAGAACTGGAAGTAGGGTGGGGTGTGTGGTGTGTATGGGGTGTGAGTGGACATACACCTTCTACAACTTTGCTGCAAGGCACCAGCAATCATATTCCTCAAATGCAGAAGTTAGAATTGTTTAAAACCCCACATATTTAAATTGTAAGACTACAGTGATATGAGGGTAGCAGTCAGAGATGAAAAAGTAAAAGCTTTAGAACTAGCAGAGACTTTATTTGGAAACTACTTACATAAATAACTGAAGCTCAAAAACAACTTTGGAAGTGAAACGATAAAATATTGCCTCGACCCCCACAGATAAACTAAGCCAAATCAATTACTTTTCCCTCTATAAGTAATGAGTACTTTATAAAGTATACAGGGAATAAACAGAGGCACTAATAATAAAGTGTTACCACTTCAACATTATTATATACAGCATCCAATTCTGGGAGCTAGGAGGCAGGTGCCTTTCTTTGCAGCCAGTCACCATGACCAAGAGTAGCAATTGTATTGAGGCTACGATAGATTTACTGGCTGCATAAAGACAATTATTAGCCACACGTGCAAGTAGTTACCGGTTTACACAGCACATTTCTAAACTAAAGGAGTTAAATATCAGTGTTCTGTTACTAGGCACAAGTGGCTTGGCAACTGCCATTGGAAAATGAATGCAGTGGTTAGCACAGCCTGGGACACAAAGGCTGCAGAGGGGGATAGGGGAGTGCAAAATTGAAGCTGAACAGGCATCAGCTAGTAGAACAGCAAATGGGGACACTGCAGTTTGCTTTCTCCTGCCTCCCCCTGCTCTTTCAGCAGTGCACGTGCTCTAGGACTTTTCTCTGGTTCATTAACTTGGGTAATTCCATGGGCAGGTCCCTGCAGAGAAGAAGAAAGGAAAAGTTTGGGGTGGTTTAGGTAACGTTTGCAGTAAACCCTCAAGGCTCCTTCCAGATTGGTTGGATTGGTAGAGCCAAAAGTGTAGAAATGCACGACTGCAAGGGTTTGCCATCACTGGGCCTGGCCTGTGCATGTGCCAACAGGTGTAGCAGAGGCAGGGAGCTCAGATGCACAACTAGTAGCTTTTACCATGAATCTCCACAACTGACTCTATCTTCTGTTTGAATAGGTAAATTAAAGCTTTCTTCATATACCCCAGATATTTATTGCAATGAGAGAGCAGAAAATGAAGCTGTTTATTTTGCATAAAAATATAGCAACAGAATGTAAGAAATTTGTCCAGAGTCTGGTCTTGCTCTGGAAATATGTTCTGTGCTAGTCTCCAAGGGGCTATACTGAGCAGGAGTGATTTACAAAGCCTTTTAAAAGTAGCACTCTGTTGCCAAGAGCGCCACTGTCAGGATCAGGACTGTATGTGGACTTTGTCCTTAAGACTGACTGTGGCTGTAAAAATAGAATGGGCCCATCTTTGCCCCTTCGGTTGTACCTTGTTGTGGAGAGCACAGGATTTGACATGAAAATGTGAACATGCAGTTGCTGCTACTGATCTCATGTGCCTGCTGCCTTGGCTCTCGGGCACATTGTACCAATTCCCTAAAGAATACAGGGCAGGGAGCACCCAAAGGCAAAGTAGCCCAGCTTCAGGAAAGACGATGGTATGAACAGCATATGGCACTCACTCCTTTTCACCATTTCTCTGAAATATGCTACACTTCAGGAGAAGCACAATCAGAGATTATGATTTATTTAGCTTCATCTCCAGAGCATGCAGCACTACAGGCTGGTTAGGGTTGCTTCTTCAGTGGCTCTCCAGCTCTTGGAATAGTTCCTGCATGTTTGGCTCCTAGCCCACACTGCTTTCTGTAACCTCAGAGCACAGCAAAACATGGAAGAGGCCAGTCCTCCTCATGAGAAAGGGTTGCCAGTTGCATGGCTGGTGAAATACTACCATAAGGCTGCGTACTGCACACATCTAGCCCTAAGTCTCATGAGCTGGAAAATCCCACATGAAATATTCTTGATACAGAGCAGATCTTGGGGCTGCCAAACAGAGAGTTTAAGACCACTTGTGAGTCACAGTGCAAGTGGGATGCCTTGCAGCCAGCACCTTTGCTAAACAGAGATGCTGTTTTTGAAGAGGACAGGCACTGTGTGTGTGTCAGCAGCCCATTCTCTCACAGGTAGGACTGCAGCTGATCAGCACAGACCCTGGGACTGCCCTCCTGCCTGCTGGCAGGAAGAGCTGATGCTTCATGCCTTTCCTTTTGGATTGGCGGTACTTACCACTTGGGTATTTGCGCTGTGCCTCTGTCTGTGGAGACGTTTTGCACCTCCAAATTTGAAAATCAGTGCCCCAAAAAATACTGCTAGCCGGACACCAGTGCAGCATAAATGCTAAGAGTTAGTGTAAAGGGAAAAATATTATTAAAATATTTTAGATGGCTTTTTTGGTATTATTATTATGGGATCAGATTAGTTGAGTTAGGCAGAGGAAAACTAACATTGTGGCAGCACTACCTCATAGTCACAGGTTTCAACAAAGCTTATCCACAGAGCCAGCACGAGCGAGGAAACTGCACTGACTCTTTAGGCTATTCTTCAGGCAGTTTTAGCTGCTATCTCACCTCAGCAGCAGCAGGAGTTACAATTACCTGTGAGTTACTCACAATTAGCTGTTCTTCTCTAGGTGCTCCTCTTACTATACTGATTGAATTGCATGAAAAAACCACAGGATCAGAATTAATCCTACAGGGAATATAAATATGAGAGCAGAGAAGGAAGAACAAACCTGGCAATTCAAGCACTATCCCCCAAAATCCATCATTCCCATCAAAGATCAATTCACAAATCCAATGTCAGGAAGAAGATTAAAAGTGTCCATTCAGTGAAATTTATCATGCTTGTATGATAAACTCCATGCTTTTCCCTCTGAGAAGCAAATGGGACCATGTGACCCCAGAGACAGTACTGAGCACAATCCTCACCCTGTGCCCAGAAGGGAGTTCCCTGCAGCACCAGCTATTGACTGTGAGAGTACCTCAGCTAAACTGGGGCATCAGTGGAAAGAAGGCACTTTGGAGAATATTATTATTTGAGCTATTTCTCCTCATCTACCACTTGATCCATACAGAAACAGCCGAGCATGGTCAAGTTGTTCTCACCAGGGTTAATGCTCTATCCCAGTGGGCTGTGCAGCACTCAGACTCACCACACCAATCTGACGCTACCGACTTCCACAGAGGCACGACAGGCTTTCAGAGAAGCTCAGAATGTGGGTCCACAGCTCCTCCTCAGCTAAGCACTTGTTTGGGAAACAGATGGAATGGTGGTGGCCAGAAACAAGCTCTCCCAAACAATTAATTAGTTTTTTCTCCTCCTCTACCTACCTCCCAATTTTCCTCCTCTTCTGGCTGAAGCATACAGGCAGCAGATTTTTCAGATATTATTTTTTATTTGCTGTTTTGGGGCATATCAATATATTCATATTTCCAACCCATTTCACTCCTAACAAATGCTTATGTGTGCTGGAATGATTGTGTAATCAAAGAACAACATTTTTAAAGATCCAGGATGGGGAAGTTCAAAACCATAGGAGACAGGAATGACGGCTCTATGCCTGGAAGCTGCAATATCAATAGAAAATACAGAATGCCATGTTCAAGGTACTGCCTTTTTCATGTACACCAGAAACTTTGCCTTTGAGTTCACCTGAGACACGGTGTTCTTGGGGGTCTATTTGAAACACAGAACACCAGCTAACCCATACAAGCAAAGCAACTAACCCTCCTCCCCTACCCAGGCAAGACCGGTTTCACATGCAGGGCTGTTAAAACAGTTCGAGATTATTTTAATTGCCTTTTCTGTGGTAACAGTAAAGAATGCAAGGGAATGGCCTGAAGCTGTATCAGGGGAGGTTTAGGTTGGATCTTAGGAAAGGGTGGTTCTCCTAGAGGGTGGCTGGGCACTGCAACAGGCTCCCTAGGGCAGTGGTGACAGCATCAAGCCTGACAGAGTTCAAGAAATGTTTGGATGACACTCTTGGGCGCATAGTGTGTCTCCTGGGAATGGTCCTGTGCAGGGCTAAGGGTTGGCCTCGATGACCCTTGTTGGGTCCCTTCCAACTCAGCATATTCTGTGATTCTAATTTCCAACTATAAATGGCATCCCCATAGTGGAGAGGGAAGGTAGCATAAAATTAAAGCATAATCTACAGTTCTGTCTGAGGCACCACACTGATTTGCTTTCTGTTGTCAGCTCCACATTTCAGGAAAGCATTTTGGTAAGTAACAAGTATACTAAGGACAATAAAATATTTTCTGCAAAACCTTGAAGCTTGCATGGGCAATGTTATAAGCAAAGCACCCAAGTAAAAAAGTTGGGTTCTGTGTCCTGTTTCTGGGAAGTGGGACATTAGATACCAAATTGTGTAAAGTTTACAGGAACTCTGAGATCTCACAACAGTGAATTGCTTTTTGCCTGCAGGTCCCAGTCTGGCTCATCTTGTCTTTTAGCTGAGATTCTAAAGGCTTTAAAGGTAAGTGAATGATGCCCTTCAGCAGCACTTGAAGGACTGATGGTGTTTTCGAAAAACAAAAGCAAATGATACTACCCTGCCAGAGGGAAAAACAAGGTCAATCATGCTATGCAAATCAGCTGTCTGTTGTATAGAAAAATCAAAACAGAGGAACCTGCTACTCCCACACTACAGACTGAACATGAATAATCAAAACCTAATTCCTGCTTGATTTTATCATCAGAGAGGGTGAAAGACAAAAATATATGGGTGCAAAAAAATACTTAGATGAATACAGCAGTGACTTTCGAAACCTCTCAGTACTTGAAAAATAAACTTGTCACTATAAAGGTCTGCATTTTCAAACTAATAGTGTATCTCATGCAGAAGGCAGCTGAGGACCTCTGAGGAACTGGCATCTAAAGAGCTTTTTGCTGGAGGCTACCTAAGAAGCATCCTGGCTCTGAATACTGTTTGCTACCATTTTCTTGGGTTATTTCATTTCAGTACTTGACAGACACCAGTACACGAAAGGAAATGCTCCAGTGCTGAATATTCACCTGTAATATCTTGGGTCAGGTGAACAGTACTTGTGTATTTCTAAGTTTTTAATTAATTTACTTAAAGGCTTTCTTACAAGTTATTAGCCCATCTGTCAAAGCAAGATTAACTATGGAGCAATACTTACTGCAGATCTTGAGGATATTCAGACCTCACACATTCAAAGATCATAGTTTAATTCCTTGGGCCTAAGAGAATGACAAGAGCAGCAACAGCACCACTGGAGGCTCTGAATGGTTATGGGGCAGAGAGAAACTTATGTGGGCAGGAATGAAAATGTGAAATCCACTAGGCTACCAGAGGGAAACTGCACAACTTGTTATAGAAATGCCAAATGCCTGAAAAACATTTCAAACAATAGCAAATATTTACTCGATGATTCTACTCAATGTCCTAATTAGTTGAAGGAAAATTAATTTGACTTCAGTGCTTACTGAAAGAATGGACACGATGCTCATTTTCAGTTCAAGTTTTACTCCCAATTGCACAAAGGTTGAAAAAATTTTTTCAAAGTCTGAAAATCAGCATAATAATTTTGGTTTCATATATAAAACAAAGAAACCTAAAGGATACAGGAGTTGTGTGACTGTTCCAACATCCAGCATTAAAGTGTTTCCCAAACTAATTTTATCTCATACACTGATTATTTTCTACATTATCTGCTTCTCAAATTATAACTCTGTACAATACCTGCAGACATCATGGTTAAAATATTTTGAGAAAATGTTATGGAAGGTTCTAATGACTTAGTACAGATTACAGTACAAGATAATGACAAGTCAGAGCATTGCTAAGAGTTTATTCAGAAGCTTTTACTTTCCGTTCTTATATCACAAAAGACATGTTTAATGTTTACAACAAGTATTAGAAACTGAGATGTTTTTATTTCTACTCTTATAAAAGTAACATAGGAGACTGTTCTAAGCCATCTTCAAAATGCAGACCAATCTTTTTTTTTTTTTTGGTATATAAACTGTACACAAAAAACAAGGCACTATACATTTTTGGATAATAAAGTATAAAGGTTGATTCGCATAGTTTCTCAAGAAATCCATGCTATAAATACAAACGCTTTGTTCGGTTTAGCACCTGAAGCAGCACTGAGAACAATTTATTAACTATTGCAAAGAGAAACTTTTCAGAATGCGTAGGAGATACATATTGGTGGTATAGCTAATTCAGTACAAGCAACTGCCATCCAGCTACTTTTCTGTAGTTTTGACACGAAAGTCTTGAAAGTGAATATATATTGCATTGTTAAATACATACTTGTTCTATGTGTTTATATAAATATAAATTCTTTGTAATCCACAAACTAACAAAATAACACTTTACAAAGAGAACTTCTTTAAAAACAAGAATGGCAAGTATTGTATATAGCCAAAGGACACCTGCAGCAGTAGCTCAAGAAACTACTGTTTAAGTGCATAGGAGAGCAGAGCTTAAACACATTACCTTTAAGAGTCAAAATTGAATTCCATTTTCAAAGAGTTCTCTTGGCCTTTTATAATATTACACACCTCCAGATAGGTAGTCACTAATTACTTCAGATTATTTCTATTTGTTCTGTAAATGTAGGGTACAATTGTTCTAAAGGACATTGGAAGTGAGAATGGACATCCGTTTAGTGCTCACTCCCATAAACACAGCTTAGAAAAGTCCTTTTGCCTTCTTCAGGTTAACTTGTTTCCAAGATGGTAGCGCATTGTACTCCTCTCTTGTCATCTCTAATGCAACCTGCATTTAAAACAAGAGCATATACCATTAGCAAAAACACCTATAAGTACCATAACTAGCGAATGACTTTACTGCATGGTAAGACAGAGATGCACAGAGTGACAGTGCACCTATTCTCTCCTTACCTCAAAGTCCTCATCTGAAAGATAAATTTCAAGCTTCAGTGGATCAACTCCCTCAGGCAGAGGCCTAGCCAAGAGATCTGCTAATGGATACACTGTTTTACACAGCTTGGCCAGCACATCCTCTACAAGTATTATCTGATTAGAAACATCGGCATCCTGTAAGGAGAAAAGGGAAATAGAGAACAGGATCACAATGCTGAAGCCATTACCTGTGCTCATGGCAGTCTGCAGATGGCACGGGATAACCCACTCTGCCTGGTCGATGGAGCACACAGCTGTATGTCCAGGTGTGCACACAGACCAACAGCCCTGCCCTACAACAATTTCACCCTAAAAAAGGGTCTGCACTTGGCAGAAGGACATCCTGTACTCTCAGAATCTCAGTTTAAGGCTGAAATCTGTATTTAGTCACAAAGCCAGTGTTTTCCACTAAGGATGGCTGCAGAAGACTTACAGAGCAGAAAATGTCATTTGCCTTGAGATGCACCTTGACTGAAATCTTTTAAAGCAGCAACATATCATTTGGCTGTGACTGCATCCCAGGTGAGGAAGTCAGGACTGGAGGCCTGGGAGCCAGCTGATTTTTTTGCAGGCTGTTTTGCTCTCCTGTAATTTGAATCTGGTGGACAGACCAGAACTGCACATTGCTGTATGATTCAAACAGCTCTTCTGCTAAAGTCGAGCACATCTCCTTCTACGAGATGACTCTGATAAAACTTTCCTCTTGTTTTAAATGAAAAAACAATATGCAAAGTTGCACAAAAAAAGAAACAAGGAATGCCTCTGACATTCACAGTCCCAGACAGATCTAGGTTGTTGGTTTTCTTCCTGTGCAGACTCCTGAACTGTGCTTTCTAAGTTCATCCCCTGGATCTTGGGTCTTGACAGCACAAACAAGCAGTGTTACTGACAACACAAGACACTAGCAAACAGAAACAGCCAGTGCAATGAAAAGATTTACCATTTCTGTGATCTCTGCGATGTCTTCCCTGTGTTCCCAACTGGGGAACATATTAGTGAATGTCAGAGGTTCTAGGCCAGCATGAATTAGATAGGATTTTGGGGGCTTCTTTACATTTTTTCCTAAAAGTAGTCAAAATACAAAATAAAAAATAAAGAGAAATGAGAAATTAGAAATGACACCATATTTTGCAATGCAACCCACTATTCAAAGCTACCTCCTAAGTATATTTAATTTTTTCCTGAAAAGCTGAAGTAATTTAAGACAGTAAAAATAAATTTCATCAGGATTTTTTTTAACATCAGTATGGAACCTTTTAACATGTTTTTCAGTATTCTTAGACCTGTATCTGACTGCAAAGATCAAAACATATATGGTGAAAATCCCCAAACAGCTACTCCTACCCCAATGCCTTTCTTGTTTTACAAAAATAGAGTTTGACTAGAGTAAGCAGAATGTGATGGTCTGAAATTAGCCAAATTCAGATAAATGAAACCTTCTGGCATGCTCAGCAGAAGTGTCTTGCCAGCAGCCAACAAAACTTAAGCTTGAAGGCTTAAGTGAGAATGTTTAAACTGTTCTTGGGATACTGAGGTGTAAAACAATAATTTTGTTATTACAAAGGAATGGGATCTGAAACTTAACAGAGGTATTCCAATAGCTGGATAATAATTACTGATGATTTCTAAAGACAATCCTGTTTCTTTAAAACAGGTATGTATGCACACAGTATAGGACATGAACAGAACCCTGCTTAGGAGTGATGTATCTGATTAAGTGCTTAAAGTCATTATGCCAAGTACCAGTGAACAAAGGTCCTATTGATTGAATGATTTCATTCCCCAGGGATTCAAAAGCACTGAAAAATTCCAAGTATTATTCGAAAGAGGTAGGCAGGCAGCCAGGGACTGAGAGAAACTGAGAAATTAAAAAATTGTATTGTACACTGATCTTACTTGGATTCAGACAACTCAGTCTGAACAAATCTTTATTCCAGATGGGCAATGGAAAAGTTGAAGATGGTGCAAAACTCACAATCAGGTGAAAGTAACAGAGCAACATGACATGACCTCATTTCTAAGGGTATTTTCCCTAAGAACTGCTTATTAAAAAATTGTTATTCCCTAGATTCAGTCTCAGAGCATCTTGATGCCCTAAGATTTCCTCCATTACAGAAGACACTGGTTTTTACTGTAGTCCCTACCCGCACTTGATGCCTGTGGGCTGTCAGGTAGGAGGGTCTAAAACAACATTGCTAAGGAGCACCCCAGGGAACTCACAACACCTGTGCTGAACGCAGAGGGTCTGGCTGGATGGGGGTGTTCCATTAGGCTTGCAAAATCTGAGTGTTACAGGTTTGGCCTTACATCAGACGTTGAGAGCATACTGATTAGAGAGAGTATGTTCATATGAAACTCAATATTAGAGGTAAAAGCTCTGTGGAGTAGTCCAACAAATGTATTAGAATATTAAATAGAATTTAGAAAGAAGATTTATCACTTGTGTACTTGATTTTAAGCCATCTCTTTCACATATTTTCATTGTGGTTCATTTGTTCATTCTACCATGAAGTATGAAAAAAAAGAATACTTAAAAACTTGTGCATTTAAAAAACATGAATATGCTCTAGTTGTGCAGCTCCAGTCTCAGTAACTCAGCCAAGAAATAAAAAGAGTAGTGTTTGCAATGTTCCTGTATAGGTAAGATGAATTTATATGTAAGTGGAGAAACATTTTCATTGCATGAATTCTGCCCTCTGCACAAGCTGATCTCCTCAATAAAAATCACTGAAAGGCAAACCAGATTCCTTCCTCTCCTTGACTCTCCAGTTTGCTGATTTAGCAAATAAAATGACAGAAGAACTTTCCAGGTATTTTGACAAGTTAAAGGAGATTTATGTACAAGGGAAACTGCTAGGTAAATTCAAGGGATATCCAGAGTTTCTAATCAATCCCTTTCATGCCATCATGTAGTTACACACTGCAAGCCAGGAAAAGAAAAAGGGGAGGGGCAGGGGCAGTGGGACATAAATGAGGAAAGAAGTGAAATAAAAAAAGAAAAGATAAAAACATTTTAATACTTCTTATCACTCAGCTACCTTCTGGTCATCAAAATAATTACAGCAGCATTAGTTACTCCAGAAATTAAATTTCTACACCTTAATCAGTAACACCACATAAGAGCTAGACAGCTCTGACAGCTTGATGCAATGAAATTTTGAAGTGGTTGACAGAATTCCAGATAATGAAAGCAACAGACCACCAGAACAGCATAATCTGAATGGAAACAAACTGCTCCAGAAGTGTGCATCATCTTTAGCATAGAAACAGTACAAGTAGAGTTGTCTTTTAACAGTAACAAACTTGTGCTTTATCTATCCAACCACACCGCCTGAAACTCTTGAGAAATACCCATGGCGAAGAGGTTAAAAACCACAACTGCTGCAAAGCAAGCACCCAGCAAAATAACTTGTTATATGATATACAAGCTAAACTTCAGACTGCTGAGAAGTCACTGAAAAATGTCCCACTGTGCATCAAACTCAAATGCAGTAAATTCAATCTAATGCAGAAAGCATTAATCTCTTTTCCAATCATCAAACTCAAAGCTCAAGAAATCTGGAAAAATATCCAAACCTCAGCATGTGGATCTGATTCAGTCTCTGGCTGGGACCAGAAAAGATGACTTTCATTACCAGGAGATTATAGCACTGCATGAGGAGCACCGATACTGGGGTCTTACCTCCATCTCTCTCACTAGCCTGTTGAGCAGCTCTGGGCACTTCGTTGCATGGGACTCTGTTTCTCTATGCTGACCTTCATTGCTGCTGTGAAGCACACTGACACATGACTTCAAAGAAATCCATCTTATCACTACTTCTAGCTTGCAAAAACTGGGGGTGGTGGGGAACAAGTAACTGGCCTCTTCAGGAATTCAGCAGTCAAATACTCTTTCAATTACTGCCCTGTCTTTAGCTCCCATTCCTAAACACATGATGCTGTTTGGCAGGGTAGTGCCAGAGATACCTGATGAACCATACAGAGCAATAATGCAGTCCAGTAAAGGTCACATTGCAGTGTCTGCAGCACTGGTTTTCAGCTGTCTCCTGTCAGGTGCTACCAACTCCCCTCAGTGACACAAGACAATTTACTACAAACACAACACTTGTTCCTACTCCTATTTGATCTGGAGACTGCAAAGCAGAGACTGGCTTATTTGGCATAAGGGTGGAATCCAACAAGGACATCACGTTCTCTCTTCAAATACACAAATGTCTATGAGATACAGTGACAGTTACCAACCCTTGGGTCACAAGTTCTGAAATTTATTTGCTACAGAAGAAATCAGTGGCACCATGAGATCTCAACGTCTATAAGCAATCAGGATTTCCTTGTGAGAGCATACAGTTCACACCAATCAAACCTCAGTGACTTGTTCACAGTGGGAAACTGCACTGAATTAACAGAACACAGCTGTTACTTATGCGCTCTCTCCTGCATGGTAATCCCACATCTCTTTGTTCATCATCTGTCAGAAGATGCAAGGCCTGTTCCTAGACTCACATAACAGCAGATGAAGTGAGAAGGCAACATTATGGTGTCTCAAAGAAACTTCACTAGTGCAGAAGATAATCTCGTCACTGTACTCTTACAAGATCAACTGCAGCTTGAATCACTGCACACTGAGTGGCAACACCTGTCTTGTAAGCAATGAGCACAGAGCTGAAGCTCTGTCCTCCAGCATTTCCAGTGGCCAGCAGTTTCCATGTGAGACTTTTTCCTCGATCTTCGAAGTCTTTCCATCTCCCCCACTAAATTGACACCCAGTTACATCAGTGCACAGCATCTTCATTCAGTCTTTTTAATAGACAGAAGTTTATGAAATTTAAGAGGAGCTGGACAGAAAGCATTCAGGTTTATGAGGCTGTGCTCTCAGTATTCACTTTTAGGGATCTGATGTCTGAACTATTCTCCTTCAGTGGGAGAACAGTAAAGACACAAAGCCTTTCCTCTGACAATTGAGTCAGCAGGGCATCTTGTCAATTTGGCAACAATGCCACTACTTGCCACTACTAAACAAATTATTTGCCAAGAAAGACTGGAGAACAAATCTTCAAACAAACTGATGTTTATTGACAAAACTGGGGAAACACCTTTCAGCCCAAGACAGCAAGGCATGGAAAGGTATGACACTCTCAAAGCAGTCAGGCACAGCAATCTGTTACCTTTGCAGTACTGGAGCACGGTCTCCATGGCGCATTTCCTGTCTGTAGCCCACCTGATTCGAGCTGATCCAGTGATTTTGTTTTCCACAGGCCACCAGCCTTGCCACAGGTACACTTCATGGTGATTGTCAACAAGGAACAGTGCTATGCAGTCAGAAAATAAGAAATCCATCATCAGCCACTTACTAGTTCTTATAATCCCTTAAACAACACCAGTCTTACATGATTGTCAGCATCACAACAGGATCATGTCATAGTTTACCAATCCCATTTGTTAATCATCCAGCTAAACCTGAGCTGGACTCAGATTCTCTGACAAAAACAATGCATTTTTATAGCAAGCTTTTAGGATAGATACATTTAATTAGTTCTTAGCATCTTTATCTTGGAAAAAAATTACTGTTATTTCTTAATGCTGTATAAACATTACCTGCACACGTTTTCCTGCGATAAAATTGAGTGCTGCAAGATACTGAAACTATCCTGTCCATGGCAGGATACAGTTATCTCTTTTCTTGTTACTTAAGTGTTTCAAAGCATATACCTGGCTGTGGGGCAGTGTAAAGATCCTCTTGCAAGAATGGCATGGAATTGATGACAGCAGGGTCTCTTGAAGGGTAAACATACTCAGTGGCTGAGAATTCTCCCGATGAACTACTGAGGCTGAACAGGCGGGGGGTGAAATTAAACTTCCCAGGATCTTTAAGAAGAAAAATTAAGAAGATTTGCAACAGAAAATGAAAATAAAAAATAAACTTTTAAAGTGACTATAAATTCTCTGCTTTTTAAAAATCATGAAAGACAACCAGATGTCTTGGGAGACTAACAACAGCTGTGAAGAAGCTGAGCTAAACAGCTGGCTGCCATCAGTTTGACTCTGATCCTGGCTAGTTACTATCAGCCATTTCGTAACTGGCTGTTTTGCAGCTTAAGTGAAGCAAGTCCATCTCAGAGTTAGCTGACAAATTTTCCACTTGGTAAATCAATTCCCTTGCTACCTTTGTTGGCAGTTTCAAAGCAAAGGTTGGATGAGAATGTGTGCAGAAGTGCCTCCTAAATCCCTTCAGAAGAGAAGCTAAATGTATTGGTAATGGTGTTAACTGTTGTTCTGTGCTGTCTGAATAGAGATGGACAGCAGAATCGGGGAGAACAAAATGAAACACTTGGTCTTCCAGCACTTTCCTTCTATAATAGTATTACTTCAGTCAGTAGATTTTTGGAAGCATCTCTCTGAAGCGATCATATCAACTACCAGGAAGTTCTTCAAAACCTTTACATTAAATTGCACAATATCATAGACCAGTAAATTAAAATATAAGTGCCAAACCCAGGAAAGCAGATCTACCTTGCAACATGCAATCATAGGCCTTTCGATCTCTCCTTCCTAATGCGTCCCAGAATCCCAAGGGCTCTGACCCTTCATCACATTCATGAATCGTCACCTTGCTGCTGCTGTGCAGACCTGCCTCCAGTGGGCATCTACAAAACATAAAGAGAGAGAGTGAACCCAGTGTTCCTGCCCCAAAGACAGCTAACACAAATGTGAGGGCCACTTGCATTATTAGAACACAACAGTACCCTCGAGGCTTGTTGCACACTTCACGTCAACACAAGCACTTTGAAAAATGATCAAAAAATAAGATAAGGAATCTCAACAACCATTCTCATACCATTTTTGATACCATTCACAGAGTGGAGTTAATGCTCACATGAGCTCTCAGTAGGGATTCTCACTGCCTGCTTTTGCAACTGCTGCTGTCCTCCTCGCATGCTTTCCAAATTCATTTCCTCTTCCTTACTCACAAGACTGGATTCGTATGCTCCTATCAACTGTAATTTAATTTGATAGTCAAATATTGAGCATCTCCCTCCAAATGGAAAGTGCCTGTTTTGTTGTTGATTTTTTTTTTTCCCCCCAACTGTAACTAGTAGAGTAGGAAGAATATGGACTCCTCATCCGTGAAAGTGTTCAAAGTGGGTGAGACTTTGAGCAACCTTGTCTAGTGGAAGGTGTATCTCTTGGCAAGGGGGCTGGAACTAGATGATCTTTAAAGTCCCTTCCAATTCAAACCATTTTATGAGTCTATTAATAAATGCATTTGAAATTCAATGAAAGTAATTACAGTACATGTGTTTTGTCCCCTCTACCAAAACAGCTACCCATCACTTGTCCTTCTCACCAAGCATGCACATGCTGCATTTGTACTCAGAGAACAGCTTTGTTTATTTCAAATTTTCTTGGAGTCAGATTATTTTAAGTAAATTGGTAGTCTATAGAAACATCTCCCAAATACAGGTCAGACACTCACTGTTCTTTTATTTTATTGGCTGCTGTTCTTCCTACATCCTTGGTGTGAGATTGTGCTTTGCAGCCATGCCACAGGTAGATAAGAGCTTTATTTATATTGAGGACAATCATGGATGTCCGGGAACGCAGGCTGCTGCAGTGACATGCTACTTCAAGTAAGTTTCCTTCATTGGGAACTTCTCCTCGCACGCAATATAGCCTCCAGTCACCTGGAGCAGACAGGAACAGTGCAGCAGTGTTATACAGTCACATGGCATCAAAAATTCAAAACCTCTGCTCTAGAACAGCTGTTCTCACACTGCATGAATTTCATTTTTGGCTACCTATATTGTCATGGAATAAGCTAGCTAAGAGCCAGGTTTGGCTAACACTACTCAAGAAACCTTGGTACAGAAAAGATGCCTTCTGAAACCCTGCCCCAAGAGTACAAGTACTGAGAGCTGAAGAGCTTGGCAGAGCAGAAGAGTAAAGTTCTGCTGTTTCATATTGCAGGGGGGAAGGAAGACAAATACAGTATTCCTACCAGCTCCCCTTACCCTCTGCACTTTAGGCAGAAGGTGACATTCAGGTGTGAACTGGAACATCTACAAGCTACACTTGCATTGAAATTCTCCTACCTCAACTACAGCATTCCAGGAATATGTTACAAAAAGTAATGACTGGGTAACAAAAGCCTTTCCTTGGAGCAGAACTGCTCATAAAACCACCTTTTTTCCCTCCAGATTATGTAAAAAAGAATGTATTTTAAACCAAATGGGTACTTAGCTTAATTAAACCCCAACTAGAACAATTTATATGTGCACCGATATAATCAAGTCAGCATGGTCTAGGATGAAAAAAATCCATTCTGTGCTCAAAGAAGAAACAGACTACCTTGAAACAAAGCATTGCAAAGCTGTCTTAAGAGTTTCATGGCATTCATTTCCCCTTTCTATACAGTATGGTATCTGAGACCAAAGTTTTTGGGGCAGAAGCCCTTAACTAACAATAATTTACTTTGTGCGTTTTCTTCTTCCTCTTCCCTCCTTCCAGCATGCACAATCATCCCTCCTTGGAAGCACTGCAGGAAGCATGGTAGTTCTTTCCCTTGAAGCACTTGTACCTGGAAATTGCAAGCACCACTCTTCATAAAAAAAATGAAGCAAGTATACAGACTAGAGAAAACTAGTCTTTATGGATTATTAAAAATTATTTACTTATGGCCACCCACAAAGATGGCTTTCCTTCTGCTTTACAACTGCTATTGTTTAAATTACCATATATCAGCATGCAATGGGTTTCATATGTGACCAGCATATTACGAGAAACCTCTAGATGGAATCCAACATTCAAGAATTTCAGAGGACAAGGAATACCAAATTAATTTCAAAATTGGTTTAAACTGACCATTATTTGAATTTACAGAACTGGCCCACCTTGACTGACAATTCTTTGAAACAATGATGAAGATAATACAAAAACTGAAGTGGGTTTAAAATTTGCTATAAAAGTGGTTTCTGTGACATGAATGTTCTCTGCCCACTAAACATTGCATTTTGAGTAATTGCTAAATCAGCTGTGTTGCAGATACTCCCACACTCTTGATCAAGGGCATTTACATTTATCTTCTTGCTGGTCATGTCCACACTGTTGTTAAAAAACTAATTACAGCATGATCAAGGTACAGAAACTAACTTTAGCCCTCCCATGTTGTATGCTGGTAACAGTGACGCCACAGCAAAACCCAAGTCTGCCTTGAGACAAAATAAGCTAGCCTGTCCTCTCATCTTCAAACTAGCTGCATCTGCATTTATTAGAATCTCTGCAAAACAAGGCAATTAATATCTAATTACAGAGTAAACAAATTGAAAATTTCAAATGTATTTCTTGCCTTGGCCTGCAGACAGTGCTTCTATTTGGCACTAGGAAGACAGTTCTGTTATCTGCACATGTACCTGAATTGAAGGCATGAATGTGTGTAACAGTGCTTCACATATTCCTGCAGGGAGAGACGTTCTCTTTCAGCCTTTCGCAGAAATATCTTTAGAAATGAAATTGGGGAATGACAATCCATAAAGGAGCTTACATGTCTCTGGTAGTTAGAATAACATGAAAAGTAATTTTGGGTTCTGAGTATTTGTAATGGCAAGAACACCTTTACAGAGAGGGAGGAGGCCAAAAAAGGTGATTCTCATTTACTACTAGTGGCCAGCTGGCCAAGCAAATCTTACCAGGTCTGCCACCTAGGAAGCTCACCTGTGCTCCTCTCTCTTCATCGAGTTCCACTGTCATCAGTGCTGATGTTCCTTTCTCACTCACTGTGGAGTGCCTTCCTTGCCAAAAGAAATATACACACTTCTCTTTTCCGACAGCTCTTACTTGTTGCTCTCCTTTTTGTCTGCTTCCAACTGTGAAACAGAAAGCACATGCTGAAGAAAGTACTCTGGCTATAGGTTTAAATAGCACATGGTTTAATCTCATCTGCCAGGTCAGCACTATCCTATCCAGAATAGGAAAGATAAAATGTCCAGTTGGAAGAACATTAAGTCTCCAAGCCAGTGCGTCCCCACGCAGAGTTGGCGTTGTCTCCTCAGGTGGATGTGAGCCCACAGGCAGAGACGCCTGTGTTGGCCAAAAAAAGAGATGTAGAAAGAACTGGTACTATCTGGCAAAAAGTAACTGACAACACGTGAGCCAATTTGCATGTGAAATGGTATGTCCAGTTAAGCTACCAGAAGAGTGCATTATGGCTCATTTTCCACATTACACTGTTCCTTGGCAGCAGGAATACAGCAAATTTTTTTTTTTTTAAAGGATTGGCATTTAGTTTTTATGTTAAGCAAATGGTGTTTACAGCAAGTGAAGTTCAACAATACAACCAATTATGGAGTATTTTACTCTTTCCAATGAATACAGAATAAACAGGTATAACTCAATCAAAGATTAAAAAACTCCCAAGAGTTTTAAAACAGATTCTTAAAAAAAACCTCAACAAAACAAACCAAAAACTTCTGCCTTGATTCCAGTGCTGAGCAGCATCCAAATGAAACACTTCGGAGAAAGTATCCTGTTTTTTTCAAGTTGAGAATATTCAAACCACTACTCACGTCTAAAATTTATGGTTTTCATTCTTATCTGTACATTCAGCCCATAAAAGTACTGCCTCCTACATAAAAATTTATTCTGTTTTGGAGTGATGGAGTATGTTTTCATCCAATTGGATTAGAAGTCTGTTTGCAGTTCAGTATTAGTGAACTTCTCCCAAGACTTACAAGCTTTCGTATTTTTCTTGGATTTGCCAGTATCTGAATTCAACGATCCTGACTAGAGACCTGCCTACATTTTTTGGCTAAAAGCCTGATTTTAATATACTTCTATTTGAAACAATCTTTTTCTTTTTTTTTTAATATTTCTATTTAATTTACCAAAAAAGCCACCTATTCTTAGTTTAGTGTCAGAAGGAAGAGTTTCAATGGGCTTAATGAGCTGACTGATTCTCAATCCTTACCTGCTGCTCTCAGGCTCTTTGTCAGAACACTGCTGAGTCTAAAATCCATAGCAAAAGGTTTTCCACTAGAGCAAAAGGGACAGCAAAGGCAATGAGTTGGCAAGGGCTTTCCTGCTCTCAATAACCCAGCAAAGGCTTTCCTTGTTGCTAAGTCTACCTCACTTGCAAGACATTCAGACCACTGTCATTAGTCCAGCTGCCTTGTTATTCTGGTGTGTTAAGCTGTGGGCACAATTCTGACTTAATGAGTTGTCCTGTGAACATTTACACCACCAATGCTGGGTAAAAATGAAGATGGACAAGATTACATTTGATGTATGAAAAAGAATTTTTTTTTCCTGTTGCTTCCTTTTAAACAAAATAAAATAATAAGCTCTACTTTATGGCCTAGGAAGGCTAAAATAGCATTCCTAACTTTTAAACCAGCTTCATATGGATCTCACCACTAAAACCAGCAGTTTTAGTTGCACTTCTCCATGTTTCAGCAGGAATGTTGGAATTGTTCACTCACCTGTAGTGCTCACCATGTACTTCCACTTCACAACATATGTGTCTCCCTCATGGAATTGACCTATGCTTTGCTTAGGCAATCTACTGTAATCAAACTCCAGGATGTGCCAGACATCAACAGATGCAGTGATAATTTCAAACTGCCTCCCATCTTCTCCTTCTACAAGTCCATAGCCCCGGCCAATATTCATTCCATCCAAAACAGTGCCTACAGTTGTTTGAGGCACAGCTACCATTAGCATGACATCATATGGTTTAGAGTCAGATCTGGATTCTTCCTGTCAAAAACACAGAGAGGAAATTTCTTTGAGCATAACTTTTTTACTTCTTACCCCACAGTTTCAATCAAACTGTTTGACTCCTGCATATTTCAGTATTTTAGTATCTTCTCATTGTTTGATGCCTTGTCAAAGTCACCTGGAAGTATTAATTGAGCTATCTGCTCATATAGAATTAATAATATATAATAATACATATACATATAATATAACATATAAATAATAATAATATAAAGCAACTCTGTGGGTTTACTGTAGGAGGTAATGTTCTGACCCGTAGGTCAAAGCCCACAGGATAAAGAACATGCCCTGGATTCCTTGAGAACAAGCTTCCCTGGCTTCCATCCCAGCTAGGTCATCTAGTTTGAAATACCTAGCGTGCTTATTATATGCACCTTCTGGTGAAGGGATTCATTAGAATTCTTCTCATTGAGTTTCTTCAATTCTGTCCAGTCAAGAAATTTTTCTTTGAACAGTATTGTCTCGTTATGTTCTGTGAGTCTGCCAAACACAGCCCAGTCTGGGCGTCCTTGTCCCTTTCTGAACAAGGGAACAAAAGAAATAGAATCAAATTAAACACTGTGAGTAAAGGATAAGAACACTAGGTATCTGCAATGAGAATAAATTTGAGTTACGATACCTGGGTATGAGGGGATTGCATTCTCCTGGGTCCAGAGGATTTATGTCACAATTGGAGTAGTCAAAAGTGCCATTCCACAAGTGTTTTGCCAGCTGGAATGCCACTTTTCTTTGTGCTAAGGTAACTTCCTTTCCATGCCATACATATACTTCACTGCCAAAATCGAACACCAGCACCTAAAAAAAACCCAACAACCTACCATTAGGTTAGGTGATACCCTCATGCTCCAGTTTCCCTGAGCTGAACAGAAACTCCTCCAAATATGTGAGTTCCTGCTAACACTAACAATTAGCACTGCAAGTATGGACAGGGCAGTGGTCTGCACCATGACATCTAAGTCACTAGCAGATTAGAGAGCTCTTATTGCTAAAAAACATGATTCTGTTGCATGACTGATTGCTTTCCAGTTACAGCAGCTTTCCCTAATATTTTGACCTATGCCTTGTCCTAAAGCCAGGGAAGGCTGACAGAAGACACAACATGGGTAACTGGCTCAGCAAACTGGCTTCAGTACTTTCAAGAACATGCATTGTGTCTTTATTTTAGAAATCTGCTCTCATTCTGACTTGGATGGGTCAACTGGTTGTTTGAAAGGGAGAAGAAAGATATAAAGAAATAAAAAGAAAGAAAGAAATAAAAACAGGTTTTTATTTTGTTTTGTTTTTCTGAAGTGCTACGTGTTTTGCACTTCGTGATTCTGGAATGAGTCACCATTGACAAAAATGTTACTGAAAATCATTATCAGTTGCATGTTCCTGCACTTCCCACAGGAGCAGTAATTGGCACGATACCTCTTTTGGTTGTAGCAGGGTGCATTTTGGCACCTTTCCCCAGTAGTCATCCTCAGGAATGAGTTTATCTTCTACAAGGCGGTAAATGCAATTTGTTTCTATTATTGCAGCTTCATACATTTCATCTTCTTCAGGACTTCCCGCAGCTTAAGGAAAAGATTGCCAAAAATAATTAAAAAATTAGCATCCAACTATTTCTGCTAAAGAAAACGGATTTTACTATTTTACTGTGATAGAACTTCAGATGCTGTAACTGATAAGAATGCTTACACTGGTAATTTGTCTGTCCACCAAGGAGTTTCCAGAAGTCTTTGGCTGCATGGGTGTGGGTATTTATTCCTTCTTCTATAGTCTGTATATAAGAAGCTCTACAGCCAAGTTCTCTCTTTGTCTGAATTAAAGTTGCAAGTTCTGAAGCCTAAGAGATTAACAGTTATCTGAACAGGATTGCTTAAGCCTTTGAAGTTCTTGTGCAATACTTTTGTTCAGGGAGAAGAAAAATGGGACATTAGAGCAAATAACAGAAGACATGGTTATTATTTGTTGCACTAAATAAACAGACACTAGGAAAAAAAGTTACAGAAATACATTCATTCACCTTAAAACAGGACCTGATCTGAACAAGCATGGGAATAAAAAGGACATCCTGCAATTCAGACTACTTTTTGTTTGAGTCCAAATCTGTATCCTGAGGATATCCTCTCTTCTCTTGCAGTTTCACAACCTACACACTCCTACGTCAACTTTCATTGAGTGCATGCACTAAAACATATTTTCAGGAATCCTGAATATCTACCTGTCACAGACTGTCAGTTACATGTCACTTTTTGAGAGAACTGCCACCAAGACTCAATTTCATCAAAGAGACATACACTATGACAGTTCTAAAAATAAATAGTAAACCCCTCAAATAGTACTGACCTTTGCTTTTTCTATGACATTTGCAAACTCTCCTACCCATAAGAAACATAAATGTGGAGTTAACAACAGGAAACAGTCTCCACTGTTCAGTGATGAGGCTCTAGGTTCAACTAATCTTGTTTGAACATGTCTTCTTCCTAAAGAGAAAATAAAGCTAGTTATAATCCTTCAACTACTACTATCAAATGCCAAAATCGAATTTGTTTTGAATGAGATATCAACAAATTCCAGCACATTTAGCAAAACATTTGGAAACAGACTGTTAAAGAAGAATTACAAGACTACTACTGTGGAAAAAGAGTTCACTCACAGGAAACAAAATAAACGTTGACTCCTATCAACTAATATTTCTATTATTTCCTGTTCTTGCTTTAACAACTCTGTGTCCTTCTGGAAAGAAATGAATTAAGTAAATGGCAGACAGCAGTGAAATTCCAGAACTCTTCACATTTGCCTAAGTGAAGCTATGGCACAGTTTCTTTAGGCAGTAAAAAGTTTAAAGAATTTTACTTTGCCAAAATAGAAGTTATTATCTGGCAGAATCAGATACATTACTATGCATTGTAAGGGCAAGTGGAGCAAGAACACTGTCACGTCATTTCCAGGTTATACTGAGCACTGGAAGAGTGGGACAGTTAAAAAATTTCCACAGGAGAAAGCTGAATTTCTGATATATTCCGTTTTTATCTTGGAAAACACAGCAGTGGCACAATGCAAACATATTTGTAAGGTTTAACTTGTGTCACACAGTTGTCACTTATTCTTTTAAGTTTTGGACATAAATCTTGAGCTGAGAACAAGCTAAGCATTCAACTGTGGAAGCAACTCCTATATGGCACATTCAGCCTATTATTTAGGGAAAATAAAAGCAGTTCCAGCATACCTTTAATTTGCAGGAGCATTAGCTTCTTGTATGGCACAGCACTGTTGTTAGAGTTTTGCTCTGTTAGATTAACACTCCGCAGGCTAATGTTGCTGAAGTTCTCTTTGCTGGCCAGGCCAGCAAGTGCTACTTCTGAGAAATTTGAGTTTGTAGACACTTGTACATAAAAGGAAGTTGGAGGAAAGACACATACACACACACACACACATAAAAAGGACAAAATTATATTAAAAAATTGGGTAATACAATAAGAAAATAATTTCTGCCTGATATATCAAGTTTTAATTCTTTTCAAAGCAACAGCAAAACCAGGCTGAACTCTGATTAAACAGTAGCCCAAAAGCTTTCTCGGTTAAGGATCACCTAAATTTCTAGATATCATCCAAGAGTAAACTGTCAGCATCAGAATTATGTTATTTGGCAGGAAACATGTCTTATCCAGTGTTTTGTGAAGTATTGTGTAGATCTTCAATGCTTTATAAATTATGAGTAATAAAAGACAGAAGAATGTCAGGGCTAACTAACTGAAATTCCCTTAAAATTTTTCTCAGTGTGATGCAACAGCCATTTACATTTCAAAGCCTTAGCCATGTTCTACTGTAAACTTTAGGCCCAAATTCTTGGCTACTTTTCCTTGTGCAATTGAAGTCAAGGCACTTTATGAATTTTTAACTTAGGGAAATGCTTCTCATGGAATGGCAACAAAGTATTATACATATAATTAGTGTTTTCATCAATACAGCCAACAATTAATGATGATCTTTACTCAAATATAACAAGGAAAATTTGTACCCGGAATAGTAAGAGTGGCTTGACAAACATTTGGATAAATTTTATAATTTTTTTTTGCTGTCTGCCTGGTTATCAGCAGAAAGCAATACCGCAAGTAAAACACAAAGCCCTTCCGCAAAGCACCAATCCTCTATAGAAATTAATCCTTGGGAGTTAAGAAGGCTAATTCCAGTTTCTGAGAGAAAATTAGCACCCAAAATTCTTGCCAGGCCTCGCCCCAGCAAAATGTAACGTTGGATCTGCTTTCCTTGATCTCCTGTCCTCACCCTGCAGGCACCATGGCACTCTCTCCCTCTCTGCACAAGGTGACCGTGCTAAAAGCAAATAATCAAACCTACACACAGGAGGCCGCTGCAGGTAACTTTCCCCGAGGAAGTCACGCAAGTCCTTCTCTCCAGACCTCCTAGACAGTCTACATTTAGCCTTATACCTCACTCAATTTATTGTCACTCAGAGAACGTGTTCCATTCTTTCATTTCTGATTTTTGCACGGGGATTTTTTTTTTTTTTCACTTTTAATTAAAATAGCAAGATGGTATCTTGCACAAATTATGCTGCTAGCTTACTTTTTTCTACTTTCATTCGCTTTGACTCCATGAAGGCAACATTCAGTCTTTGTTCAGTATACTCATGAAGAATATCTTGTCTTGCTGCCAGCATTTTCAGGGGATTTCTCGAGGACTGGACTCTGCGTGTAGGCCTAACTGCACGTTTGTGCTCTGTTACAGAAGATATCAGTCTGCAAAACAAGCAGTGTTTATAATCATCAGCTAACTTTTTTAATTACAAGAATCAGGATCACTTCCTCAATTCAGGCAGGAGAATGATTTCAGAAACACACAGAAAAAATGGACATGCCCAGTACTAAGAGACCTACCTACACCATGACTTAGAGCTGAACATTGAACACTTGGCCCTATGTCTGCTTTTAAAACGAGGACAAACGCAGTTCTTACTTTGGTGCATAAGGATCAAAGATGGCATCAAAGTCCTCATTAAGGTCCAAAGGCACTGAAGAAGAAGGGAAATCCACACGGCGATAAAATTTGGAAAAGGTTTCATCATCATCCAGCTTCATCACCTCTTTCACAGATCTTCCCGTAACTGTCAGCACTGTCTCTTGCATCCCAGCAACTGCAGGAAAAAACGATGTTACCCAGTAAATAATCATACTAAAGTTTCTAACTCTAAAAAACATAAACATGGCTTGTTTGGTAGTTGTTGGAGTGGGATTTTTGGGGGGTGAGGTGGTATTTTGGTTTTTGTAGGGTTTTTTGTGTCTATTTTTTAAGTGGTCATAGAAAAGTGCTGGAAAAGTGTTAAAACAGTGTAACTGCGACTCACATGCAAGAATCATTATACAAAATTCTTGGGAAATATGGCTAAATGAAAAGCTTAGCCACTATCAAAAATGAGTTGTTTTTGTATATGATAAAAGCATTTTATGGACTTGTATATTCTACCTTGCCTCCAACCATACAATTTCTTCCTTTGAAAAGATCTACTAGAACTACAAGTGGAAAAGTCACTACTTCAGACTAAGGAGTATGGCATGGTCATTATTCTATGCTAGTGCCTCCTCTGCTAAAATGTGAATACATTTGTTTATGGTATCTGACACACTACAAATTACAAAAGGTATTTTGTCTTACAAATGGAGGACAGACATATGAGATAGAAACACCAGAGAACTCTAGACAGCTTCATAAATAGCCAACAAGCTGTACAAGGAAGCTGAAGAACTGCTACAGAGAGCCAATTTTCAAAAAAGCAGGAAGGTGAATGCATTGTGCTTTGAGTAGCTTAGTGAACTATCTTGATTTTAATAAGACTAAACTACATTTAAAGCTGTTTCACTGTATATGACAATATGGTTCAGATTGGCTATATGGCTTTAAGAAATTTTGCCCTCAAGAAGGATGTATACATTATGTGTAAAGAAATAAGAAACATGTAGTGGTATTTGTGATTTACCCCAGTATGCATTTGTAATACAATAGTGAAATTTAGTAAAGAGTGAATCACAAAAATAAAACAAGTGATCATGAAGTACAGTCTGAATAAAGAACTACTCAATTTCTGTTACCAGATATTTTAACTAAGAAGTACTTTAATCCATCTACTGAAGTCGGAGAGTGGATACACTGCCACCTTTGGGAACTCTACCAACCTTTGTTATTCAGTCTTCCCAAGAACGACTCCAACTTGTCAAGCTTCATATCTGATTCCAATTGCATATCAGGCCTGGCTTCAATTTCTAAGCAAACCAGAAAGTAAAACCTGTTAATTGACAGGAAGTAAAAAAAGCCTGAACATATCTCAGCCATTTTGATTCCTTACCTTCCAAGGGCTTTGTAACTGGAGTGGTAGACTTCTGCCGGTTACTGTAAGGGGATGCTACTGGTGTGAGAGCACTTGGAGAAGCCAGGCCTGTGTAGGAACACAGAACATAGGAAATGTAGTCATGAGTTCAGCCTGCATTTCCAACAATGATGACAAGGAAGCTGTTTAGGGAAAGCAGATAGCCTGGACACTTCCTACAGTCCAGCATACTTTCCCAGCCTCCCTAACCATTATACTAGAGATGGCAGAGTACATTGCCCTGTCTGCTCCTTTAATCAGCAGCAGCCTAAGAAACCACCCCTTCACAACAACAAAGCTTCATTTCCAAGTGTCTGTAAGCAAGTTAACACAAGATCCATGCTTTCTCTTGAATTCAGTAATTTTACTCCTTTTGAAGATAGTGGCAGTCCCCTTGGTCTGCATTTCGGACTCCAACTCTACCACAAGCCACATTTTAAAAACATACAAGTGTTCTGAACAAAAACATACAGTCAGCAGGGAAATTACCAAAATCTTACTTGGCACCTTCACCTCCTCCATGCCCCCACCCCTTTTTTAAATTTAAACACGTAAATACACATAGCAGGATGCATCTGACTCGTGAATGCTGTCCCTGGATTATGCAGCAATTCTAGGGCCCTGCTGCATTTTTAAGAATACATGGAAATGGAAGTAAAAATGGAAGTCAGAGTTTCCACCATATCATGTACTTCTCTCTTCTTTTATTGTACTTTCCTCCACCGTTTTCAGTAACTATCAGAAAGAAATTAATTCTGGACCCAGTGGATAAAATGAGATGATTGTTTAGTTCTTTTCATGTGAATCTACATTGTTCAAGTAATAGAAATGGCACTCTATAGGATTTATGGATTTTATTAAGTAGAAATACATACTGAAGCAAAGAACTGCATTCAGTAAATTGGTGAACAGACATTTAACTGTTCCCTAATATCTATTTTCCACTTAGCCATAGCTTACTAATTACTGAGCCATGAAAGTTAAGCCTTTAGTTATTTTGATCAGATTAAACCAATGCTGAGAGAACATCTACTAACTATGCTTCCACTTTCTTTACTGCAAATCCTAGCAAGTCCTAATTGTCTAACACCAAGAGAGATTTAGAATATAATTGGGTAGCTTTTCCACAAGCAATTTTTCTCCCTTTTACCTGAGACCCTCAAAGTTGCAACACGTTTTAAGTCAATTGGCAAAGCCTTCATCAAGACACACTTGAGGGGACACAGCTCTTAAGCAGCTCTGCCAGGACTTAATCCACAACACCGCATTGAGAACTGCTTAGTAAAGGATGACCTTCCAATTAGGACTGAAAAATTTTCAGCCATAAGAAGCAATTAAAATACAGCATCTGTACATAAGCATATAAAAAGATAGAATTTTGCACTGCTTTCTCATAATCTCTTAAATTAAAAAACTCATCATGATAATTTATTATTTCAGCCTATAAAAACACCACATATCTAACTAAAATCTCACTTGGGCTACTTTTATGCATGTCATTGTGTTACCTTGCTTCTTCAAAAGAATGATCATAGCACCTAAAGAGACCCTTTTAAGACAATCTTTTTCCCATTAAGAAGAGCAAATGCTATCACATTCTATTCCTTTCCAAAGACAAATCTATTTGGAAGAAAAAAATATAATGAAAAAAAAATCTCAGAAGGCAAGCCTGTGGACAACTGAGCAGTTTTTCTTTGTGATCCTCCAAAATAGGTTACTCTTTAAATAGTTACCACTGATGTTTCTAGCAGCAAAACAATGTAAGCAGCATCTAAAATATATTACTAATAGATGTAATTCCTAATACCCATGTATCTGTTTATCTGCCAACAGAGTGAGGCTTGGATTGCAGACAGTTACTCCTGTTGCAATACTACCCTTGCCTTACAATCTTTTTTTTTTATAGTTGCCATTTAACTCAAGGTTAATTGTGGTTGTGTTTAATAACCAAGTTCCTGTAACAAAGCAAAATCTAGTATTCATTAAGCACAAGAGGTCAGTTTAGGTGCCTTCTTCCCAAGCCAGCAGCACTGCAAGAACAGCTACATTTCTACCATACACAGCTTTCAGACACTCCTGTCCACTTCAGAAAAATGGTTAGGTCTTGACAAAGTAATTGAATTCAGGAGATCAGAAAAAAGTCAACATTGCTCCCTTGTCATTTCTACTCCCTGGTTCTATGCAGAACCAGAGAATCTCTTCAGTTGATTCTTCAGCCAAACATAATACTTCAAATTGTTTTACAAAACAACATCCATAAAAATAACATTTGTTTGCTAAATATTCTCAGTAATCCTAGGAGTGGGATTGAGAAGTGGGGGAAGTGCCAGCAATAGCAACAACTAAATTTCACAACTATTCTCTAGACAGTGCAGCTAGGTCTTCAAAGGAAGAATAAAAAAGAAAGAATAATCCATCTATACTCTCTGTGTTGCATTAGAAGGAAAACCAGAACATATATCCCTGTTCTAGTGATAGACTTCCACCAGTCAGACAGACCCCAGCAAAAACTGGATGGCAGGGCAACAGTACAGAACAAAATGGATCAATAAGACGGTCACAAGAAACTGAACAGCCTCATGACATGAAATTCAGCTGAAGATAAACAGTCCTTCTCTTGCTAAACACAGATACTGTTTCTGCATAGCTTTAGCTTGACTCTATTTTGACTAGATGGATAAGAGGTGTCTTATTTATACTGGGATAATTTCATCACTGACCTTTTTTTACCATTCGGCCAGCTACAGTGAACTGCGTGGAGTCATTGGCTGCTCCTTTACCCTTGGACTTCCAGGCTTCTTCTCGAGCTGTAATCAGGTGTTTCCTTTCCTCAATTGTCATTTGACTCTCTTGGTTATCTGCCATTCTTTGCTTTTTGGGGGAAAGAGAGAAAGATGTTTTTTAAAAAAAGATAAACTGATCAGGATACAGCTAAAGACTGGCTGAACATTTCACCTGTCAGATGCAGAGGGAAGGGAGCAGGAGAACAAGCTACTGAAGTGAAATCAGACACAGCATAGTGACCCTGAGATGCTCCACTGTCTTGCTGCCCCATTACAACATAACTATGAGGTTTGGTCTGTGTTCTTTGACCTTTTCTTGAAACTACCAGTTGTGGCAAATGGTACCCCTCCAAGCAAACAAACCATTCACTCTGCACATGACATAATTTTCCAGACCTTGTTCTTTTGAAGCATGACTTGCTACACAAGTGAGATCACCAAACTGACTTTGAGCAGATGTTTTCAAGTGTGCAAATCTGCAAGTGGCACAGGGAATAGCAATGAAGTCGTGTAACTTCAGTGGGTGATTCCTGAATCAGTCCCTCACAGTAACTCAATTCTCCAGGCAGGATTTAGGAGCCTTATCTCTCCAGAGACTGCTCACTTTAGTTCCTGTCAACTTACTCTACTAAATATTTTTCCAATGACATCTCTGCCATCTCTGCTACTTTTTTTTTTTTTCTTTTTTTAGGTTACCCTCAGCTTTCCTTGCTTGCTTTGAGGATAGCAGCAAACAGCTTGAGTGATCAAAAGCAGAAGGTGCACTGTCTTAATGTCCTCCTAACACAAAGGATTGATGATGGTACATTAGATAGGAAAGAAACTGAATTTACATAGTCTGCTGTAGCTAGATCAGGCCAAAGAAATATTACTTTAATGGACTTATCTTAAAAAAGTAGCAACAATTCAAGAATTATACTGCAGAGAAATCAACGATAAAGGTATTTTTAGTGCAAGGGACTATCAACTCTAGAATTACTTCCAAGTTGCAGGCTATTAATAATTTTTCTTCACAACCTAGCTGCTAGAATTTAAAAGAAAAATGAAAATGTCTAACTCTAAAAAAACCTCTAACTCATAGAATCACATAAGTGGAAATGAAAAAGTATGCAAAAACTTGTGAACATAAACATTCTTCTCCTTTTAAGATGGAAGGAAGAGATATAAACCCAGTTATTCTTATTTTTTATTTTCTTAAAAATCAAGTATACTAAATAAGTCACTTTATATCATGAGTATTGTGACTGCAGGGGACACACTAAAATAGAGATTTCACAGTTTTCAGCATTTACCAGGATCAGTAGCCATCAGCCAGAAGAGTGAAGAGAAGCCAAGAACTGGCTTGTACAAGGACTAGGACCATGAGAACCGTCCACTCCTTCCCTCTAGTTCGATAGATCTCTGCAGCCTTCTGCAGTAAAACTTCCTCGCAATTTATCAGGGAGGAGAGCTGGGCACACAGACAATATGACTTGCAAGCCATGGTAATCAAGACTAAAACCTCTGATTTCTCTCTGTAATTCTGAAATGTTCCACAGAAATAAGAACATGCAAGTCTGTTCAGTAGCATTTCCTCATCTGTCAAAATCCCTTAATGCTTTAAAGAAATACACTGAAGTAATCTCTGTTCATTTCCCTGAGTCTATATATATTCCAGTGTAGGCACAGTCACCTCTGGGTTCAACAGTTGGTAGAAACAAACACAGCAACATAGTAAAGGAGACCTGGGAAAGAAATTAATAAATACCTGATGAAACCACAAGTGAAATTTCATACACAAAGCAGATAGTTTAAACTTAGTAAGGATGCTGACTTCAATTACAATATGACAGGAAGTGAGGGAGAGGCAGGAAGAAGTGGAGTCATAAGGACTTTTTGTTTGGTTGGTTGGTTTCTTTCGTATGTTTTGTTTTTCTGGTTTTTGTTTGTTTGTTTTTTAACTTACAGGGTCTTAATTTTGGATTTTGTCTTCAGTGAACACCTGAATCTTCATAGTCTACAGAGCTACTGAAAATTCTGGAGAAGCAGACCTGGAAAGTGTGTTAATTACTACACACATGAATTGCAAGAAAGATTGTGACTAACTCTTGAGCTGTATCAAAGGACAAAAGATAGCAGCTGTCTGACAGCAGAAACAAACTTTTTTGTTTACTTGTTTGAGGTGGATATTCTGGGCTGTTTTGTTTGGGGGTTTTTTTGTTTGTTTTGTTTTGGTGGGGTTTTTTTGTTTGCTTGTTTTGTTTTTTGGGTTTTGTTGAATGGAGGATTTCAAGCAGTTCCATTGGGTAAAACATCTTTGGAATTCCTAAAAATAAATAAATAAAAAAGAGACTGTGTGTGTATGTTGCACAATTCCAGATCAGATCTCTTCCTAATGCATGAAGACTCCCACCTTAATCTTGTAATAAATAAAGGAACTAAAAAATAATAAACTGGATAGACACCAAGCAATCCCCAATCCATTTAATTTCCCATAACAGTCTGGTGAAAAACAGAAGTATATACCATGATTAAATATAGAATGATTTTCTACAGCTGGAAAACTGACATGAGCCAATGCAACTGTCAAAAGACTTTTCAGAAAAAATACATCTGGTAGTGTTTTGAAAGCTTTCACAACTGCCACATGCAGCATTTGTGGATGACTGAATTGGTCAAAGGGCATTCTGGTTGGGAGAAAGTGTGTCAAGAAAGTTAAAACTCAAGAAGCTTTTAAATAAAAACTTCATTTCCATGTGGGGAAAAAAAAAAAAAAAAGACAAGAAAGAAGAATCTCAAATTTGCAACTGTAAAAAAGTCAAAACAAAAATTAGTATATAAAGAATAAATAAAAGTTTAGGAATAAAACTGCTCTAATGTGATTTTTTCATTAAAAGATAGTTACTTTCAATGAAATATTCTCATTTATTATGTAAAATACATACATGTGTTCATTGATGTCTTAGGTGAAATAACTGGAATACAAACACCGGAAGTGAATTTTAAAAAAAGCCTTTGAAAATGGGAGAACATATAGGACTGATAGAAGCTCAGATGGGGACAATATTGATAAGCAAAACTAAAGCATGTAGATACAGGTCACACCAGCTGTGTGTTGTTCCAGACACCAATGGAAAAAGTACTGCAAAGACAATCAATGAAGAATCAAATCACAGGCACATAATTAATGCCATTCCACATAGCATTACAGAAAACAGGTTTAATCAAAATGGTAAGTTTGATGAGCTCAAGTGAGATTAAATATATTAACACAGTTACCTCTGACTTCTTTAAGATATTTGACTTAATCACAGATGACATTCTGAGGTGGGTTTTTTTGAGCAATATGAAAATATTGCAGCTTACAGGCTGCAAACTAGTTAACTGACTAAAAAAATATTTCTAAACAGAAAAAAACAATGCAAGTCATTTGATTCATCCCAAGTTAGATTAAAATGTTTTCACGAACATGGAGGAAAAAAAAAAAAAAGATGCAGTTCTGCTGAGAAGACCCTCATGATGACATCAAGATAGAGAAAAGTGATGAAGAACAGACAGTGACATAGATGGGTTTAAAAAAGGATATCAGAAAAATCTGGTAAACCAGGCTTTTAAGGGAAATATTATTTGAAAAGGGAAACAAGCAAAATCAAGCCAATTATGAAGACTGAAAAAAAAAAGAGAGAGAAATTCCCATGGAAGAGTTGTTTTGAACAGATAACCCTGTACTGCAATAGCCTATCTATTTCCAACCTCCATGCTTCTATCCAGTGTGCTGACAATTTGGAAGAGTTTCAGAAAAGGGCTGAAATATTTTTCCAAGATTGAAAAGAAAACCAAACAAACTATCTCAGTTTAAATCAGATGAGTATATATTTTCACTGAAGTGAGGGTTGAGTTACATTTTACACAGCAAGAATAATTACATATGAAAACTTAATAATGCAGGGAATTTTCTGTTTGCTGGCAGCTTAAAATAAAGACTGCACATTTTTCAGAAAGATCTTGTTTTAGATCAGAGAAGGATTTATAGACTCAATGCAAGAACAGTTAGAAACAGGGATTACTTTTCTCCCACTGCTTGACTAGGCTGGATGATGACATTGGTCTTTTCTAGCACTGGAACACATTTCTTGAGGGCATGCAGAGGCACCGCACAGCTTCTGCAGCATCAGCTCCTTCTAAGGAAGGGGCCACATCTAGGCAATGCTCCATTTCGTACCCTTCAATGTTCTAGTCCAAGCAGTGTCCCCTTTAGGTCACAAGAACACAGCTAAGAAAGAGGGGTCTATTAGCATGCTGGTGTGCTGCTCAGGGGTTTGGTTTAGGTTTTTAATATAAGAAAAAGGATCATTCACAGTTTTCTATGTGGACGATCAAGACTGCCCCTACTCAAGGGAGTCCAAAACAAAAATGAATACCAAAAATGTATTTTTCAAAAGAGGGTTCCATTTAAAATAAATTATATAAATTACATTTAAAAAATCCAAAATGTATCTATTTGCTTTTCAATACAAACAACTTCTCCAGTTTTACCTCTTAAGGCAAAAAAAAAAAAGCACTAGAAGTATCCAACAGATGTACAGGTATGGTGAAGTCTCTGCACTGTTTTCCTCTGCAACTTTATATGTGTCTTGTTATAAGAAAAACATGGAGAGAAAACTCCAATGCAAATGCACAACTTTCTGTTCAAAAGTGGTTTGAGCAAAACAAAACATGCTCAATACATGTTTGGTGAAAATAACAAACTGATTAATTGTGCCAGAAAAACAAACAAACAAACAAAACCCCCCAAACCAAAACAAACAAATCTGCATTTGCTTTGACACCGTGCTAGAAGGAAGCAGCTTGCTAAGAGGGCAGGATATAGCTCACCACAGTCAAAGGAAAGATGAACACTTTCTGGCTGTTTTCCTTTTAAGACAGATGGAACAAACAGCCCATTGAAGGACTTCCTCTTATTACTGGAGGAATATTATTAAATTAGACTGTATGTTTATCTTCTAGATACATAAAGCTGGTGAACTCTGTCACAACGAAATTAACAGGTGATCTGAAGTAAACAGCAATAAGCTATATTAAATCCAGAGCTTGTGGAGAAGAGATAATACTAACACATTTCAGGTACTAGTACCAAATTTAATTTTTAATGAAAAAATTTTATAGTAAAAGATCATCTTCAAAATCAGCTATGAAAGTGAATGTGGAAATGGTAAACACCAGTTGTCTAAATGTTTATAGTATATCCAGTAGCCTCTTTGGTACTCATCATCCTCTATTTCAGCAGCAAGTACCTTCTCCTTGAATTCACTGCCGTTACACACACTGATCAGAATGTTCCCACATGGGACTGTGTATCATGTGGGAATGAAGAACCCAATGGATTCCTTGTAGTAGTACAACCACAGATGTGAGCTGGGAGGTAAGGGACGAGGAGGTGTAATACAGCAGAATTAGATTTGCACAGATCTACTGAGACCGTCTACTGAACTCTCCTTGTTTTCTTGTGTTTGTCTTCAGCTTGTTTCTTTACCCACTCCTGCCTTTTCTCTTTTTATCTCTAATCATGTGAATCAGGTACTATTTGCTCAGATCAAGATCTACTATTCTACTTCTGCTCAAAGACAACTTGGTTGTGTAGCTCTATCTGTAGAAAGTTTATATTTCTTATTAACTATAAATTCTTCTTAAGTAAGTTCTCCAAGCTGTCTCTGATGGAATTGCAGAGGTATGGACGTGATTTTGAGGAAGACTTCACATGAAGCTTCTCTAACATTTACTGGAACAGCAGCAGAACTCTATTCTCAAGCATACTCAAAGTTAACTCTACCACCACAAATTGCTCTGGGAATCTGAATGTAATTTGCTGTCTTACTCCTCCCTCCAATAATTATATAGGAAGTTTATAGAGCATTTCACCTTCCATCTCCAAGGATGACGTTCATCAGAAATCAGAGAGCTTGATTCTTTCAAACTAGTACTACAGACCTTAAAGGAACAAAGAGAGAGAAGCAGGAAGGTGGGACAGTCAGAGAATAGCAGCAGGATGTGCCAAAGCAAAAATCCTTTACGCAGGGACTAGGGAGAAACACTATAGGAAAGTCACCTCTGAACAAAAGCATCTTGGTTTTTTACAGTTAATAAATTAGATGATGTCTTGCATTGTATATGCGCATTATTTACAGGGAGGTAAGAGTACACAGCATCTTATTATAAAATAAATGCTGTGCAATGACATACTACTCCTTTCATATACCCTTTTTAATAACTTGCAAGTTCTCAGTGTTACAACAAATGTAATAATGTTTCCTTCTTTTACTTTCTCAACTATCCAGTCTAATATAGATACAGAATTTTTAGAAAAGTAATCATAAGAAAAACAGTAGAATGTGTACTGAAGAGTACACAGCATAGCGTCATAACACTATGTTTCTTTAAAGTTGCATTTACTAAGCTGGTTAATCAGTTAAGAGGATTATTAATTTCCTATGTAAGAAAACACTATTAAAATGTGCTTATTTGAAATTGTTGAGCATTTAAATTGTGCAGACTTTGGCTCACCTGATTAATAGGTAGAAAAGGATGAAATTTATGGAGAGCGGGTATAACAGGAGAGTAAGTAGAAGCATATACAGGTTCCTATGACAAGGACAGAAGCAAAGCATAGGAATTAGAAAAGAACAGGACTACCAGAAATGGAGATGGGAGAGAAATAACTACTCTTTCCTTAACTTGTTACTAAATCTTTTAATTTTCTAGAAATGCTTTTCCTACTGGAAAGCCAGACATAAAAAATGTTGTCATAATACAACAGCACGTTTACCAAAGCCATTCCATGCAAAAATTATCCAAGTTAGTAACAATGTCACTACAACTCAACACAGAACAAATCGGCAGAGCAGGAAGATACATATGCTGATAATTTTTATATGTCTCTGTTTTCATGCACCATTACCATAACCATGTCAACCACAATGTGAATAATTCTGCTGAAAGTTTAATCAGATCCTGCTAAATAACAAGCCACCTATTTTCTGGATGAAGGGAAAGAATGCTTAATAAAACTAGAAGACCCAAAAGCCATCTGGAGGGAATTGCTAAGCCCACAGTCCTTAGCAAAGGTGAGTTCCCCATTCTAAACAAAGCCTACAAACAAGTCCTGCCCCAGAGCTGGGCTTACCCAAAGCTGATTAGACATATGGCTTTATCATCTATAATTCTTCTCCCTTTCTATAGGTTAAAGAAAATGTGGAACATGGCAAAGAATGTGGGTAAACACAGATATCATAGTGGCTGAAAATGAAGCCTAATCATTAGTTTCAGCTTTGATATGAATGGGATACAAGCACTTGGTGGATGACTTACAGGAAATGGATTAAAAAAAAACACAAAAAGAGACTAATATTTTGCCTAAAAGTAACTTTAAGGGCTCCCACCCTTTAAGACTTTTACACACTTCATCTCTGAGTAATTTTGAAGGGACCGTTCAGCCCTAGCCTTTAACACCAGTGCTGAGCTGCAATTTAAACTTGATGTGAGAATTAAGTGTTTCAAATGTCAGTCACTGTAATGCAACCTAAAAGCAGCTGAAAATCACATTAATCAGGGACTATGTTAAAAAAAGCTAACTATAAAATAGAAATTTTAATTCCCATAAAACTTGCTATTTTGATACTAAGGAAAGATTTAAAAGTCAGTCAATTTTTCTACTCATAAAAAACACCAGTAAACTGGAAGATTTGCATCCAGCCTAAGATGACAAACACATATATTAAATCCAAAATATTTTTCCTAAATAAAAGGGATATTTTTTCCATTAAGACATTCATCAGTGTACAGTTTTTCCTCTGATGTTAGAGCAATTCTTTGAATTGTCGAAGTATGTTTTTCCGTATATATAAATAATTTAGGAAGTCTCACAGCTTTCAAAAAATTTTCCTTCTGTGTGTAGCAAGCATCAAAACAAATACTGGATTTCTAAGTAAATCTCTACTTCCTGTCCTTATCTGTATCTCCTTGAGTTAATTCCTTAGTCCCTTTTTTTTCACCACTTGAGGCTGTTCTGTCATCTTTTCCATGAATTTTATGGGATTTTTTCTATAGTTTAGTCTGCATATAACACATTTGGAGGAATATCTTGCCATGCAGACAACTGTGCAGAAGTATTCTGACTAGAAGTAATGAAACAGAAGTATGTAATATAACTAATTTATAAAGAGTATGAATTTTTCCACTTCTGTTGTTAATAGGAAATCTTAATGTCCTTTAATAACTTCTAATTTATACAGCCATACTTCAGTAATCAAATCTCCAGAGGAGGTTAGATAACCTTTTCAGAGAGAGACACAAAATAAAACCTAAAAAGGTGTCTGAGTACATCAGAAACCCATACTGCAACAGGCATTATTTTGAACCAGCAGGGCATGACAGAAATTTACACACCCTTGCTGCTGACGCATGGCTACAATGTGTGGAAATTGTAGAGCTAGCTCAAAATGCAGTAATCAATACAATTGCTGCATTTTTATCGCAATCCAGCAATAGAGAACTCCAAGATTCTCAAGTGCACCACAGTCTCAAAGTTCTGCAAACAGAATTCAGTGGCACACTGCTTCATGATCCTCAAATGATGACAGCCATCACCTTGATTAATTATCAATGCCCTAGATTTAAGGGCAGCAGACATGTTGTCTTGTAAGCAGTGTGGTAACCTTAGTAAGGGTTTACATTATTTCTCATGTATCACAGAATGAATCAGCATCACAAATATCAATACAGATCAGGCAGCTGTGTATCTTACACACCCAAATTTTCATCCACTGGCTGACATGCAAATCCTTTGATTTAGGCTCTAAGTAGCCAAGAGCTAACATGAACTATCAGTGGATGACCCAGTGTCACAAAAACTCCCACTGCTAGCACTGCCACTTCAAAGCTTGTATCCTTCAAGCATTTCATGCTGCCAGTTGCTTTAAAAGCCTAGCTCGTGGTACGTTGAGTGAAGTTGCTGCACTTGGAAACGCAGCAGGGAGGATATGGGTGCTGAAGAGTGGGAAGAGAGAACAAAGGGTTTGTCTCCGACTAGATCTTGGCAGCTGTTTAAAGCCCATTGTCTCTAGCGGGAGTACATTTTTTATCTGATATTAACAGTTGTCATTTTGGACACTAGCCTGTTAAAAATGTGACCAAAATTTTGATTCCTTTGCTCGAGATATTTTTACTTGAAGATATCTTTAAAATCAGCAACTACATTTTTTACCAAGTCCACAGGGCAAAACCAAAAGAAACTTCATAAGCCAAACCATAAAAATCAGCTTTCCTGTTTTCTGTACAGTTAACATAACAGTTGATGAGTCATATATTCGGGCACAAATTAATCCTCAATAATGACAGCCCATGACTTTACTTGTAATATGGAACAGGAGACTTTTTGTTACTGTTTGTCTATACTATTTAATAGAAGCAACATTTTCACAACTAATTAATTGGACCAAAGATTACTCTCCCCATTACTAAAATTGGTAACACAGGTTTTCTTTTCACTTGTCCTCTGTGAAATACTCTTTCAAAAATTAAAGTCTTTGGAAACAGCATATTTTATCTGACACTGCCATCTTCAAAACACTAGACTCCAGAGGGAAACAAGTCTACATTGGTCCCATAGTTTGAGCCAGCGGTCAGTCCATTTTGAAGTAAATTTCCCAGCCATCCTCACTTTCTGTGCTTTGGTTCACACTGGATAATGCACAGACTCTTGGATGAAACTAAGCCCTGAAGGGCACTTCCAGATTTCCAAGTAACAGCAATGCTGCTAAAGGCAGTCAGGCCACAGGACCAGGCAAACTTTAGCCTGAAGCAAAACTTGACTGAACCAAAAGAAGCAAATACGGCATGGATAGCAAATCCTCAGCAGTAATCATTGTGAGTTACAGATCCAATCCTGCTGGGCAACATACATATAGACATAACCAATGTGCTAACAATGTGAACCTTCCTTTCCTCTCTACACCTTTCTAGCCATCTTCCTCTGTATTCATTAACACTGATAAGACAGATATAATCCTTGTCCTGACACTTTTGGATATCAGAAACCAGCAAAGGTCATGCAAAATAACCAAAAGCAAAAGGGCTCATGAGTGCTCTGGTACCTGCATTTCCTCAGTGATTCTGGGATCCGAAATGACTGATCAGAAACACAGTGTATGCAAAGAGGTGACACAGCTTTAGGAATGTGAAACTTTCACAAGCTCATCCATACATAAGAGAACACCTGAACTAAGTCTTAAGGCAATTTCATTGCTGGAGGTCTGTGGCAGGAGGGAAAGGGCTTAAATCATTGTACCTGTACGTGTTCCAGAAGCCTTAAAGACCCACTTACTAGTTCATAATCTCCTGATGTAAAGACATTGTAACAAATACTATATGCCCCAAGACAGTGACGAGATTCTCATTTAAAGATGTCTCACGTTGAAAGAATTGTTTTTAAAACAAGCCTGACAATAAGAGAAATAACAGGAGCTAGTAGCTAATATTAGGCATGCCTGTCTAGTTGGATGCATCTTCAAAAAGCAAAAGCATTTCAAGCAAGATGTTTTTTCCAAACGAGGACAGAGTTACCTTCTTTAACAGCTGCTCAACTTCTTGAATCTGTGCACTACGATCAGCAACAGGCACTTTTGCATAATCCTGCTTTTTGCTGAGCCTGCTCTTCCAATCTTCTTCACCACTCTTCTTCAGCAATGCCAACCTAGAAAGAAAACCATACCAAGAGGGAACTTTAAACACTCTATCTCCGATTATCCTCAGAAGATAACCTTATTCTTGGACTAATGCTGCATTCTGGATTATATGAACTTAGGTTTTCTAACATTAACTACAGTTATTAACATTTCATACACATACACAAGGCTCACAAACAAACAAGCCTTTACTGTACATGTTGAATGTGAATCATCTGTCAAAATACAGACATATAGATCTGAGACAGGTACCCCAGTTAATTTGTAAAATCAGCAGAAATTGCCAATACAGTCAAGGGAGACCAAGGTACAATGCAGATCATCTTAAAGCAGACATATAAATAAGTCAGATTAATAACTGGGGTTTTTTCTCTCCCTTCTGTTGATAAGGCCCAATGAATAACTAGCTTGGCTATGGATATTTGTCCTGTAGATGTTTCAAGGTCACAAATATGTATCCTACCTTTAGTCTTCATCGAACTCATTAAAAAAATATTTAAAAAATTTTTTTCTTCAAAACCAAAGACGAGGTTTGTTCAGCAGGCACACACCAATTTGGTCTCATCAGACCCATCAAAGGACAACTCTACAGTTACTGTTTTCACTACAGCTGCAGGGACTGAGGGCACTATCAGACTCCCCAGGATCACTGAGTATCTCCTTGCTTAGCTCAGGCATTGCTGTGACACAGATCAGCAGCACCAATTCTAATAACTAATAGCTAATAACTAATAAGTTGGTGCTAACTACGCTACAGCTGTGAAATCTATCAGCAAGATTCATGTCATTTAAAGGATGTCTTATATTTATAATGTGGATTACCATTAATCTCAGTAAGTATGATCTTTTCCTAGTACTATTTCCTAATCTTTAGCAAAATACATAACATAGATCAAAGGGACACTGGCTGGTTCTAGTGGGGACAATATGTAGATTTATTTTGCTAGAATTAGAACCTATTTGTTCATACAAACTCTGAGGTGATTAGTAGGGTAGGGTTAAGTCAATAAGGAATATGAGGTCTACTCAGGCATGATCTTCAGCTTACCTTCCTCAGAAAATAACATTTGTATGAATTTTTTACCTTTCAGAAAACATTCTTGGTATCCATAAAACATCTATCTGCAGCAGTTGCGCAATCAGTTGCACTGGTCCACTAAAGAATTTTTATTTTAGTTGAATTAAGTCTTACTACATACCTTTTTAAAATCTAGGGTGTTTCAGTAAGTATTATACAAACCCCTCAACCCTATTAATATTTGAACAGATTCAGTAGTTAAACCTATTCTGACCACAAGACACAGAAATTCCTTTTTAGAGATGTGATTACTGTTACCCTCACAGTAAGTCTTGTCTTGAAACTCTGAGGAGAAGGAAAGAAATGAGTACATTTAGCCAGAAGCCAAGTTTCAGGCAGCTGCTTCCTGCAAAAATTCAGGGGGTGTAACCACACTACTGACCTATTCAGGATCATCAGTTGGGCCTAAGTCATTTGAGAAAAAGTAAGACTGCAGAGAACAGCAGTCCACAGAATACAATGGCAGTAAGAGTGTCAGTATCCAAGAAAGTAGTTATTTCCTCTCTTCTTGCCCAGGCAGGCAGTGCTGGCAAGCTTCACTTGGCCTGGTTGCTTCATACCTCACAGCAGGGGATGAGTAGGGGTGAGAACGACTCACAATAAGGAGTTGAGGTCATGGTCATTGTTTCCAGAACGGATGTAAGATTTCACTGCCCAGAACTAATCTTCTGGAGTGCATCCATGCATGTGTGAAACTGCAGAGGAGACCAAGATGGGACTGAATTGCCACCATGCAATGAATTATCTTCAGTAGTTATGTTCTCTCATGTCAGTTTTGCCTAGAAATGATCTGTGATAATTGAAGCTGGAAGGCATACTGGTTGTCTTTGGACTAAGATGGGTTTGTTATTAAAAATGTCTACAGCTACTAAGAATAGAAGCCAGAGGAAAAAAAGAGGTTTTTGTTTGTTTGTTTTGGTTTTGGGTTTTTTTTTTAATTTTTAAACATTACTGCAGAGCATTTGCCCTAGACTTTTGACCCAACAGCCTGGTTGATCAGGGTGAGAAAAATCTATAATTCTAAGAATACTTCTGTGTCTCTGGAGACTTTGTTTTCTTCTCTGCTACAAGGATGGATTCATACTAGTGGCTCGTGTAATGAAACAACTCACTCTGATAAGTGAGAACACACACTTGTCTTTGCTGAGCAATGAAATCAGCAATTAAAGAAACACGTATGCTCTGTATGTCAATGAAAACTTCAGTGCTGCGTAAAACCTAAAGCCACACACTTCTTTCACACAATGGAAGTGGCAATACAGTCAGACTGCCCTGACTCAGCCACAATTGAATCGACGCTGCCTGTTTGTATGAATAAAGATCCAAGAACTTTTGAATTGGTTCATACAAGCAAGTCCACCAGCTGAGAAGCTTAATTCAAAGTGGACAGTAGATGATTCTTTGGAAAGTGCTGAAAAGTAAGGCATTTACTAGGTGTAACCCCTGAATTTGTTTAAGGCCTGCTGCTTAGTAGTTTCATTGCATCTCTCTAGTTCTCTAGTTTCAATAATCATTTGTCATTCACTTTCACTGCTTAGTCATACTACTTCTTTCTCCAAAAGTTCCTTTTCCATTCTGAAAAAAAAAAAGTTTTACTCTTCTCATGAAAAACACTTTTGCATGTCTGCCTATCTTTGTCAACTTGCTCTGCATCCTTCTTTCACCTGATACTGAGACAGAATATGTGACATCAAGATTGAATGATTTTCATTCCAGAGGTGTCAGAACGGCTTCAAAGTGAAAGCTTCCAGAGCTGCAGGCAAAATATTGGATTGATACTGATACTATTGCTCTGTCATCCATACATCAAAAAAGGTAGAAAATTAAGTTTAGGCTACTTTAGCCACTTCCTGAGAAAGTGGCTTTTTAAAATGGTGATTATGGCATGCAGTTGACTTCTAAAGCAGAGTTCAGAGGATGGGTCTTGTAGGAACTTTGGTCTCCATAAATGCACAAAGACAGGAGAAGAGAATATAGGTGTCTTTCTTCCTTGAAAAATCATGATTTTTATTCTTCCATATAATATAGGTAATTCGGAAAATTCCAGGCATGCACTCACTCCACAAGGATAATATTAGTTCAGTGAAGCAAGTTTTTGAGAAAATTGCTTTCATCCAGACCAGCATTCATGCATCCTGCCTAAATACCATTACATGTGTGGAAAAGTTGTTCTTCCAAAAGGTGAAAGAATGTCTGACAGAGCCAGAAAAATCTGCTGGATGGGAAGATGAGGTTAGTAAATGTAAAAGGGAAAAAAAAATCAAAGTGTAATAGTTAATCTTTTGCAGAAACATTCTCTTTTATGTTTATGAATATTTGGCATCACCTATAGCTAAGCAAAAGAAAATGACTGGTTGCAGGTTTTTTTTTTTTAAATTCTAGGACAAGAAATAGACTACTGAGGTATTTTGGAAGTCTAAAACATTTTGATACCAGCTCAGTCATTTACAGATGTTTGTGGAATCAGGATATAGAAATTTCTGACAAGACAGCAGGTATTTTCTTTTGCTAGTTCTGGGACTGACTAGACAGCCTTGGAGTCCTAACAACAGTGATTCCTGGTTGTGAATGTGACTGACAGCCTTTACTTCAGTTCCTTAAGAGATCAGTTCAGCTGAGGCATTAAATCTAGGACTAAAGCAGCTGCTACTACTTGGATCTTCCTTTCCCTCCAAGCTTTTTTCTCCACAAGGATCAGGGGAGGCAGATCATTTACCACCTGTAAATCAGAAGTTAACTGGTCTTAAACCTTATCTGCCCAGACAATTGACATATTTACATCAGGGGTACAGAAAAGTGGGTGAAAATCGCTTTAAACTAAACAACAGTAAACTGAAAAAGGTAAGTACATTCTTCAGATGGGGCACTAAGACTCCACAGCTGCTGCAGCTGCCCCTGCACCCCCTTTGTGTAAGGGGGAAAACAGGTCGTGGCCATGCTCTAAAAACGTGGATGACTCACATACCTCCTGGAAATACATGAATTTAAGAAGTGTATTATAGAACCATGTTTAAAAGGAAAAAAAAAGAGTTCAGAGCTCCTAATATCACAGCCGTCTCACAAAGTGAGGGAATACTTTTACACAGTGAAAGTTTAATCAAGAAGCTGTTTTTATTTATTGGTTCTTCTTTCACTGCAGAAAAACAGAAGTAAAAATTGGGCTATTTGTCAACCTGAAGCAAATTTTACTTACTGAACTGCTACCAATTTGGGATTGAGTTTATATTCTCAAAGTTTTAACCAAATCAGAAAAACTTCTACAAGTACTACAGGAGCTATTGGAAGTCCAGCTCTGAACTCCTACTCTCTGCACAAGCACAGGCGGCTTAACTTTTTCTTTCAGTTCAGAATGATCTTGGATTGGAAAAAGTATTTCTAGTATTCATACAAACCAGTCCAACTTACTATCCTTTTAAAATCCGTACAGTAAGTTCTCAGAAGTCAAAATGGCAACCATGTATTTCTGAAGGAAAGGGGCCAATATCAGAGAGTCTATCCCTAACTCCCTGTACTCAGCTTAGTTAAGAGACCCACACAGACCAACAAGAAATGTTTATTAAACAAATCCAAAATCACATCATATTATAGGTGTTGTAACTGAAAGCAGGACCTGGGGAAGTATACTGAACATACGAGTATAAATGCATCTTGAACATGCAGTTTTAACACCTTTAATTTCCTGAAATACTTATTGATTATTCAGTTGGCTCTTTCAAAATCAGGTTTTTATGTTCTCTTGAATGGTAATTCTCATTCACCATCATCTCCTTTACAAGCTTATCAGGCAGATTAGCTGCACGTTTCTGCCGGTAGTAACAACAAAGCCTAATAATCACTACTTAGGTTTTTCAGAAACAGTTTTCAAGCTTTGTTTTATGCAATTGTCAGTCTAATAACTCTATTTATAGGGATCATTAAAAAAAGAGAGTGAAATTTCAGTACCTTTCCTTAATTGACATAGTTTTGCTGGAATTATCAAGGACATCCTCAGTTGCTTGTGCTTTGCTCTCTCCCATGGAAAACATCTCACAGGAATTCTTATAAGATTTTCCTTCCAATTGTTCAGAGAGCTCCTGCAGTCTACAGGATGCCAAAGCTGCAGTTTGTGAAGCCGTCCTCATTGTTGATGTGCTGGTGAGTTCAGAAGTAGGCTCAGCGTGGTCTGCCCATTCAAAAGAGAAGTGCTAAATCAGATTTATTATCAATTATATCAAAGATATTTTACATTACTAACATTGAAACAGCAAATCTGTTTTTTAAACATTCATATCATATGCTTTCTTAACATAGAAAAAATTCTGGCTGAGCTAAAGTACACAGATTAATTGTGAAGTATTCTTTGCTGCAGAGACTGGCTGTTTGTGACTGATGTTCACCTGAAGCTACAGAATACTACGTTCAATACACAATTCTGAACTTCATATGGATGAAGTACAAACTGCTGTTCATATCATCACACCAACAGGAAAATAAATGGATAGATGAAAGTGAGAGGGAACAAAGAGCAGGGGGAGAGAAGCAGACAAAATTTAAACAAGAAATTAACTTACTGATAAGGCAGTTTAATGCATGATAAGTAGCATACTAGGAGGACATTTAATTGCTTAATAGAGGCATTATTTTCTAGGAGGGTGTTAAGGTTTTTTTTGGGTTTGTTTCTTCAAACAGCAATTAAATCACATGAAAAACTGCCTTGATGAAAGATAAATACACTATCACAGTTATTCTTAAAGAAATATAAGTGAAATGTAAGTTTTCTTCAAAAAATTTTATAAGCACAACATTCTCTCTGATATATGGCTGCTCCTGTTTTATCCCAGTCTCTATGTCTCTTGGAGTCATCAAAAGCTAATTGGATAGAACAGATACTGCTTTTGAGGAATACAGGGAGAACTACACTGTCCACTCTATGCCTGTGTGAACATTATATTAAATTAACTTCACAGGATGAAGAGAAAAATGCTTTTAGTGCTACAGGGTACTGTGGTCCTGTCACCCATCATAATGGAACAGAAAAGTAATACGCTATGCTTCTAAATTAAACAGAATAGAAAACTTTATGTAATGATCAAATCCACTGATTATTTCCAAAGTACTTTATTTAAAGATGGGCAAGTTTACTTTTAAAGTTTTAAATTATGCTGTGCATACAGAAATGCAATTGCTCTGAGCATTTTTTGGTTTGTATTTGTCACTACACAAAAGAGAAAATAGTATCAGTTTTGAAAAATTAATTATCTGAAAATTATCTGCTACTAGCTATGAATGCACAATGTAGTTAATTCATAACTATATATGCACAATAAGGCAAAAACTAAGGGCAGGTACTTGATCCAGAGCAGCAAGTTTAGTTTATTCAGTCTGTTGTAGGGCAGGGGCAAGGCCACAGAAAGGAAGGATAAATCTTAGCTTCAGCATATAATATCACTTCTTTCAAAGTAAGAAAATCTAAATAAAACTAAGCCATCTTCAAAGACTGAAGAATTGAAAGAATAAAAAAAAATAAAAAACTGTATTTATAGAACTTAGGACTTTACAGGTATTACTCTACTTTCAAGCAGTGTTTAAATAAGGAGACATAGCCAGACTCTATAAACCTTGAAAGACCATTTGCTGAATGAGACTACACCAACAGCAAGTATATACTGCACCTCTTTGCCAAGTCTTGCTTTTCATAACACTTTCCAAATCCATCTTTTCTTCAAAGGACTGGCCTTCTTTGACTTCCCATTTACCTTGCATGCCAGTATCAATTTCCTTCTGTTCAAGAGCCTGAAAAAGTCCTTGTGAACCGAACAGTTCCAAGCTGCCCTTCCTCAGGAAGCCGTATGTTGTCTCTTTATGGCGGTCTCCTGTTTTGTCAGGAACAGGATGTGTGGTTTCATCCTCAAAGCAGCTGTACTTTGTAATTTCATTAGCTTCATGTGCTGGAAACCTCTTTCTTTCTTCTTCATGTTTCTTTGATGTTCTTCTGCTTTCTAGTGCTTCCGTCGAGGGCTGCCACTGTTCTGACTTCTGTGTGCGTTTTCCTGATGACTCCAGGTTTTCTGATGAAGAGTGGAACCTCAAATCAGCTCTAGCAGCAGCACTCACACTCCCATCACTAGCTGGCTTCATATGCAGGTCTCCAGCAAACAACGGAGCAAGGGCAGACGCCATCGTTGAAATTGATGTTGCAACTGCAGTTGACAAGGGAGTAATTTTTCCACTTTCATTTTGTACCTATGAAGACAAAAATACAAGCAAACAACAAACCAATCAAGGAACCCAAACAGGACTTAAAAGCTCTGAAATTATCGATTCCAAAAAAGAGTCTAATCATGTCAGTTCTTCAGAGGTATGTTTCTATATGAATACACTGCTCTATCAGTATAGACTAGAAACAGATAAGAAAAATAATGACCCTGTAATTTGGCAGTGGATGGATTATTCCCCCCAAGTTAAAAATGACTGCATGTGAAGAGCAGTTATCTTTAGTAATACTGGGTGTAAGTGTAGCATGCAACATGACGTCGTGTCAGGACTCCGTGGAAAGGCTCACACTGGCACAGGACTGCACAACACTGGGGGAGAAATTAGTTCAGGTTCCAGACACTGGATGACATGCCATGTGCCCAGGCTAATCAACTCTGCATCGCAGCAGGACTAATTAGCTTTGCCATAACTCTGCTCTTACACAGTTCTGCAGCTTCTAGCTCTGGACCTTGCTCAGCACCAGACAGAGACTGCTCCGTGCTGTCCTACACAGGGCAGACACTCCTGACGCTTCAGCCACATAAATCACCTTCACATAGGACTTTTTTAAGTGTAAATATTGGCTGTCATGAGCAAAGTATTTGAATCTAAGAAGCATATTAAAAATACCTCCAAATTTGCTTTGCCAGTCTTCACAGTGGAGCAATTATATTTTCTACTCTTCTAAGATACTAATCTTATATTCCTAGCTACAATTAAGATAGAATTTTTTTCTGAAATGCAGAGCTTGGTTTTATCTTCTCAAAAGGATACAGAAGTTATGAAAGAGAGTGACAAACATGCCTCATAGACATCAGGAAGGTTTTTTTGTGGTTTTCTTAAACTGCAGAACTAGTGAGAAGCATGCAAAAGGAATTGACAAGATCACACCAGGAGGAGGAAATCAGCTCAGAAATTAAAATGTGCATGCAGATTCCATAAGGAATGGACAACACAATCATTTGTTAAGCAAATTAGAAAGTAGAGCAAAGACGATTATGTTAGGTCAAAGATTCCAAAGAAAGAATAAGAAAATAGTTACCAGTTTATTTTTTTTCCATTGCATCTATCAGAATCAGAAATTTAAAGATCAGAAAATTGACTTCAGTTTTAATTACAAGATATTTATGTTTTCAATTATGCATTTTGGGAAAGTAATCTCTAGATACCTATTTTGACAGCTCCCTTTTGTTTCTTCCTAGAAAAACCATACTTGCATCTCAAAACATCTCAACAGTTCAATTGAATAGATCACTACAAAAGTCATTTTGAAAATACTAAACTTGTTTCAGAGTGAATTCTGGTTTCTTTTGCTAGGTTTAGAAAGAAAGAGATGACAAAACATTCTTGCTCTGAGTTTCCTTGCTTGGAGAGCAAGTTTGTTCTGTAAAAGTTTGACAAAGTAATGTGACTGTCACTTCTTTCCCATCTGCTTCAGTTAATTCCTGTTGATCCCCTTCCTGGCCCCCAAACAAGTTAGTGACACAGTCATTAAAGAGGCCAGGTTGTGACAGTGATTGGCACATGGAAGTGAATGGAAAAAGGACTATGTAAGGTCTGGAAATCTTGCTAAAATAAATCTGTCAAACATTTATTACTTCAAGAGTAAGCAATAAAGTACAACTATGTATCTGTACAACTTTGCACCAATATGATTAAAGAATTCCTGCCTTCTCACTATTCTATTATTATAATATGGAAAACATATAACCATGGATTAAGCATATAGAAAGAGAAGGATAGGAACTCTCTAACACTCAGATTGATCCAAATCCCTAGAAATATGACATGGATAGGAGTTGTTCTTCACTATTAAAGTGATTTCTTTTAAAGATGTAAATCAAAGGGACCAATGGGTCTGCTATTGTGATTATCTCTGAAAGACTGCTGCTGGGCCACCTCATGCTCAGACTTCACTAAAAAGGCATTCCTTTGCAGTTCCAATTATATGAAGGATTCCAGAACAGGAAGTCCAATTCTACTGCAAACATTAAATAATTTCTTTTTGACCATGACTTTCTGAATTTCAAAAATATCCTGCTTTTAAGGAAAAAAATAAGATAAAAATCAATGCCCCCTCCCAGAGGAAATGATAGAATGTCCTGACTAATAATGGAAATACATAGTGCTTTCAGGAACAAGCTTGAAAGTTGCACATGACAAAGCTCCAAAATTCCCTGAAAATACATCTAAAGCACAATGATGTGTGTCACAGTTTTTACCCCTTTGATCAGGAATTTACTTTTAGAAGACATGTAATACTCTATCACAAAAAACACACACTGTGAAAGGTACAGCATGAGCTGAGCAAGAAGATAATGTACTCTTGAATTAATTAAAATAAGAAAAAAACCACACCAACACAGTTAAAACACTTTGGGGGATGTTGCTCCTCAAAGTCAGAAGACTGCTTCCTGACAAGCTCTTTCCCCAGTGTTTAACTCAGTGAAAAGGAAAGGTCAGCTGGTACAGCATCTTATAATGAAGCTGTTTTCTCAACAACAAACAAACAAACAAATGCAAAAGAGCTAAGATATCACTTACCTGCTCCACTTCTCCAAGAGTGACTGGCTGAGTCTGGTAACGAGCATTCATTCTCCTGTGCCTCATATCTCCTCGATTCCTTGTGGAGATGGCCCTGGATACTGGTTGAGACAGTTTATTAAACAAAGCCATCTTTTCTGCCAAACTTAAGGTGGAAGAATCTGGTTCCTCAGACTGATCTTGCCCCATTGCCTCTTTGGCTGCTCTTATCTCCTCTTTAGCTAAAATTTTTTGGTGTGCTGATGCCTGCAAGCTGAATAGACAGAACTGGAAATTAGTTTTGAAAAAGACATTATGCAGTTTTAAAATCTCAACCTGACAGAAGCAGAACTGCACGTGAAGCACAATAGCCGATGTAATATAGCAGCCTAAGTGGGTATGCAGTGGTTCAACATTGGCATGATGAATTCTAATTCAACAGCTGAAGATTTAAAAAGAAGTTAATTTTTCATTCACAAATTCTTTTGATTAGGAAACAACCTTTTTTTTTTAAAGAGGAACTTCAAGATTGAAGAGATTTTTCAGACAATCTCTTTATACAGAATATGAAGCTATGGAGAGACATTTAAGATGTCTGCTGTAGAACAAACACAAGTCCTACAGTATAATATATGCAAAGTTCAATTTTATTGAAAGTAAACAAAACATTTAAAAGACAAACTCCAAGTTAGTGCTGCTTTTAGGTTACCAAAAATTGCAATGCCTCTTATAATTTAAAGTGGAACAGAATTCAGACTTTCTTTTGTTTTGAGTTATCTGGGGTAACTCAACAACAAAAGATAGTTTTGAAACATAGCTTGATTCTGAAGATTGTTCAACCAATGCTGAAGGCAAACACATTCATTCATAAAAGCTGTAATTGCATTTGTCTCTACAATAATGTATTTTATTCACCTTTACAATAAAACATGCTATTGTTCATCTTCTGTCACATTTATGGAATTACTAGTATTTTCTTTTTTTTTCTGTCATGGTCTCTGCAAAAATTTTCTTGTTCATAACAGGCAACAGTATTCTGCAACTTTACCTATAGGTGGTGCAATTTCTTATATTTCCTTTAATTTTGCAAGCTAAAAAAAAATATATATATGTAGAGACAGACAAAGGACATGTACTCCTTGTGAGATCAAGCACTGAGCTTTGTTATTTTCATCTCAGGATGACATTACCACATAAAAAAAATTACAATAGCAAAGAGGGTTCTGCTAGGTTTGCTCACATGCAAATTCACTTCTTTCACAAAGAAGACTATGCGGGTAAGTGTAGTTAGAAGGGTCCTGAAAACAGATGCTTGACAAAAAAAAAGAGCTGCATTGCTTTATCATGCAAACATATATGACAAATGTTTTAAATACTCTTGAAATGACTATTGACTTGACACATTGAAAAGGCATTCAAGACTTGAAAGATGCATCTGCTATTGAGGAATCTTGTGCTCCATGTAACATGCATGTTTACCCCCCCAGTACCTGATAGGTTGTACAGTGCTCTTAACTACAGTGGGACTAGGTACTCTTGTCACTACTGTGTGGGTATTCACAGAACGTGAAGCAGGGGCAGTTTCACTTTAAAGAATTGCCAAGGAGGGAAAATTCACAGGGAGAGAGAAGAAAAAAGCATTAAGAAAAGCAATACATAAAGTGTTAACTACAGAAAAGACCAAAACAAAACAGAAAAAAAACCCAAAACAAAACAAAAAACAAAACAGCAATGATTTTTTATTAACTTAGTTACCTGCTGCAACATTTTCAAAACTGCTTCAAGTACTTTGAAAGAACTAAAATCCTAGAAGAGCAAACAGGCTCCCTCTTGAAGTCATTCATTACCCACAATGTAAGCTACCTTTAGTAGACCATTAGGTGAATATCCATTCACTTTTGTTTCATTTTCCACCAAACGATTTTGCCTTTTTCAGGAAAATGTCATGATATATGACTGGAGTGGAAGAAATGCATTTCCAAAAAGTACGTTTGAGATTTCAGAGTGTAAAAGGTTTTTCCCAATACACACACATTCCATAAGAAATTGTGCGGATTTCCCTCAGTGCAAAGTATCTTTCTCATTTGAGTTATGAAACAGTGCTATGATTAATCTCGTTTATCTAATCCACAGGTTCCTAAACTTTCTGCCAAATCACAGTTCATACAAATTATGCTTTACTAGTCCCACTATGTTTAAAAAGGAATTTCAGTATAGTTTCCCCTGTGGTTCTCAAGGTTCTTAACATTAAATGTTTTCCTTGCTACAAAGTTATAAGCACCACAGATACAGAACTTATTCCCAGATTTGAAAGCAGGGGCCAGAGTTGGAGCCAACACAAGTACAAGACTTACGTAGCTGCAATGACCACTTCCTCACTGGTAATCGGTTGTGTATGAGATCTATCCTGCAAACGCCGCAGTCTTCTCTCTACTGCTGAACTTCTTGTAGGTGGTTTAGGAATATTTTTCATTTCAAATGACTTTTCCATTTCCTAAGAGGACATATGTCATAATTAAAGCCATGGAAGTAAAATTCTAAAACAATACTTTCTTTTCAGCTTTCCTGAGTGCAGAGCAGTGAAGTTCCCAAATTCCCACCTCTGAATTAAAAGCAGGATACAATAGCAGAGTATGCATCATAGAATTAAAACTAACTACACACTCTGTCTAAATGAAGAAGCCTTAAAGAAGGCTTTAGAGCAACAGGTCTCCAGTGTAGGCAGGGAATAAAGTAAAAAAAAAAAAGAAAAAAAAAAAGTTATGTAGATCTAATGCACTTTGGGTTCCTTCAGCATCTTGTATATGAAATGTTTAACACAGCCTCTTATTCAGAAATCGTAATGCTTACTCTAAAAAGCAGTCTCTTTGCAGCTACGCTTAGTTTGGCTCGGTCATCCAATTTTTCTTCATCTACACAAAGGAAACAAACAACAAAAAGGAGTTGAACATAATGAATCAAGCTCATATTAAATGTAATGGGTTTTGGTTTTTAATAAATGATTACAAACCAGCAAATAAGCTGCCTGTTTCTCCCACTTAACAAAAGACTTATTATGAACTCAGTTGTGTAAACTTTACCTGTTTTTACATTTATTGCATCAGAGGAAAATTTTTGAAATGATTGCATGAGACTTGTCCTCAGGACAGTTCATGCCCTTTCAAGTTATCCAAACAACTTTTTATGAATAATCAAACTTATTGCATCAGTCTATAATAGCACACTGACTAAGAAAATAATTATACTTTACGACTGTCTTAAGGGTCGGTGAACAGTATTGAACATCAATTTTCTACTAGCTGACCATTCTGATTACCATCTCGTGTCCCCATTTTTCAGAGGCTCTACCGGTATCCTCAGGAGCTGAAACCAGCATCCTCCAGATCCAAGAGCCAGCAACTCAAAGCTGCAGAGAATATCAGCTTTCAAATAGTATAAGGCATTAAATCTTAATTTAGCTACTCATGAGATTACCTACTTAATTTGTGCCAGACTTGCCAAGGGCGGTAAGAGGGAAAGAGAAGTAAGATGGCAGACTGAATCCTGTAATTCAATAATCTGCATCTTGCAACTTCCATAGCAGAAAACAAGTTAGGAACATCAGTTTCACACGATACTAAAGGCCTTCCTTAGTCATTAGTCCTAGACCACTGATTAAAACTGACTGATGATTAAGATTTTTTTCCCAACAACTAGGTTATTTTTTGCCTACATTAGGAAAAAAAACACCCCACCCCAACTATGCTGAAAGGTGTCAAGCCATTCCCCCCTCGACCCCCATATGAAATTTGGTATCCATAGGCACAGCTTTGGACTGAAATGAATTTGAAATTGAGTCTGTAGTTGATATGGTAAGGAAAGTTGGTACTTCAAACATATTAAAGACAGTGAGTTTCAAGTCAATTTTGTTGACATTATCAAACAGTTCTTCAGTTAAAACAAAATACATTTGTTCCTATTGCTTCTTTAGAAAACAACACAGTAACATACCTTCAGCAGTAGGTATTTCTGCATACAAAATTGACCTAGTGAAAAATTATCAAACAGAAAAAAGTTAGCCTGAAACAAGATGTCAAAAATTACATTCAAATTCAATCTGAAGTAGCAGGATCTCAAAAGTCTTAAGAATGGGAGAATTTATCTATTTTTCAAGTGTCAATAGTGTCCACTTGGGAACATCCTTTAATAAAAGCATTAAGGCAAGCAACTGCAGGCAAACTTAAATACATTAAATAAAATGATTTCTAGTTCATCTTGCAGAAAATAAAAGTCGAAGATTTGCTGCCAGCTCTTTTAACATAAAATAGGTAGTTTTGGTAGTTTACAAAAAGAATAAATTATAAAGCAGAGTAGATGGAAACTCTTTATACAAAACCAAAAGCGTTTATTATTAGACAGAACCAGACAGCTCCAGTACTTAATGATGAATCACTGTTTGCCACTTTACATGGGAGGAATTTTCAACAAATTGATTTTGTCAGGGGTGTTTTGGGTTTCATTTTACAGGAAGCTACAACAAATATTTGTATTGTTTATAAAAAGAAACAGCAACTCTGCAAAATATTTATGCTATTAAATGAACGAATCTTTTCACAGGCTTGTTCATGTCTACCTGCACCAGAATGCTACACTGAGCCTACCCAATGTTTATACATGCCTACCTATCTGTCTCCTTGCGTTCTGCTGATGTTATAGGTTGAGTTTTAAATCTCTCAGAAGTCTTTCTGTTTTCACCAGGAGTAAAATAGCGCCTTGCCTTTCGTGGCCCACGGTCACCATTGGCAGACATAGTACTACCTGCTGTTGACATCTCAAACCGAGATTCACTTTCAAATCGCACGATAGAGAGCGCATAGAAAAGAAAATAGGAGAGAGAAGTAAAGCATAGATGTAAGCATCTCAACAATTCACTAGAGATCACTCTGCATGCTCCTCCAGTATCATGCGCAAATGTACACATTCCAGCTACCCCACATCACAACTTGCACTAGCAAGCAGAAGCAGAAAAGCAGAATTCAAACCATCTCAGCCTCCAGTACACACTGGTGAGAGCTAAGCCGTGTGCTTTAAGTGCCGAACACAACTGCTGTTGAGTGTGTGTAAATGTTGCCAAGGACGTGCATGTTTCACACGAAAATACGATTGAAATGTCACCTACAGTTCCGTTTTCTTGTTGGCATTAGCAGTCTCCAAAAAGACATTACGGAGCTGGGCAACAGAGACTTTTGTGTCAACCATGCCAATCTCACCATTTGGTGGATTTGGTTCCATGCTCTCCTTACTTTTAAAAGCTTCTAGCTTAGGAGTAGTCACAGTATAGTCAGACATTGAGCGAGTCAGGACCTTATGCTTTGTTGTTGACACTTTCCAAACAGGAGCCTTTGCTTTGGGAGGCTGCAACACAGATCCACTCTGTATGTACATAACAGCTTCGCTCCTTTCTATGTTCTCAGGGGTCTTAAACTGCTGTTCAGGGGCCTGGCTCTTATTGCACTCCACCTCTCTCTGAACTTCTGAGTTAACTTTCGGCTTGCTTGCAAAGGAGGAACTCTCCACAGGGGTAGATTCTAATTCTCCCCCTCCAAACATGCCTTCATGGCTCTTTCCTTGCTTGCGAATCTCAGATGGCAAAATTGGTCTTCTGCCTTTGGAAGCCTGTTCACCCTCCAAGGAATCTTCTTCATCAGGTTTTGTTCCATAAGTGGGTGCTTCTTTCTTTTCACACTCTGATGCAGCAGCTGCTGATGATTTTGTTACGAGATTAACATTGTCTGGAGGGAGGAGGGTGCCAACAGGGATGTTTGCTGGTTCTTCTGCTGCCATGAGCTGAGCTGTGTGGGCAATGCCAGCAGGCTGAATATAGCCATGTATTGGTTGGCGGATGGAACTGACGGGCTGATTTATAACCCTGTCAAAGGCAGACGTTTCTGTCTGAAGAGGCATGTAGTGAGCTGGCACTGGATGTGATTTTCTCTGAGATACTGTGTCTGTGACAAGTTCAGGGCTTCCACGAGCACTTTCCTCTTTCACCAATTTCTCTCTAACTTTTACTCTTTAAAAAAGAAAAAGGATTAAAGCTGTGAACAGCAATACCCAATCTGGAAAGGAACACAAACACCTACTGTGGGTACAGACAGCAACACTGTATTAAAATAAAAAACAATCAACACATAAAAGAAAGCAATCTTATGATGCAATCCCTTCTGCTTCTCCAAATCTTAGCAGTAACATTGCTCAAAAACACTTGAGTGACTCACAGGCCCTCAAACATGCATGACTCCTGAGAAGGTAACTGCGCAAGCTCTGAAAACATCCAGCATGTTCCCATGAGGTCACAACTGTGTCTGTCAACCAGCACATACCCATAGTCTCAAACAAGATGATCCAAACTGCATTTTACATTATCAGAGTGTTGGGTTCAGCCTGAAATTGCAAACTCTGCTGGCAATCACATGTGCAATCAGATTTTTGAAGATGTCTAAACATCAGGTAGCTTATGTCATATCAAGATGTTGCAGCATTGCAAAAAGGGATGAAAAACACTATCTCCACTTAGCCCTTCTGATGGTTTGCCAGAGACTGGTTTACTTGTGCTTTTATGTATCATATAAGACACCAGAAATGTTTCATGTAGTGTAACCTATTTCAGTGAGAAAAAAATGTTCAAAGGGCAAGGCTTAAAGCCCAAAACGAAACTATGGCATGGCTGTTTCTCCTCAAAGAGCTTGCAGGGAAGAAAGGGATTTAGGAACCCAAACAATCATTTTAAAATGTTTCATTGCATTCTAACATGCAAAAACTTAAAGGAATGTTCCCAGAAGTTACCTTACTTCAGTGTGTTTTCTAGGAACACCTCTGGAGTTGTGTAACATCCATGCAAGAGAGAGTCATGTTTAAACTTTAGAAACTGAAAGTAAGAGCACAAGGGAAGGCAAGCACGTGCAGCCAGAGACAGTCTTTGCTCTGTGACTCTCGCTGCAGGTCAGCTCTCCAGCAGTTCTACAGCCTCGCTGGAGGCTCACACAGTTTTCAGGGTGAGTGTTTGTAGAGAACACACACAAAGCATTAAAAATGGAAGCTCTGTGCTTCCTCCCCTCCCAAATGGGTATAGAAAATTACTTTAATTCTGAGGAAGAAGAGAAACTCAAAATAGGATATTAGGTCTCTATTTGGAAGTAAGTAATCCAGCTCCATGTATGTGCAATTCCAGGCTTGCTACCAACAGACTTCTAAGAGGTTAGGTTATTAAAAAGAAGTTAGGAATAAAAGGGGCAAATTACCTAAGAGAATAATTCAAGATACCCAAAAGTTATCTTAAACACCAATCTTTGCAATATTTTGGTGCTTCTTACCTCTGAGGATTGATGCACTTATCATGGGAATTTGTCAAAGTTACTTAAGCACAGGAGTGTAAGTCTGAAAAAGTATTCTTTGAACTACACGTACCAAGCATTCTCCAGAACATCCACACTAGTATTAGTAGTGGGTTATAAGAATTACTTTAATCAGAAACATGAAAAAAGTCTTCCTACAATGTTTTTGTGGAATCACTGTGTGTGTGTTACCAAACTGGGAGAAAGCAGCTACCTGTAGCTCTGATCGAGATCTTGCTTTACTGTTCCATATTTTTTTTTCTTTTACTTCTCTTGTACCATCTTCTTTGGACATCAAGGAATAAATTGTAGGGAATGCTAAGTTGAATTGGTGTACGTTATAAAAGTCTGCTGTTTGCAGAGTACAAAGTGGGATGAAATAAGAAGTTATAAAACCTAGTGGAAGCAAGAATGATGGTAGCTGTGGAAGAAGCTCAGGGCATTTGTATCAATTATATCAATTGGCCATAAGTTAGAATAAAAGCAGGTGATTCAAAAAAATTGCAACAGCTCTTTATCCACAAAAAATAACACTTTCTAACTTGCTGCTGTTAAAGGAAAATTAAAGGCAAGTGTTAAAATGAAGACAGAGTAAAGGGAAAGAAAAGGGAGGTTTGTAGACTGATTGTTAGCCACACAGCTATGTTTTAGGATACCTGGAGGGCCAGCTGATAAGTGAAGTTGTGTCCCCTTCCGAATCTTTCTGAAGAAACCATTCAGGTTTTGCTTTCCCTGCACTACTACAGAAAACAGAACTTCAGGTAACTTTTGAGATCTTAACACATACTCCCATTATTTCTCCTGTTTTTCCCTCCCCACTGCTTTTTATTCCTCACTACTCAATTGCAGAGGACTGGTCAAGAAAACACAAGTAATGCACACTACTCAAATTCAAAGGTGATAAACTCTGAAACTATCATATCAATCCCATCTAGAAACATCTAGAAAGTGTTCTAAATTATAAAGATTCTGCAAAGGTAACTTTTCCAAGTGTATATTGTCCAAAATTTGAAAAGTGTAAGCAACTACACAATCTTACTTCTGCCCTTTGCCATCGCAGATCAGTTTGTGCAAGGACATTGGAAAAAGTTGTTAAAACCATTATTTTGTGGTTTAACGTTGTAAAGACTGCTGCATCCAAAACAAAATAATAATAGGAATTCAATGAAGTTAAAAATTCAGATGACTACATCATCCTTCCCAAGAAATTCTCAGGAGATTCTGGTACCCCTCTGTCCCCTTGTAACCCTGTATCACAAAAGCTCTGCAGGAAAGGGTGTTCACAAACTTCCTGTGTACAGTTTCTTAAATACTTTCCTAAAGTCCACCTTCACCTAAAATTCCTCAGCAACAGTAGATCGCATCAAGTACTTTTATCCTGGCAAGCACAGGCTGTCCCACCACACTGACTTTACAAACTCACTTCCTCAAGGTGACAAGCATTCAGAATGCTTTCCATTACCTATAGCTACACCTGAAAGAACTACTGCAATAGAGCCACTTGGGATGAAAATTCCAAATTAAGCTCCAGGTCATCTACTTCAATTTTTCTTAGTCAGTCTTTTAAGAAATATATCTGAAAAAGGTCAACCTCTGTTCTTAAGGTAACAGTCTATTTGCTGTAAATAAGTTTAAAATTGAGAACTCACCTACAGTTGTCACTGTATCCAAATCAATCTTAGAACAAAGACAAACACCAACTGTTGAAACACCTTTTGTTTTTCCAAATGTTTTTGAATCCCTAATGGAACTGACCAAACAGAAGGTAAAAGCCTTTCACAGAAGCTGCCCCAGTAGCTGGAATCACTTTTAAGCGAGGGAACTTCCTTATCCTCTCTTAATGTGTACTTTGGCACATTTTTATAGTGGGCATGGCCCAAACAGCAATTATTTGTACTTGATCATTCATCCTTCGAAGAGGTCAAAAGAATGCAGGCCACATTTTGAATATCAGCATCCAACTACAGGCAATGTCAAATGATACCTTCTCAGCACTTTGTCATCTTCTCAGTGATGAGTAAGAGGATTAATGATAAATCTTCTTAGGACTGAAAGCACAACGCTTGCATATGTATTCTAAAGCAAGTTGCATTTATTTTCCAATTTGAACTCAGGAAATTTATATCTAACAAGACAAATAAAATAAAATTGCAGCCTATATAACGTGGGACTGACTTCAGAACAGCAGTCACCTGAAAAACTGGAGTTAGCCCTTATTTCTCTTGTGCAAATAACGTTACAGAAGAGCACTACACAGTAATTTTAAACAGACTGTGTGGAAACATACAATGACTTTTTTACCCCTCAAAAACAGGGACAAGGATTTCTGACAGGTTATTGTTACATCTCTGAATATCACACCAATGAGCACACACTGGCACTGGAAATTATTCATAGAATCACAGAATAGTTTGGGTTGGACAGAACCTTTAAAGGTCATTTAGTCCAATTCTCCTGCAAGGAGCAGAAACATCTTCAACTGCATCAGGTTGCTCAGAGTCCCATCAAACATCAACCTGAACATTTTCAGAGATGAGGTGTCTACCTTCCCTCTCAATAGCCTGTGCCAGTGTTTTATCATCCTTCCTGTAAAAAATTTCTTCTTTGTATCTAGTTTCAATATACCCTCTTATAGTTTAAAAGCATGGCCCCTTGTCCTATTGCCACAGGCCCTGTCAAAAAGTCTGTCCCCATCTTTCTTGTAAGACCCTGTTAAGAACTGAAAGGTTGCAATAAGGTCTCCTGCAGCTTTTTCTTCTCCAGAGTGAACAACCCCAAGTCTCTCAGCCTTTTCTCATAGGAGAGGTGCTCCATTCTTCTGCGTTCTTTTGTGGTCCTCCTCTGGACTCACTCCAACAGGTCCATGTCTTCCTGTGCTGAAGACTCCAGAGCTGAATGCAGTAGTCCAGATGGGATCTCATGGGAACAAGAGTAGAGGGGCAGAATCACCTTCAACCTGCTGGCCATGCCTTTTTTTCATGTGGCCCAGAACATGATTGGCTTTCTGGGCTGCAAGCACACACTGCCAGCTTACACTCAGCTTTTCATCCACCAGTTCTGCAAAGTTCTTCTTGTAAGGACTGCTCTCAATCCCTTCATCCCCAACCCTGGACTAGAACTGGGGCTTGCCCTAGCCCAGGTGCAGGACCTTGCACTTGGCCTTACTGAACTCCTTATGAGGTTCCCATGGGTCCACTTCTTGAGCTTGTCCATGTTCCTCTGGATGATATCTTGTCCTTTAGGAATGTCAATTGCACCACTTTGGTCAGTGTCATCTGGAAAACTGCTGAAAGTGCACTCAATCCCTTTGCGTCATTGAGGAAGACATGATATAGCACTTTAAATATGTTTTAAAATGTTCAAATTAAATATGGAACCTCAAGGGACACCACTTCTCACTGATGTCCATCAGAACTCTGAGCTGTTGACCATTATCCTCTGGATGCATCTGTCCAAACAATTCCTCATCTTCCAAACAGTCTATCCATAACTCTCCAATTCAGAGAGAAGGATGTTGTGGGAGACTGTGTGAAAGGACTTACAGAAGCACAGACAGAGACACCCATAGCCTTTCCTTTGTCCAGTGATGTAGTCATTCAACCAAAGAAAGGCATTAGGTTGGTCAAGCAGAGCTTGCCTTAGTGAAGCCGTGCTGCCTGTCCCAAATCACCTCCCTATCCTCCATGTGCCTTAGCATAGCTTTTAGGAGGATTTGCTCCATAATCTTCACAGGCACAGAGGTGAGGCTAACGGAGTGGTGGTTTCCAGGGTCCTCCTTTCTACCCTTCTTAATGATGGGTGCAATGTTTCCTTTTTCAGGAGGACTGAGGGACTTCACCTGACTGCTCAAATATCACGGAGATATATTAACCAGTTTCCTCAGGACTCTGGTATTCATCTCATAGGGTCACATAGACATGTTTTCATTCATTTTCCTCAGGTGGTCTTGAACCTTGATCTTCTCCTATAGTGAGAATTGCTTTCCCAGTCACCATCCTGCTGTCCACCCACTCAAGAGGTGTGGGAAGAGGGGTTGCCATTGGAGACTGAGGCAAAAAAGTAGCTGAGTGCCTCAGCCTTCTCCTCATCCATTGTTACCTGTCTGCCAGTCCTGCTTTCTTTGACCTTTCTTTTCTGGCTAACATACCTGTAAAAGTCCTTCTTGTTATTCTTTGCATTCCTTGCCAAGTTCAGCTCCAGCTTTGCCTTGGCCTTCCCAACCCCATCCCTACACAACTGGGCCGTGTCCCTGTATTCCTCCCAGAACACCCATCCCTGCTTCAACTGCCTGTGCATTTGCTTCTTGTCCTTTAATCATCAGCTCAGCCATACTGGTCTCTTTCCTTATTTTCCTGATTTCTTACCCCTGGGGATTAAGTGCCCTAGAGCTCTATGGAAAGCATAAATGCTTCACTTTATACCAGTTATTTCTGTTCCTTAGAAACAGTCAACACTGCTCAGCATGATGCAGATATGTTTACAATTAAGTTGTCATTGTAATTTACTTAAGTTCTAGTTGCAACATTTTAACTTAGGTTTTCACAGTTACTATTTTCTATCTCTCCACCTACCTAGAAATTAAAGAATTACATGTAGAGAAAATCATACTTTTAAAAAGTTCTTATTTACTCATTGCTTTCAGTCACTGTAAGAATTTGACAGTATTTTTGCCACACACTGTGAAATTATAAGGTGAAATTAGTGAAAACTATTTTTTTTTCCTTCTGGAAATATATGGTTACTGTAATACTGTAGTAAATTTGTCAAATCTGAAGCAATTCAGAATGGAATTTTAACTCTCTCCTCTGCCCCTTCATGCACATATATACCTGACATTATCTGAAAAATTGACTACCACAGTTCAAAAATACTTTTACACTTTCACATAACAAAAGCAAAACAACTATTTCATCTGACCCAAGACACTGTTCAGCTTTTAACTCTGAAAACTGTTTTATTTTGGCAGGAGTCATCATGAATATAGTAAAATCTTCACTGAGAAACAGCTTGCCTCTACTTGGAAGCTCCCAACCAATCACAGAATATAGAGGAAAAAAAAGTTAAAAGCTTGTTATAACAGATTATATAAAAGGAAAAAAAAAGGCAAGCAAGCAGATTTAGAACGACAACTCATTCAATTTCTAGTTTGTGCAAAAATCTTAAACATCAGTTATTCCACTCCTTCTCCCAGATGATCTAATTTTAGCAAAAATTATGTAAATAAAAAGTGAAACCAAGGGCACAGCTTATCAGAGATATATATATACACTTCCTTGTATCAGAAACACACTGAGAGTCAATAAAGCAAATCAATCCAGCCTGAGGTATCCAAAGTCACTGAATACATTCTTCAAGGGTAATAAATATATTCTCATGATTACTGTAGACATTGCTGCAGTGGGTGATTAAGTAATCCACTGTAAAACAAAAAAATAAAAATCATGCTTACCTTTGCCTGCTGTTACTGTGCAAGGGCTGGTCATTCTGCAAGTGGATGGGTGAGGCTGCCCGCTTCGGTGAAGAGAGGGACTCTCGGGGGGATTGCTTTGATGATATTGGCACTTCATTATAGGAGGAAGATTCTCGTCCAGAAAGTGAAAGGGAGACAGAACTATCCAAGTTTGCTAAAGGGTCAGAAGCCTGTCTAATGGCACTGTCATCATCTGCTTTTCTAACTCTCTTTTCATTTGAGAGGTTGTCTTTATCTTCATGGCTGGAGTATTCTTTGGAATCAGAAATCACAGTTTTTGACCCCTTTGTCTCAGTCCTGGACAAATACAAGGTGCCATAGTCCTTGTTCTCATCATCTTGCCTTTCACTTTTCACTGCCTTTCTTTCCACGCTGTCGGGATCTTTCCTTGCCCGCATATATCTGGATGAGTAGTCAGAATCCAAATCAGAATCAAGAGATAATCCATACTTTTCTGCCAGCTGCCGTCGCCTCTCTGCCTTGTACCTAGCTATCCTCTCTGCTTTTGACTCTAGTTCCTGGACATCCATGTTTCCTGTACTATACAAGGGCTCTGTATTACCTCCTGTGATTTCTGCTCTGTATCTGGACGATCTGGGTTGTTTTTCTACAGAAGAATCTGAAGTTTCCTCCTCTTCATTTGATCTTCCTGTCAAAAGTACAACATATATGAGCAAGTCCATCCCAAAACTCCGAGTACTCTACCCATCACTCAAATCGAGTGAACTAAAAGCCTCTCATTTTCTTAAAACCAAAGTCACCTTCACAGACACATGATATTTTTGCACTTTTGTCTCCAAATGCACATACAAGTAATTAAAAAATGTGTATTAGTAATAATTCTTTACTAAGTGCTAGTTCTCATAGCAAATTGTTCTTTTAAAGCAATAAGGATAATCAACTTTTTTTAAATAAGACAACTGGAGACTTACAAGGCAAGCTGAAAAAAAGAATGCTGACATCACCCTTCAGCAGAATTCTTCTCCATGAACTGGGCTGCACAATGGATATGGTAATAAACTAGAAGTAATTCAGCAATGCAAGATTGACTGCATTATGCTACTTACCTAAGTGGGGACTGTATGGGTCAGTCGCACGCATATATCTTGGTGTATCTTCCTCTAGTAAACGGTGTGTGACTGAGCCTGGGCAGTTTTGTAGAAGCATGGGTTGTGTATCATTTTCAATTCCCTCTAAACGTCTAGCTATTCTCTCTTTTCTGAAAAATACGTGAAAAATGTGAAAACAGGCATCTTGAAAATCTGAGGGGAGAGTTTCTAAGAGGAGGCAACAAAACAAGCTGTGTGTTTTGTTTTACAGGCCAAAGACTTTTTTTTTTTTTTTTTACCTTTTCATTTCCAATAAATCTCGGTTGTTTGGTTCAAACAGTTTTCTTAATTCTGAAACTGAGACAACAAAAGATTATGTCGTTTATAAGCCACTACATTTCAGAAACTTGCTAGAATGCTTTAAAATAAGAAGGATCAGTCAAAGTTGAGAGGTTTGAAATAGCTTTTGTCCGGAAATGAGCATTTTCCTCTTGTTTTCCTAGTCTTCAAAGCTTGTGCTGTCAGAAGTGCATTAGACAGACAGGTGTGACCACCAAATAGTCCTCTTCTCTCAGTTCTTCCAGGCTAAATCAAATCTACTATGCAATCCTAGCAGTTTTCAAGATGTAGTATATACTCGACAAGTTGTAATTTGATTAACTGAGATTAAGCTTACATGTTATAGTAACCCATTTCAAAACCAGGTAATAGGGTATTACTGCTTTGCCTTCTACACAAAGGTCAGGGACTGACTATGTTTAAAGAGATTGTCCCCTGTTCCGTACTTTCCTCCACTCCCTTATGTTGATCAAATCCAAGAAATCCCAGTGACTCATTGCTGGAGTGAAAATTACCATGTACTGTTATGACATTCCTACATGGTTAATCACTCCCTACTTTGCTAACTTTTCCCTATAGTTTTAATTGGACATAATCTCCTTCTTTTCCACTGAACTCTTTGTTGGTGTTATGTGCTGTTAGACAGCTGTCACAGTTCACAAAATAGTGAACCAAGAGGAGGCATGATAGATGAAGTAATCCCTATATATGGGCATATATGTGCACATGCAGACCACACTGAAGCAGTAAGTGCTACATAAACAAGTGCGGTATGACTTCTTACCACCAGGAAGAGAAACCATCCAGGCTGTCAAAGGAAGCAGTGGACTGCGGTGGGTATGTGTGTGCCTAACACACACACATGCACATACATACACACTCTGGCATCACTGCCTTGGAAAACATGTGGTTCTAAAATCTCTCTATGCCTATTCCGACAAAAAGCACCTCCGGCATTCTAACCCCATTGACCCAGGGATCAAAAGTCAAAGCAAACTAAAATCTATAGCCTGCTAAATTGGTCAGAGATTTATATCACAAACAACTGATGAGTCAGGACTGTCTAGCAGACATCGTTCCACTGCATAAGCAAATTGTTTTTTTTTTGTTTTTTTTTTTCTGGTGCTACCTGACTTCATTGCTCTAGATACTTAGAAGATAAACATTATTGAAACACCGCCCTTTTAAAGGTCAGATGCACCTTCTTTCCTTTTCCTGTATTGCAAGAACTTACATGTATAGCTAGGTCAGGGCTTCAACTCAGCTGACACATCCAGGAAGTTTGCTGTAGTCAATACTGGTGCTTATACCTCATAGATACAATTGACATTGGCTGTCATATCAACCTTACATGATGAAAAGCCACCAGGACTACAGATAAAATGTCTTGGATCAGAAAGAATGAATGTATTATGATCATGACTACACAGAGATGCAAATGAATGAGGTATGAACACAGTGTCTGAGGCTACAGATGAGTGCCTGCTTAGGAGGTGCAATTAACAGATGAAAGAAATGAACTGGACCACTCTCATAACCAGCTCCTTTAATCTGTATTTTTACAGAAAGCAGACTCAAGATAGCTACTTGAATTTTGCAAGCCAGGTTAGCCAGATTGTGATCATACCATAAAAAAATCTAGCATGTACACTTGATGTACATTTGATGCAGAGTAGCTCAGGATGTAGCTACTTAACAATGCTAACCCAAGGGACACCTCTTCCATGCCTCAGTTCAGCATCTGCAGCAAAGCAGATTAAAGTCTGCACCTCTGCTGTTGAACAGGATGACAATGGAAGACAGCCACGAAAGTCAGCACATTTCAAGGACACATTTCTGGAGATGGATAGGAACCGGACCTGGACAAGTTAAAAATCTGCATCCTGAACCAACACCACAGCAAAGATGAACCCTTATGTTGTGTTTTCACAGACTTTTCTCTTAATGATGAGCAGTTTCCACTGTTGTCCTGTCTACTCAAGCTGTGCTAGCAGTGAAACTGCAATAAACAGATAACTTACACATATGAAACCAGCCTTCATTTCAGATTCACACCATAAGGAAATGATTTCTCATAAATACTTTGCTCTCACCCCAAAAAGTATGTTCCTCTAGCTATTGGAGCTTTTCTGTTCCATCTGTTGGCTATACGTACATAAAGTAGTCAAAACAACATTCATAATTGTCCTGTCACTTCAGACACAGGGCTCCAGAGCTCACAGTTAATAAAACCACATTCCATAAAAACCCTAATAATTTTTCTTCCTTAGTCACCAATTTATACAGTCACTGAAACCATAATCATAGAACAGGTCTTTTACACAGCTTTAGTAAAACTCTAAAGCACAGCACCATATATTAGCAAAAGTCTTCTTCCCCTCTCCCCCACCCCAGAAAAGGAAACTCAACTTTAAGTTGTCCACATACAAGAAATGTGGAACATCCAGAGAACTCCCAGAAGCATTAGTCAACACCTTTTTGGCTACATGTTAGTTGAAGTTCCAGAGATTCTACTACCACTTTGCACTCCTAAAAAGAGCATTGGTTCCATGAAGAATCTCTCCAACACCTTCTCAAACAAGGCATGACAAAAATAGCATGGGACTACTCTATACTGCCTTATACTTTTTCCACACTTGGCATTACAGACAATAATTTCAGCTAGCTGGGTCAACATCAGCAGACACATTTTTTTTGTGAAACAGTTCAAGCAATACTCTTCTTTTGATGAGGCAGGAAAAGGAAACACGAAAAAGCAAAAGCAAAAAAAAAAATGCACAAAGTCTTCTACTCTAGTGATTTCATTTTGATGAATATTTTACTTTGAAACATGAAAGCCAGTTGGAGGCATTTCACTCCCAGGGACACTGGTTGCAAACTCAGGTGACCAGGTTTTTCCTTTTTAGTTTGCAATTTGCATAGGTTGGTGCCAACTCCCATCAGTTCATGGGATGTTTTTCTGTGCGACCATCAGAAACTACATCACAGCAGTGTTAAAGAGAAACAAAACTTCCACCTAAAAAGTAGTACAAAGATCTGATTCAGCAGAAAAGATTAAGAAGCTTAAAATAATTAATTTCACAGTAAAAGCTTCTTATCTAGATTAATTTATGGCAACACACTCTGCAAGCACCATTGGTAAGTTAAGGGCAAGAGGAAGAACAGCCACAGTCCAGAAACAGCCCTGAACTTGAGGCTTTATTTTAGCATGTTGAGCAGGATGCTATGGTAGCATACCCTCTAAGGCAGACTGTCAAGAGGCATCTTAATTTTGGTAACTGTAGACCCTTTAAGCAAAATTTACCTTAGAATACCAGTATTTAGAAAAAGCAGTATTGTTCTATGTCTCATCCAAGGATGAAAAACAAAAAATATATTTGGAGCACACCTCATAAAAATGTTTTAAAAACTCCTTAAATTAAAGTCAAATATTTCTTGTAGAATTCAGAAATCTTTCAGAAACTTGTGGTACAGAATATAAACATGTTTATGATGAAAGTCCTCTTTGGACAACAGCAGAAGGGACACTTAAAGTTGCAGCAGTTACATGTGATAGCAGGTGTTTTTTTCTTTTTTTTTTTTTTTCCTTTTTTTTTTTTTTTTCGGGGGTTTGGTTTTTTTTTTTTTTTTGTTTTTTTGGGTTTTTTTTTTACGAAACAAACTGTAAAAACTCAAGCCTTCTACAAGTTCCTAAGAGAGTGAGCACATACACTTGTGAAGTCTGAATGGATGTGGATCAAAAGTTTACCTGCCAAAGGCTTAACTTCTCAGAGATTGTAAATAACCATTGCAACATGGGTATATACATTTCCATTTTGAGGAAGATTTAACACAATAGCAAAGCCTACCACTCTCATTCCTACTTCCTCCTCACCACACCTGGAAAGGTGATGATCTAAAAACTAGGTTGGAGAAGCACTTTTTTCTGTTTATGCCAGCAGAGCCATGCTGACATGTTCAATGCCCAACTGCAGGCAGCAACATGTGAGATCTCAGTTCAGTGTTTATCAGTTGAAAATTAAACATATTCCTCCAATTTTCCAACATGTGCAAATCTAGGTCAAAGTTAGACCCTAGAAATTAACCTGGATTTTCAGAAAGTGTTTGGTTTCAAGTAGTCCCCTTAGAATGTAACCATAAGCTTTCATGGCTGTTTAAGTCTGGTACACACCAAATCTCATGCCTTTATTATGAGAATATTTTCTTAAAAAATAGAAACACCTTCGAATAGAATTTAGTTCAGTGAGAAGCAACTTACAGATAAGGTTTCTCAAGTGAAGGCTCTCACACTTAACTTGTAGGCCAGCATGACTGTAAGGAATAATGAGGGACTATGCATTCTTACTGACTGGTGCACAGGAAGTCTGTATTGTATAGCATATCATTCTATTCCATCATTTTGTCAACAACATTTCCTTCTGAACATCTGTAATGATTATATTTAAAAGAAAGCATGTCACTCAATTAGCACGAAAATGTTATGCTGGAAGGTCTCCTCTCTAAAGGAACTCCGCAAGAACTTACATTAAAAGAGCAAGCCAGTTCCTTATGTTGGGATTAGTCCATTTAGCCACGTAGTTTGTCTGAAAAGAATAAATATCACCAGAACACACACACAATTTCAATCAAAAGGGAGCCACAACACCCTGATTGAAGGGAACTTCTTTGTGCCAGCTACACATAGTTCTTCAGCCAAATGTCACCCTTTACAGGTCAATAACTCAAGCAGATTGTGATTTTCTCTACATAAGTCAAGAGAATTAACTCTTGCCTCTATCTCAAGTGTGTCAAATGATAAATATGAACTGCTGTTTTCATTGGAAGTTATTCAGACTAAGACAGGGATTTAAGAACAAGAAGAACCAAAACAAAGCCATGTGTACTGCATCCCCTTTAGTGGGCAAGACAAAAATTCAGAGTGTAGTCAGTTGGTCATGCAAGCACAGTCCTTCTACCAAACACCAAAGGGGCCTGGAAAGAGCTATGACTACAAGTGAAGTTAATACTTTTCATTTCAGGATTAATTTAACTGGACAAAGAAACCTCTCAAGTTTTGAATTTCAACTACTTTTTAACCTATTAAAAACTTGGTAAACAAAGCTGAACTTTATGATACTGCAGGGACATAGCAAGGCCTTATAAAAGAGCACTGTTGTTCATCCCTTATGCATTCTTCACATGGAAAAGAAAATTCATTTACAAAACATCTGTGCCTAAGTAATTTCAACTGTGCCTTGTACTTGCCTAGACGAAACCTCACATACTGTTAAAATATCATTTGTGTTCACAGTGTGCCTCCTTTACTTACCTTTTGGAAGTACTGCTAAGAGATTAGCATCAATATCCTTCGTGCTGTTTGCAAGTTCTTCTTTATCTTCAAATGAGAACTCCTTCTGAAAACTGAAAACAACATCTGTTTCACAGAACTGGGATATTTCTGCTACAAATTAAGTAAAGCCAAGATGTAATCAATTTACTGCAAGATAGTCTAACAGAGATATGCAAGAAATATTTTCCATAAGAACAAGCTAAGAAATAACCCAAAGAAACTCGGAAAGCCAAACCTAACATAATTTGAAACTTGTTTGGAACTGATTGTGACACATTTTTGCATTAAATTACTGACTGGAGACTGCCTTCAAAATGCTCTACTAAGCAATTACATTTGAAATAATCTGTATCAAATGGTTCTCCATAAATATTAAAACATATGTCATAAAATACAGTACTGTATGTACACTCCACCTAGCAGCCTACTGCACAACTGCCCTGTTGATACTGCACTCTTCTCTGGATCTCACATGGCTTATAATACACTAAATCAGATAATTTAATTTTTTGTCTTTTCAAAACACTTAGATGAAACAAAGTATTTCTTTGAATTCATTTTAACTGTAAAATGGAGGTGTCATAATGGCCTAAAGTAGCTATTAACTGAGACTTTTTTGGAGGACGTGTTCCTACTTGTAAGCAAGACTTTTTTTTTCCTCTATTAAAAATAGAACAGCAAACTGCTGTATTCTGGCATTATGACTTCTAAACTATCCCAACTGGACATAAGAAAACTTCTACTGGTCTTAAAACTTTTAGTAAACTGTGTAGACAAGTGTAACAGATAAAAACCCTCACAGTGATCCTGGGCTCTTCATTTTGCCATGGTACTGATGTGCCATATGATTTACTCTCATTCTGATAAGAAAAACTACACGGTCTTATCATCAGAAAATCCTTCCTTAGGACACATTTTAAATGGATTTTTTTTTTGTCTCAAGGGTATTTGGTTAGAAAAGATGAAATAGTAAAAAAATAATTCTGTATTCACTATTTCAGAAGAACATTACTCATTGAAAACAGTTTTAACATGTAATAACTAATAAAATTTTCAATGAACTCCAGTATTTGCCTGTTTATTGTTTACAAATAATATTCCTTTGTAAGACTTTGAGGAGAGAATAAAACCCTTGAAATGACAATGAAGAAACTGGGCTGCGTCACATCCAGGCACCATGCCACCTGCTGCGAATTGTGTCCAACAACTGCACTTACAGAAATTATTCCAGGTACTGCCAAGAAAAGCAATGTTAGTCACTATAGAAAACAGTAAATAGAAGATGAAGAGGTGCAATAAGCTGTCCATTTGAGAAAACTATGTACCCTTACAGGGCAAAAACACTGTAATTGAACTAAATAAAAATCAAAATACAATAAAAAAATAGCCCATAGCAGCCACAAGCAAATGGGTGCATGTGTCATCTGAGACTGGGCAGAGACTCAGTTAACTGCATGTTTGTATGTGTCTAATCCCACATTGCCAATACTCATAATTCTTACTAGTTTTAGAATATGTTATTTCCTTAGAGACACAGCTTCTAGAGAATCTTGGGTGAAGAGATTCCCAGTTCTCATTTGAAAGGAGTTTCTACTCCTTTTGGCTGAACATGAGTTTGAAAAATGCAAATAATATTGTCCTAAGACTATAAACCACCTTCAAATTTATTTTGTAAAATCAATTTGATTAATTAAGACAAAAGTGCTGAGGGACCCAGCTCATGACTTTTCAATATCTGGGCTTTATTTAGCAGCATCTCCACTTGCTTCCAAAATGCTTGTGACAGTGCAGCACCTTAAGTTTCCATAAACATGGGACTTTGTACAGAAAAGCATTCACTCATACAGCAAAATCCTTGTGCACTAACACTGACCACTATGCCTCATTCCTACGTGAATTTCCAAGGGTTAAATTATACAGAATCAGGACTGGTACTAGCCTGTTGGATGTAGAAAGAACAGTATTATTGTATTGCTTGTGGATTCCTCAACAATTCTTAAATAATGTAAATTAGTTAGGTTCATTCCTGCTCCTTCCTCCAGGGAGTTCCAGGGTCTTTGAAGCCAGAGATCCTCTAAACACAGTCTCAACACCTTTCACTGGGTTTCCATCCAGTTTTTCTCATGTCAGTGTTATCAGTTACCTTATTTATTTTTCTTAACAGATGTTATCCATGTGTACTTAGCTTCCTCAACACAGGCTCTCAGTTTCATTTATTATTTGTAAAAATATTCTCTACTTATTCTAGTTTTCTGTCATCTTTATTTGTATATTGTGACCAGAATTGGATAATCTTGATTCCAAACTTGGATCTTAGCAGTATCTTATAAAAATAGGAATTTCAACACAGAAGGTTGAATGCTGGGATCTACAACACATTTGCCTTTTTGTGTCTACACTAATAGGTTGCCTCAATCCTGCATGAGAAACTAATATGCCAAGGCTTTGCTTTCATCAGTTGCAAGTGATAGAAAAATGTATCGGCCCCCAATGCACAACTGTGCACTTAGTATTATTACATTACATCCTTTTTCTATTACTTCTCAAGGTCATCCAGTTCTTCCTGGATGTGAGCTCCCTCCTCCTTTGTGCAGAGGGTGGCTTACAACCTTTGTTCACTCATAGATTTCATGAAAATTCTTTAAATAACCACAAACTTCCTAAGCTTATCTCTCACTGGCCCACACACCCTCACAGGTTATCTGCTTTTTGAAAGTCCCTTCATACTTTCCCTTATGCCCTCATTTTCCATTTCTCTCTGGACAGACTGCCAACTTTTATTTACTTGCCTATTTTTAAAAGATTAACAATTTTTATATACTATTGTAACCACAACTGAGGAGTTTTGTATCTCCAGAGGCTCTTTTTGCTCTCTGTTGTTAAGCTGCAGATGGCATTACTTGTTTTAAATATTTGCACATTAAAAAAAAAAAAAAAAGAAAGTTTTAATCCAATGTATAATTACATTACTTTCATATGCACAGAGGATTCAGAGAGAGAGCACTGCTCTGAAGATGACAGAGTCAAGCTAAACAATTGGGTATTTATAGACACATATATCAAATTAGTTCTAAAAATGAAAGTCGGCATATTTAGGACATGTCACAGCATTCAATAAGAACATTCATTAGGAAATCAAATTGAGTTGGAATGATATTAAAAAAATTACAAATAGCAAAAAAAATGGGAAAAAAAAGACAGGACACTACTCATAAGACTTTAAAAAATACTCCTAACTAATTCCTCACCAGGACTTCCCTTTTTCCTCAAAGGGATATATCCGTATGTCCCACTGCTTTCTGAGTTTCTCTGTGGAAGAGGACTTGCAGCATCAATTCAGTCACTTAAACCAAGTCAGACTTGGATTGCCACAAATACTGTGCCTTCAAACTCATCCACAGGCCTCTTCTAGAAATATCACAACTACATCTAGTCATGCTATAAATTTAGGTGCAGACTCTACACAGCAGTACTATGAATTTTTTCACTTAATAGCTAGATTCTGCACATTCATTATTAAAATAATTAAGGTATACATTGGTTTCTCTAATAGAAAAAAAATTAGAAGTTTGCAAGAATTCTTTCTTAAAGTCCCTGTAACTCTGGGTACTGAAAGAGTAACTTCTCATCCTTTCCTTGCCTGAAATATAGCCTGTGATCATGGTTCATGAAATGTAATCAACAGCATGAGATCCCAACAGTTTTTTTCACACAGGATTTGTGTGTGGTTTGGCCTCAGCTCGCCAACAAATTCATACTCTCCAGTGTTCAGGAATTCAGATAATTGCTGTTAAAACACAGGCAACAATATTTCACAATCTCAATAATTTTTCTTAAAAAACAATGGATAATGTAGCATTAGTAGAGTATTTGACAGTCTCAGTAGTTACACTGCTCTGACAACTTCCAAAGTAAGTGGGGGCTTTATTCTGTACATCAGGGATTTCAGGCTGAAAATTTCATCTGCTGCTGCAGTAGCAGCATGCAGTTTCTAAATAGCTGTCCCACTAACCTAGTTACATGCCCAAAAGCAACCAGAAGTTTGATCCAACTGCCACTGGTAACACTGACCTGCCACCCCAATTAAAGCTACAGGATATACTGCAATTTTATGACTGAAACAAAAAAATCACTTGTATACCTGCCAGCTAGGTTCTTGATGTTCTCTTCTCTTTTTCTACCTCTAGGAGAACTTTCTTCCCTGGGCTCCCATATAAAAGGTCCAGCCTATAATTACATCCTTCTCTGCTGCTCTCATTTCTACTTTCCCCTACTTGCTTTCATAACACAATGTGACTTGTACACCTGTTCCCTCCATCTCTCTACAGGACCTAAGAAACAAGGCAAGGAATCAGGTGTGCTCAACCTGGTGTGCATTGACTTAAGAGAAGACTGCAAGTGTGAGCCTGTGTGATGGATTCCTGTGCACCTGAGCCAACAACACGGCTGGTTGTTGGGGCAAGAGTCAGTTCCCAACTCCCTGACCTCCTCTCTGTGCCACTATGAATGAGTTCAGGAAGCACAAACATGGACACCAAAAGCAGTTGGAGAAAGGATGGGAAGAGAGGGAATGTGACCTGCCATCCTGCTTTACTGTATCCCCTTATTCAGCCTCGTGGAACCATGCCCTAAGAACGCAGGCACAAGACAGCACAGCCCTGCAGGGGAGCAGCAACACCACCTGTCCATTCATCTCTGCAGTGTCCTGCCTCTTCTCTCTCCCCTAGATTGCTGACAAAGCTCCCTACAAGGATGTATACTTCATTCATCCACTTCAGCCACCTCCTTTTACAGACAGGTAAGTATTCCAAGCTGGTTCACTAGACTGGTTCACTGGTCTGTATTGTGTCCATGCCATGCGAGGAAAAGTGGGCGCCGTAGTGGCAGGAGGCCCAGTGCAGAGCAGGACTTTTCCCTTAGCAATGCCAGCTTTAAATTTTAACATCACTTCGGAGGCAATTGGTATTTTCAATGCCTGTTCAGAGCATCTGCTCTATGCCAAAGTTTGGTCCTGTGAGAGGATCAATAATCACTTTTCCTGACAGAAGAATAAATGCAGATTGAAGCAATAAGTTACTGCAGCCAGTCATCTTCACAGGGCAAATAAAACTAGACCTTACCTTAATGCTCTCTTCCTTAGGAGCAATCTTGATGGTTTAAATCTGACTGAGTTCCCTTTGGCAAAATCTGTGAAATAGAAAATAAACCCAAAACATTGTGAGGATGGTGTAATAAATGGGGAACTTTTGGTAAATTATTCCACAGTCTTCAATCATAGTCTTTCTACTACAAAAGACATGGCAGAGGCCTTCTCTCTAGTGAAACAGCAGAACCTGGCATGTCCAAGGTGGTGATAAACCAAAGCCCTGGAAATATGAGTACAGACAGACATACCAAAAGAATCAACACTTTATGGAACTGCCATGTTTTACTCTTACTATTTGTGGTGTAGCACTGCAGGCTGGGATCATCATTTAAACTCCCTGACTCAGTTTCCCAGCTTATAAAATGGACAGTTGACACATTTATGAAGCACTCTGCAAATGAGAAATGCTGCAAGCAGGAAGGGCCTTTTTGGCTGCAGCCTATAAAGACTATAAAAATTGCACATTCACTGCAGAGGTCAGAGATGTCCAGATAAGGATCTGTTGCAACAGTATTACACCACCCATGATAGACAGAAATTGTTGTCTACTGTTTGGAAGCTCCCTTTTTTCTTTTTTTTTTTTTTTTTTTTTTTTTTTTTAATCCTGAATAGTCTTAGTACGTGCTTTACTTTCACAGAGGAACACGTGTTTACACTGAGAGCAAAACTCTGTCAGATGCAGCCTAATAAGCATGTAATACAAAGCCTCTAGGTTTCCCTCCCCTATATGTACCATAACAGGCAAGGGACAATCTCCACACTCTCTCCAAATTCAACTTTTTCATTTCTGCAATCAAGTGCATCACCAGAGGGTCTAAATGATGACCAGGGGACCCATACTCCAAGCACCATCTCCCTCCATTCAACAACAAGGATGCTATTAAGAGACCTTAGGGAACTGCAAGCCAGGAAGTAGGGAAGCACCTGGTCAGTGACCACTGGTGAAAAGCACATAAAGCTAGTAACTCGCTCCCAATGGAAAACTGCCTTCTGTCCACAACTGTATTAAATTTACTACCCCAAGACTCTAAATTAATAAACAGTCACTGATAAAGCAATCATTTTATTTTTGAAAGACACACCTGAATATTACACTACCCATACTTCAGAGCAATCCAAAAGCAGATACATCCCTTTTACTCTACCTCACAGCTGAGATTTAACAATTTCAAAGACCTAACTGGCAAAAGGACCCTTTTTGTCTATGCACAATATTTTGAAATCCAGGTAGGATGTCTCTTATGTTTGCCCAAAGGTTATAATGCAACTTATTACAGATGACAATATGAGTCTTAATTTAGAGAATGTATATTTTGTCTATGCCTTTTAAAACTTCCTCCTCTTTCACTTCTTTCTGCCACCTCTACAGGTATAAAGATTTAAAAAAAGGTTAAACAAAGTAACAGAAAGAAAGCATTTCAACAGCTTGATAAGGAAGCTTAAATTGTGCAAAAAAGCATTTTTTAGGCATCTGCTACAAGTCACTGAAGATTTCAAGCAGCTCTGCTAATAGCATTCTTCAACTTTAATAGGCAACTTTTTCCTGTTTTTGTTAACATTCATTTTCTCTTTCCATTAAATGGAGAATAAAGCACATAGATTACACAGAAACATCTTGTTAAACCAAAACAGAGCATTATAAGAAAAGCAGTGTGAATGGTATATAAATCATTATATTTTATACTACAACATTAAAAAAATACTCCATGCCTTAACTATCTTCTAAAAAGGCCAGATTTACATGACTTTGAGAAGACTATGCACTAACTTTCAAAGACCAGCTCAGTATCAGCTCAGCTAATCAGAACCAGGCATATCTCAAATTTATAGCTGTTCTAACAGGATACAACCCATCCTAGAATTTTTGGCACTGAAACAGCTGTCCACCATGAAAACCACAAGTAGACCACAGAGAAATTCTGCCTACCCTAGCCAAAACTGGGGAGGGAATATGAGAAGGGAAGAAAGTAGCCTGCATTGCTTCCCTGGGAGCAGGGAGGGAGAAGGGCTCCTAAGAGGGGGCACGTAAGCCGGTTTGGCTCTTGCTACCCACTAAACACATTCAGTAAAATTCATACATACCACATCTATGCTGCCTCAAAAAGATCTTAAAACTTCACTTTATTTCACAGGGGTGAGCTCCAGTTCCCCCCCCACACATCCCAAACACAGAAAAACCCAGCAGACAATTACATTCTGTTACATAGTTTTGATATTTTATGTATTTCCTCCTGTTCAAATTAAACACCATGTGGGGGGGATTAAAGTCCAATAAAACTTACTTACCACAGTATGGAAATCTTACATACAAACACAGGAGGAAAAGTAAAACAACTCTGCATCAAAAGACAATAACTATGCTCACAAAAGAAACATCAGTTTAGCAGAGTCTTTTTCAATGGTTAATTTAAAGATAAAACCCCACCCTAACAGTACCCGATACACAGAAGGGAAATATTTGCAACAGCAATTTGTTCTTTCTTTTACTGAAGAATTTTAAACATGGTCATAATCACATTAAAGCAATTTAAAATATTTTTATGAAAAATTAAGAGTATATTTCCTGAAGTGTAATCAAACGTGCTCACAAGTTTAACCATTTGTTCAGTCTAGTTCCCTTCCCTCTTACGTACAAACTATCAGATAAAACCACTGCCCAAAATTTAACACACAGGAAATTTGAAATGCTGAATTCAAAAAGTAGATGCAACCTTCCAGTGTTACTTAGTATATTTAAAGGCCCTAAGTCGGTGGCATGCTAAGCTAATTAAAAGATCCATCTAATCGGATCTTTCAAAAGTGTCCTTTAGGAAATAATGAAATAGCCTAGGTGACTAACTGCATACTGATTGCTAAAGTGCCTAATGCAGCTGCAGAAGAGCCAGTCAAACAATATTTACACATGCATGCACATATACAAGAGATTAAACACACACAAATGAACTGCATTTTCTTCTATCTACTTGGAACTCTTACCTTGCTCCTCAGAGTATTTAACATTTCCCAAATAGCTGGAGATCCAAGGATTTCTGAACATGGTTGCACAAACAAAGGATTCGGCAAAGAGAAACTACAATAGCAGCTAATTCTCAACCAGCCACAGCCCTAGGCCTGTCTTAGCAATATCGTGTAGAGATTTTTCATAGCACAGGACTGGAGCTGTCAGGCTATCGCGTCCCAGGGAGTACAGTAAATGCATAGCAATAGGCTGCAAGCCGGAGCAGCTCAAGCCAGTAATCAGATTACAAACAGAAATTAGGCACATGAATGCTAAAACAGATTGGGCAACGGTGATTGGGAGATTTATAATATTACCAATTCAAAGATCCAGCCAAATCACACACTGTATTCCTGCAAAATGAATGCAGAACCCCTAAATCCTCATATTAAGAAACTAACCAAATAGAAAAATCCCAACAACAACAAAACAAAAAAAAAAAAAAACCAACAAAAAACCTTGAGAAAGAGGAATAATTCCTTCCTATCTCTAATCAGGATAAATTGCAGTGCTAGCTTAAGAAAAACAGCATCCAGGCTGCCAAAATATGGACTCTGTTAATCATATCATTATGCTTAAATGTTTTGCCTAACTATTAGTTGGAACATTTAAAACAGACAAGATTTATGGATAACATATGAGCAAAATTACTGGTGGGGGTGGGGATTAAAGAACAGACACCACAGCTCCAAATATTTTAATTTGAGACAGAAGGTGCAATATTGCAAAAAAGCACTGTCTAGCTACCTTTTTTTTTTTTTAATATATTAAACAGATTTGATGAATTTTGGATTGAAGAATGGAAACCCTTTATAGTTAATTTTGAAAGTCTGGAAATAATTGTTTGAAATGGTGCAATAACCCTGGCTCAGTCGCCCACACTGAACTACCTGATGGTCTAACACACACAAAGCATTAAATACATGACTGAAACAGGTCCATGCACTTAACTCCACAAAAACAAAAAGGGAAGCCTATTACTCTCCCTCCAACAGATTTCTTCCCTTCAAAAGGATGTCAAATATTATTAGTATTACAGCCTAAGAGAGTTGGGGTTGTTCAGCTTGGAGAAGAGAAGGCTCCAGGGACACCTTACAGCACCTTCCAGTATCTAAAGAGGGCTACAAGAGAGCTGGAAAGGGATTTTTTACAAGGATCTGTAGTGATAGGACAAGGGTTAATGGCTTTAAGCTGAAGGAAGGGAAGTTTATATTATTATCAGGAAGGAATTCTTTACTCTGAGGGTGGTGAGCCACTGGAACAGGTTGCCCAAAGAAGCTGTAGATGCCCCATCCCTGGAAGTGTTGAAGGCCAGTTTGGAGGAGGATATGAGAAACCTAGTGTTGTGGAAGGTATCTCAGTCCATAGCAGGGAGGTTGGAGCTAGATGATCTTTAAGGTCCCTTCCACCCCAAAACATTCTATAATTCCATGAACAGCAAACTCACCACAAGACTGGAGTTGTCAGGACCATGAAACTACAGCCTAGAAAAAACCCACTGAAGTTATTGACTTTTTTTCACCTATTTTTATCGTATCTGGTAAAACAGAACCCTGGTCTATGCTGGGAACCTCTATGTACAGGCAATATACAAGCAATGATGCTGTGAAAGAGACTGCTTAACCACAAGTGAAAAATATAATCTATCAAGAACCTATTAATGGCTGTTGGCTCACCATGAGTGTATTTACCCTGTTTAGGTCATAACATTGTTTTTAATGCCAGCAAGTTATTGCAATGGATAGAAGAATATGCACTTCATCTTGTCTAAAGGCCCTGATATTTGTGTTTATTTATTTATTTATAAACATGAATAAGGCTGGACTCACCCTAACCAAAGCACCTTTTATTAGCTGATCATTCAACAGGTGAGAGCTCTCTGGAATGAGAGTCACCCAAAACACGGAACACAGCCTCAAAGCCTCTCATCAGGTAACATGCTCTGTTCAGAAATATTTGATAGTACATACCACGTTTTTTTTTTCTTTGCCTGTAACCTTGCTGTCTCTCTTGTGTAATTCCAACCACTTCACAGCACTACCAATAGAACACAATCAGACACTGCTGTTCTCTCTTGACCAGCTGTGAGGGCCTCCACGTACTGGAGAGTGGTATATTAAAAAAAGTAACAGAAAAAACCATAATCTGTTGACATTAATTTCAAATTTGTCATTAACCTGAAAATCTGCTTTATGGCTGAGGCGTAAGTGAAGGTATGCTTAAAATACAAAAACAAGACAGTGTAGAACTAACAAAGAAGCTGCTGGTAACAGCTAATGGAGACATTCCAGACCAGTGTCTGTGTTACTACACCAATAAGAGATGCTCTGCTCTGAAAAATCCCTTTTTTCTTGACCCTGCTTGTGTGAAAACTGTTTACTTGATCTTGTGAATAGAGGTATTATTACCTGGAGTATTTTTAAGCACCTGTAACTTATCACAGTATGGGAAGTTTCTCTTATATAAAGTGCAGGTAAATAACATTAATTTGATAAATTTTGTATTTGCAGTCTTTAGCAAGGTGGAAGAAGAAGTTAAATTTGACAGCTGAGCTGATGCAATAGCTCAGGGCTGCCAAGAAATACAGTCCTACCCTTCGTTCCCTCTGCTGCAGGACCTCTGCTAGGTCCTGCTCCCCTACTGACCCGGTTTGATGACTAAACTGGTAGTAAACATTGCCTTCTGTTTTTGTTGGGTATGCTTTTCAGGATGTGCCAGAACAAAGAAAAAAGCACAGGATCTTATGATCAGGAAAAAGATCAACCCTCCTGGTTAACAAAGGAGGTAAACACAGCTCAAATGTCATCCCCATGTCTGGCAATGTCCCATACAACAAAAAAGGACACTATGTTTGTATTTGTAGAGGGAGTGGTCAGGCTTCCACATTTCTCTGCTGTACATCATCCCTAACATTTTGCTCTCAGGATCCTTGTGGTGAATGTGATGCAGAAGGTAGAGCACACAGAGCTGCAGAAAGACAGAAAACCTCTGGAGTGCCTTTCACAAATGTGTAATTTTTAAATAGGTTCCTGCCTGTGCTGCTCAAATTCTATCCATAGAACACAGTAAGAAGTCAGTCTCTCCAACAGCTCTGGCTGCCATCTGCAAAGAAATATTTGTGATAGACTTGGGTCCAAGTAGGACTCCTTTTCCTACTATATACAACTGGAAGGTCAAGAGGAGCTGCCTCACAGGACCAAAGAATTGTTACAGAGTAAAATAAAACATCAAATAAAAACATCTGTAACAAGGTCATCACAAAAATACCAACCCATACTCTAGAGTTTGACTTCAGGATCTCTTCATGGTAAGTTGGAAGGTGATCACCAGCCATTGCTCTGTGCACAGTATCTATGAATTAACATGAATGTCACTGTTGTTAATATTGAAACTGTGCCTCTGGGCAGAATGTGCGATCCCAGAGTTTGTTCAGTGTCCATTCAAGATGCGGGGTATGTGCCAACACTGCTTCCAATATTAAAACTCTTAAAGCTGTGAGATACTGGAGCATTAGGGTGTTACACCAATGTGCTGCACTTCACAGGTAATTTGGGATATTTAACTACAGTAACTAACCACTTTCCTCCCTCCTTTCCATCAAAAAGGATCACCTATTGAAAGAGCAGTCTCTGCGCCATCCCTTAACCAGCTCTGGCAACAGAGAAAAACAGTAAGGTGTAAAAAGAGTAAGTCAACAGAGTCAAGCAATGGTATAAAGAAAAGAAGTCCTGGATTTAGTATTGTGTTGCTTGCTTGAAAACAGCAGATTTAAGAGCAAATCTTTCCCAGAGGTAAAGAAATTCATCACCAAATACTTGATGAGGAAAGGAGAAAGAGCCCTTCAAAAAGATCCAGTCTCCAGGATCTAGAAGTGTGTTCCGCCAAGCTATGTTATCAAGGCTGTGTTACAAATCAGTAGTAATGTTCTTGTTCCCCTCTGCCATCATTAAATCTCGAGCATTAGCAACCTCCAACATAAGCAAACAAAGAGAGAACAACAGTTCAGCCATCAGAAAGGGGGGTAGCCCAGCAGGAAGCTAAGTTTGCAGTCATCTGGGCAAAGAGCTTGAGGTTAAGCATGTATACATTTCAAATCCGAGACTGCTCATGAAAGACCAGCTGGCAGTTAAATGTTGTTCTGAAGCTTCCCACAGGAAGAGAAGGAAAATATCTTTCTTTTGTCTGGCAAAATTAATCGTTCTAATCAAAGCTGGAGTTTAAATGGCTTGCAAAATGGTTCCAAACCTACAGGGCTGCCAGCCCCAAAGCACCGGGGAGTTATGAATCAGGTCCCACCAAGATCAAGCCTTTTTTCTTCCTGAATTTTGATCACTTATGAATTTATAAGTGTTTCTCTGTGACAAGTAGAAGTACATACTTTGTTGTGACTTGCAGTTATCATAAAAGCAAAAATCAAAAAAGTCCGTGACAGTTATTTGAAGAAAACCTAAAAATAAAATAAAATTTTAAAGAAATCAACAATGAAGAGGAAATAAAACTCACAGTGACTGCAAAGAAACTTTCAGCAACTATGCCAGTTAGGTAAGCGGGGATCTGAGTAGCACAGAAAATTGAGATGATCTGTATAAACAGGATGATGAAACTGTATTTTCATCCACACTTCATGGGCAGAGACCTAAAGGAGCTCATGAATTTTATTCCACTGTTCTTCTTCTGGACAAGGCAAGCACCTTTGGAATAGCAAGTCAAAGTGAGCTGTGCCAAGATCTGAAACGCTATAGACGATTGCATGAATGAAGGGCAGAAGATTGGGCTAAACCAGATCAATCTTTTCCATCACTACATCTGATGTCCCGTCCCAGGCTGTGGGCAACTTGCCTATCCCACACTGCCCTGTCAGTTTTTGGCATGCAGGTATGTCTTTCCAAAGGAAAGTGGCAAGGCACTCCCATTTCTTATTCCCCCTTCCTTCCACTCTACAGCAATTTCTGCCAAGGTGTTCAAGAAGTAAGCTGGCCCAAAGCTAAAGGACAGGTCAAAAATCTACCAGAAGATTACTTCAACAGCACAATCACTAACAGAAAGTTACCATCTTGAGCTACATCCAAGCAGCTTAGCTTGCAAACACAGTATGTATTCTGGGTTGGTAATGTAAGTCAGTTTTATCTCCTCCATCCAAACCCCATGTATGTGGGCAAGTGGTAACTTCTCATTTCTTAAATGGAGGCCATTTGTACGAACTTTAAAACTAGGACAGTTTCTTGACATGGTATCATCATTACAGTGGAAAGCAAAAGCAATCCTGTTCAAATAATGATCCTGGCAAGAAGATTTCTATTTGGCCAGTGATTATGTTTCCAGCAAGTCTTCAGATAAACGTCAGTACTGCGTTGCCTGTGTGGTATACTTTAAAACAGGTAATATGTAAAGAGATCAAAAAAGCTGATTAGTAAGATTTATAAATGGGAATGAATTTTTTTAGTACAAGATGACAGATGTGTTGAAAGAATATGGAGAGACCTTTTGTACTGGCTATTTAGTCATGTGCTGTAGGAAAAGGGAGAACAACAGGTATTTTTGCACACACACTAAAAAAATCCTCTTCCAATTCTTCAGATTACTATTTCAGATTTGAAGATTTCTCATTTGAGTAATTAGTTTTAGCAATTGATTGCTCCTAAAAGGAGATTTTGGTACCTTTCAATCTTGCAACACGTTTTCAGAAAAAGGAACATGAGTTTAATGATCCCTGACATTCCTACATCTCGTATCGCTGTTCACAAAACTGCACGGCAAGACTGTAGTATAATTAAAAGATGTCCAAGGTTTTCCTCTTAAGGAATAGGACCAGTCTAGAGTAGCTCCTTCAAGGAAGTTCAAAGCCACATACCCTTTTCACGTGTGGTAATCAGATATACCAGTGAAGCACACTATCCGAATTCAGTAGGACCTATTTGTCTCTGGGCCTGAAAGGGTAACAGATGTCAGGTGTGAACACGGCCAGGCTTAGGCATGGACTGAGCAAAATGCTGCAAACAGGATAAGGCAGGAAGTCATCTTCCAGCAATATGTACCATTCAAATGATTAAACAACTCAAGGACTTTGAGGAGATAAGGGTTTTTACCTAACAAAACAATATTTGAGTGTTGCACACCATGGCTCACTGTAAAGAAGCGGCAGCTCAGAACGTGAATGCACAGGTTATCCACAGCTCTGTGGACATCCTTCACTGAGGTCACAACACAAGCAGCAACTTTTTCTTTACTATTGCAGTGAACAAGAGCTTTGCTGCTGGCCTGACCAAGGGCCTTAACTGCTGTTGGGAGACATTAAAACTCCTGTCCTCCTAACAAGCAGCTACGGTTTCCAAGATGGGTTTCCCCATCTTCTGACACTTCCAGTGTCTACAGCCAGCACAAGGCTGACTCCTGGCCTGGAGCAGCCAGTGGCCTCATGCTACTGAGTTTTCTCCTGGCTGCTCTTGTACAACCTGCACTATCTCCTGCTATCTCCACAGGCGTGTAAACACCCAATAAGGGAGCAGAGAGAGGCACGCATACCCCAAGGAAGAAATTATAACAAAGTTCCTTGGCTCATTGTGATAGTCATCTAAGGAAAACATCAATTTTGTTTACCACTGCGATGTGACATTTCACAGGCCACATCATATCCCTGCATACTTACCTTGAAATATAACTTTTCAAGCCTCAGGCAGACAACAACCTTGCAGACAACAAATCCATGACCACAGCTCCCATCCTGTCCAGGGCATGTTTCAATGCTAACTCAGAAAATTAAAATATTTAGTAAGAGCAAAAAAGAAAAAAATGTATGCTCTAGTCAAAATCTGACGGTCAAGGTTGGGCAGCTCAACTACAAGTACTGTCACTGAAAATAGTGTCACTATAAAAAAGGCACATGTACCAGGACCTTAATTTGTATCCAGCACAGCTAAGCAAAAATTAATTAGGAAAGAAAGTCTGGTTAAGCACAGTGATGCTGCAGTTCTGGAGCCTGTTCTCTAGAGACCGGGTTTAAATTCAGAGCACCCATGGCATTTTTCTCTTTATTGTCCCCATTCACTCCCAAGGGCCCTGCACAAATCACAAACATGCCCAGTGCCTAGGGGGTAGCAGTCATTAATAGCAAATTAATCACAAGTCAGATCTGAAGAACCTACCCAGCACTGCCCAGAAAAGCTTGCACAACATCTGCCTGCGATGCACTTGTCTAAATCTACGGAAATTTTACTAAAGGAAAAACAGTAATACTTTTTTTTTTTTTTTTTAAAGGCTACTTCCATGTGAAAGTCAGTTTTTATCAGGTGGGTATGAAGCAATCTAGACTAGTGCTAGTCTGCACACAGGCAGTGGGTGCCAATATTCTCCTTCTTCTGAGAGCAAGATCATTGCTTTAGCCAGTAAAAAATCAGTCTTCCAATAAAGGGCATAAAGCTGCATAAGAAGAGAAACAAGTCCCAAAATCTAAACACAAACCAAAATTAATTCCTCTTAGTTCAGGTGTGCCTCTGAGAGCAGGCAGCACAAGGAACGAAAACACACTTCCCAGCAAAGGCCACCTCAAAGTGTTTCAACATACAGACTGACAGCCTGAACTGGTGTTCTAAGGTTATAACCAAAAACGCGAACAATACGTCAGGAAAAGAACTACAAGTTACTAACATTTACACAAAAGCATTTTACTTTTCACCACCACCTCTAGCACAACTCTCGATGTTTGCCAGGCCAAGCTGAGTTTCTCTGACAGCTGGGCTCCGGCAGCAGCAGCTCGCTGTCAGCACCGCAGTACTGGGTCGTATCTCCCGGGGTCTGGGCTGGATCCGTTCTGGGCTGCGCACTCTCCGCTGCCATCCAGCATGTTCTGTCCCCAGACACGGGCTCTGCAGCTTGCCTAATAAGGCCACGCGCGAGTTGACTGGCTGGCTTATAGGTCACCCGGTGTTTACCTTGCAAGCCGGCAGCACAGCAGCAGCTGGAGCAGACCAGCCCTGCTCAGCTCTGGGCCACCGCTCTGCCATCCCCGCGCCCGCAGTGCCACGGGACTCGCGGCACCGCAGCGCCGGCCGGGAGCTCTCGCTGCTCCCACGCCAGAGGTTAAGCTCAGCGCGTCCTCACAGCTGAGGAGGACCATGTCAGTTTTGCCACGGGCAGCATGAAATTGCAGAGTTCTGGTACAGTTTCCACCACAGCACATTGTAGGACCAATAGACTGAAAAAATAATCAGGTTTCTCACTACGTGTGTTGCTTGAAAGTAGGGCAGCAGCATGGGTATAAACAGCCACCTTCATGGCTCCAAGGCAGCAGACAGGTACTTGTCAAACACTAGAACCAAGAGAACTAGATAAAAGCAAGGTACAGATACTCATTTGAGCACTGCTATTTAATTATTTATTAGTCTTGATCAGTTACGGAGAGATTCACTGCAATTCCGACAGATGGCTTCAAAAATAACGATTACTCTCTTCAGAAACAGCTATGTGGCAAAAAACAATCAACAAACCCCCTCCTTCTGCTGCTTCTCTTGTGATTCAGTCTATTTTCTGCTTTGCATCTCTCCTAAGGCAACTTCAAGATGCTACATTTTGGATATTGTTCTATCCTCTTTCCCAGCACAGAGTCTGCAAGGAAAGCCATGAGACTGCTCTGTGGTTAGAGCTGTCAGACAGGAGAGCAGTGTGGGTCACCTCCTGCCACAGTGCTGCTGCAAGAGCCCTCCAAGGGGCCACCTCTTCAGGTTAGTACAGACAGTGCATGTCCATCCTTCATTCAACACCACCTAGTAAGGTTTAAATACCTATGCAATACTACTAGATATAATAATGTATTTACTACATGATTCTCACAGTTAGAAAACTTTGTTGAGCACAGGGAGTAACACCAAACTATTATTATCACCCTACTGAAGTAACCAAACTCCCACAGTTATGTCCTGTTCTCGCAATGAACCTGGGGTTCATGCCATTATAATTAAAAGAGAATATTTGACTAATTCACTCTTAAAATAGTGCATGTTAAAAAAAATGCAGCTGGGGATTCGCACTAGTAGTTTGCAAGCTCAGCCATTATCATTTTGGGTTGAATCTGTGCCCACACGCACACACAGATCTCAGCCCAGAATTGCTGACTTTCTGCTCAAAGTCTGTTCTCGCCCAAATTACACTCCACTAATACAAAGAAATGGGGCACACACATTCAAAAAAGGGACAGTCAGACATGATTACACACAGGTAAGTGCTAAAATAAGCTAACTCACTTTGTGTCCAATTTGCTTAGATCAGCAGCATAATATGCTCTTATGAACATTAATAATGAATGTTGTAGGAAACAAAACAACACCCTGGGAATGAGATGGACTGGTGCCTCTGCATTAGGCCTGTTAAGAGTTCTAGGAAGAAGTCAAGACAGCCCTGAATTATGGAAGTCAGTCACATTCCACAGACATCCAGGCTGGGCTGAGAGAAAAGGTATCGGACTTGCACTGCTTGCCAGAAGAAATGGATTCACCCATTCATTTCAAGTCTCCAAGAATACCTTCTGACATCCAGAGTACCAGAGGAGCACAATTTGTTCTCTTGGCTAAAAAGGTGAATCTTAATAAACTCAGGCACATCCACAAAAAAGCACTGTGACACCCTCACAGCTGACTGCTGATTTGACACCAGTTATTTTAGGACTGTTTGTGCAACTGCACACTAGGAAATGATTTCAAATGTTTTTCTGTTTGCACAGTTTTAATTTTAAATGGGAACTAATGTTACAGCTGACTTTTCTCCATTCTAACACTCTCATTTCCCATCTTTGCTCACAGACATTAAGAATCTCAAGACAGACTTCAGGACGGAATTCTGGGAAAATTTGGAAATACAGCAGCATCTCCTCCATCAGGCTAAAGATGAGAAAAAGTAGAATTTACATTTTTTTAAAGTGTATTCTGAATACCTTGAATGCAAAAGGATACCCAAGTGGGAGGGAAGTCACTTTCACAAAGAAGCGTGGCTTTTCATTGTTCAAGACAAAGCACAGTTACTACACGCAGTTATACCTGACCAGTGCAGAGCTAGAGAATAAAGTTTTTGCTGAATTCTTCAAGAACAGGGTAGAAAAGTAATTTCATCAAAATCTGTGCATACCAAAGGTGATGCTGAAAGAACAGAATAATGGCCTACATAACACCTCTGCTTTAAATCAAGACTGAAGAATGTTTTCCACAATCAGTCCCCCTAACAGGCACCTCCTCTAGGGACACTACAAGCATCAACGGCCACCCCAGCCCTAAGTCACAAGAGAGGAAACTCATCCACCACATAATCACCATCTATGTGCTGCAGGCACACATTGACTGAGAAGACAGATGGGGTCTCAGTGAGGTAATGGGGAGGTGTTCTTCCCCTGGTCTACAGATGGTCGGCTTAAGCTCAAAAGCAAAACATCATAACTTTGTTGAAATGAAATGTAGTGAACAAACTGCCTACAAATGAAAGAACAAGGGCAGTTTGCTTGGGGAGTTGAGTGATTTGTCAGTAGTTCAGCTTCCCTGAGCCACCTCATGAACAGAAAGAGAACAGCCCCAAGGCTGGTGCAATATTGATGCCCATGTCATGGCTGGAAAGAAGTGCTCAGCCACACTGCAGCTTTTACTGACACAAGGCAGGAGCTCATCTGCACTTGTCCAAAAGTCTATGCATCTTTCAAGAACTGCCATTCCCATCTCTACTTCTTTTAGTCTCCCAGCTCTCATCCTTGTCAATCCCTCTGTTTTGATTTTATTTCTGCTGCCTTTTTTGTACTTTCACCTTCCTTCTCTACCCCATTCTATGGGTAATCCCACTGCATTTTTATTCTTCAGTGTTCCCAAAAGGTACCTCCACTTCTTCCCTGGCTCTTTTTCAGCTCCCACTGTGGATTCTCCCATTAGAGATCCAGTCTCCCCACTGGCTCTCTTAACTTACTCCACTTCATACGCTCCACAAACCTGGTCACCTTCATGAGTAGGGTTTTGTTTTCCTTCTCCATGAGACTTTGGTAAAGGTCTGTCCAAGCTAACTGACTTGATACTTACTCTCCCCTTTACTAGAACTGCTCATGGGAAACTAAGAAGCTGTATTTGTGAGAGCTGAACCAACTGGAGCACACAAAGCGTAACTTCAGCAACACACTATGGAGCAAACCACCAACCACAAGGTCATAGTGTAAGCATGCTGATAGTCTTGGACATTTTTAACTTGCAGGTAAATTCCCTTCATTGGTCAACTTGTTTGTCCCATGAATAGTATCAAAGGAATGCTGTACTGTTTGAAGAGAGGCACTAAGATGTGTAATGGAAAGAGACATCCCTTAAAAGACAGAAAAGACAGGCAGCTTGAACAAATTAGAGTTGGAAAGAACAGACTCTCTAGATGTCTTCATGATCATTGGTTAATAAATACACCAATGACCAGTTACAGAAAAGGTGCTGGACTAGGTCCCTGCAAGGCAAGCCAAAAATACCTTGCCTTGCAAGGTATTTGTCTAAGAGCGAGGCAAAACCACTGCTGAGAAATAGTCCATAATCTTCAAAATCACAGAAACACACAGTACAATGCTTCTTAGCCAGCAGAGCACAGTGGGACACAGCCCTGTGCCAGGTGATGCTACAGAGAGCTCAGTCCTTAGGGCCCTGTCCTGTGTTTAGCTGATACTCAGCAAGCTCAGGCCAGGCAGCAGCATGTTCAGCTGCTGAAGGAGCACAAAGCTCAGGAGGGGCTGCAAAACCCAGGAGGGAAATGGGATAAGTTCTGCTGCAAGACTTCTCTTCACCACCCACATTGCACTGCCTTCAAACCTGGGACCTTGCAGTTCTCAAGAGAAAGGAGATACTGCATGCCATGGGATATTTGGGGGTAAGTGGACCCTAAGAAGCTTAATTTTTAAACACGCCATCTTACTCACGGGCAGCATAAAGGCTGGAAACCACAGTTTGTGATTCATGCAAATGAATAATACACAGCAGGTGTACATGAGGTTCAGCACCTTAACAGAGCATGTAGTGGATGGATACACAAGAAATTCATGCACCTAAGTTTACTGTCAGCACAGTGTCCTGCTCAGAGAGTCTGTAGAAAGTGAATCTGACAGTATGAAAATAGTCCTTCCTACAGCAGAAAACCTCTGGGAGCCATTTGGGAACTTTCTTTCAGCACAGCAGCAGTACTGGCATATTCACTACAAAATTCTGTATCAACATTCCACACAAAGTTGTTGAAGTCCAAGAAAGATGCTTGTTTTCCTTGCTGCCTTACTATACTGACCTAATTTTTAAGTGCTAATGGAAAAACTGAATGAAATACAGCAGCAGAAGAGTTAAGTAATCCAGCAGCTTCTCTAAATAAATGATTTAACAATTTGTATTGCAGTTCAACGTACACATAGCTTGCTTTGACTTAAAAAAACAAGTTCATAATTAGTCAAGTAAACAAAAAAGCTCAGTGAAGGCTACATTTCAAGACATTTAGACTATCTTGTAAGTATACTTGTTTGCCAGTGGTTGTAAGTCAAACTACAGCAGTATTTCAAACTGCCATGGAAAGTATGCCTGCATTAAAACTCAGCACAAGAAACTTAAACATCCTGACAGCATGTGGCCGTACATGAGATCACTGTGAAAAGCTGCTACATTTTCTTGAGCTCTTTGTTTTCATTTCCTGGGAAGTTTGAAACTGTAATCAGCAGCTTATACCCCAACTCTAGATGTAAAGTCAGCACAGACTGGAGTAAATCCAGGAGTTACATTAGCTCACAATGTGGAGTAAAATAACTAAATCCTATCCAAGGAGATACAGAGCACTAGACTGCTTTTAATGAAGGCAGAACAAAACTAGAGAATTGCTCCTAGTGAAGACACTATAAAAGGATTTCACTCAGAAAGAATAATTTCATTTTTATTGTCAAATTCTCACTTTCTTCCCTCAAGAAGAAAGTGTGTATACACATACATATGTGTGTATACATACATATGTGTGAAAGCAGTCTACTAAACAATTAGGTATATGCAAGTTCTCAAGTTTCATTTTTGGGAGCTTTTTTGGCAAAGTATTATCATTATTCCTTACAAGTCTTTATAAGGAACAGTGTGAGAGCATCCAGCTTCTAATGTTTCAAGGATCTGTGGCTGTGTAAAACACACCTGCATAGAAACTGGATTTCATAAGGAAAAAGTTTGGTTGGTTGCACTTTTTTTTTTTAGATTTTTTTTCATCTATTGATTATAAGACAATTTTATATCATAATAACCACAAAACTCACCTATTCTCTCTTTTTGTCTTGTAATCAGGAAGCAAAGAAAAGCAGGAGTCAGGCAGCTTGGTAAGCAACCCTGAAAAATTACTTCCAAACACAGAAAGATAAGGAAAAGAAAGGAGTAGACTGAGATGAATCAGGACTGGGAACACCAGAAATCTACATTTGGTGTAGAGCACTTCCTTGTTTTATTTCAAAAGCTAAGAAGTTGCTTCTCTGTGTAAGTCATAAACTGTTAGTTGTAGCACTTTTTTCCAAATGGATGAAGCAGGCCACTAGGGGTGTTCCACAGTTCACTGCTTTGTGGAAAACATCTTAACAGGAATAACCAGAAACAAATATTGTTACATCCTGTAACAAATTTATCCCTCACTACAGAAAAATAAAGGTAATGTTTTATTTTTATTTCCTTATATAAAGGACTGAACTACTTCTGTTCATAGACTCTTTTTTTCCCTCTTAATATCTTATGTTGTAAGAAAAATAAACAAGTGTGGGGTCCATATTGAATATTTCCATTTTTCAGTTTGGAGACTGAAGCAGGTCTTTTGCTTCCTTTCAGGTACCCTTACTAAGAGATAGGGGTTGGAAAAAGAACTCAGAACAGATCTGGGGTCCAGTTTTGTTGGAATGATATATACTTAATCAATTTCCATCTAAAGAAATAGCTATAAATAACCTTTTTCCCCTCCCTATTTTTAATCCCCTCAAGTGAAATGCCAGTTAATTCTCTCTCTTTCCAAGCACTGGTAGTATTAATGAACCAGGCTGGAGTCCTATAAATACTTCTATTTCAACTATTTTTTTTTTTTTTTTTCTTAGAGCATGCTGGCTACCACTGCCATAAATAAAAGCTGCTTACACAACAGGCAGCCAATGTACAAAACCCATATCTGTTAGAACTGAGCCATCACACTCCATTAAGCTCCAGTTAGATTACAGTTTTTCTGTAACTTGTTCCACACCATATATCGGTCTAGTCCTTTTTGTCAAGTACTAAAACAATGTACTGGTTTTAGCATGTAATATTACCTTCCCTATGATCTTGATACTCAACATAGCCAGTGCTTAAAGAGACCAGTCTTAGGGTGACCTGACATCCAGCTTATGTTTTTGCGACGTCTCTTGGAGGGCATTCACAACTACTTACAGGTAAATCCACGAAAAATTTGAGAGCAAAACATAATAGTCTTAGAACCAATGCTAGACTTATGCGACTCAAGCACCACATGGAAGGGATATTTTAACACTCCTTAATCTTTGAAAGTTTCCATAAAACCACCTTCAAGGAAACCAAGATACAAATACACCATATCCTACAACATCAAGGATCATAGAAGATGCTGCAGTCTTTCCATATATCCCACTTTCTATGTAATTGTTCCCAATACATGGTAACGTTTTTCAAATTATTGGTTCAGCAGGTTGGAGGAAGCTGTACTCTGTCAGAGAAAGACAAATGCTAGCACAGCTACACCCCTTCCTGGCAAGTAATTTATCTGAATTAGATTAAGCTTTCCTGACCTCCTCCATCTATCCAGAGCTTGGGTTAAATGTGAGGGTTACCTGTCCAGCCCCGCAGTACTAACAGGACACAGCTGAGTAAACAACTCTGCCCTCAGCATGAAGCAGTGGGACTCAGAAAAATGAACAGGCTGGTTCCTGGGACTCCTGACACCACTCCAACAGCATTAATCGTTTTGAGCATTGTAATTGATACTGAAAGCCAGTTTTGCATGATAAAGGCAGATATCATAACTTTAAAAGCGACTGTTAATATATACAGGGGTTAATTTAGAGAGCATTTGTACAGACAGCCCATCAAATATAACTAAGAAGCCAGATGAGCAAGTTAGAAGATAATGACTTCTACTTTAACATGTGTAATCTGACATTGCTTAAACTATCATATGAATCAATTTAGGATACAGCACTACAGAAAAACAATGAAAAGCTTTTCCTAAAGAGCATCAAATAGTTTTTCTCTCTTCTCCACAGTGTAGAGTCCAATATACACTGACAGTGCATCATCAAATCTGTATTGAACCACAGTGATAACACAAACTAATTCAAAGCTTAGAAACAGCACATTGCCAACTCTGTTAGCAGCACAAGTAAAGCATCTGTCATTCTACAAAACCTTGAAACTGTTTTTTTTTTCCTTTTAAAATGTTTCAACTCTAAATTTGGGTTCTCCTTGAGGAAAATAACAGATTAAAAAAAATTACCCACTAGCATTCACAGCTTCTTGTTAGAATAGATTTGACCAGATTTTAGAAGCAAATACTTTTCCTTTAAACAAAAAATCAAAAAACCAAACAAACAAACAAAACCAGACACACACACAAAAACAAAACAAAACAAAAAAAAAACAAACAAACAAAAAAAAACAAACAAAAAAAAACAAACACCCCAAAAACGACAAACAAACCAAAACCAAAAATAGAGGGTTTTTTTGTTTGTTTGCTTGTTTTCATTGTGCCATTACCTTTAGAAATATTAACTGAGCACTAGGTAACTTCTTAAATTAGCGATGTAGGCACAGGATGGCAACAAATTGACAGAGAATACCTGAAACCAGATTTGCCTGATAAAGTTCCTTTTGATAAACCTAGCTGTCTACAGATGACTGATCCAGCAATCTTGATGCTCAGAAATCCTACAAAAATAAAACCTTACAAAGAGAAGACAAAGAAATAAAATCTTCTAATTCCCCTAGATACTGAGAACAGCCATGGGCTCATCAGGTACTGGTTTTACAGCCTCCCCCTGTTTAACAGGCTGTAAACTCCTTTCTTTCTTCAGTATAACAATTACCTTCTCACCCTCCCCCCTCCACGGAAGGAATATCATACCAGCAAGCTCCTTTTTGGCACTTCAATGCATGTCTGATTAAACAGAGTGGTTTTTCATAACTTCTGTTTAACCTTGAAATCTGCTGCTTCTATTTCAGACCTGATGAAGTGCTGGTGTGCCTGTAAGCTTGGCTCATTTTTTCCCCCCATACCAGCTGGTCTAATAAATTACCTCTTCCTAACAACCTCATGTTAGCTATGTCCTTAGATCACACACAGATAAACAGCATTTTGCCACTTGAAATTTATATTAAAACACGATAAATAGTACTTCTGGCTTAAGAAATAATAAAAACAAACAAGTCACTCAAACTATTACCTCGCACTAAAGGTAGCCATTCACCTTCTCCACTCATCACATAGATGAGGGTTCATATGCAAGGAAAGGATTGCTTATTAAACATCTGCCAGGAACATGAACATTTTCTGTTTTACCTGTTCTGAGGATAAAATAAAACATATCACTTGGACATTTTAAGTTTAAGGTGACTCCAGGTCTGATGGTTAGATTCCTAACTGTCTGCTAGAGAGCATGAATGTAAAACAAGCTGTTTGCGTGATTTAAATTTTAAAGCAACTTTTTCACTTAATTTGAGAAAGGGAGGGGGGTAGGGAAGGAACAGTTTGTTGCAGATAAATCACCTCTTTTCAATCCATGGGTAAAAGGTCCTTTCTTTAAGGTCCAGCAGTTGGAGGCTTAACTCCCCTTTCAGACATGCCTTTATTTGGAAACAATGTGGGAGCAGGCAGGGCAGGGCAGGGCTTTTTCATAAATGCTGCCTGGCCACATGCTAGCTAACAACTTGGCAAAATGAGTGGCAGCTCTGCACAATCAATACAGCCATATGCTCCTCGAACAAAAATAAACAAGTGTAGAGTTTATGGTTTGAAAAAGCAAACAAACAACCCTTTGTAACTGCATATTAATCATTAAAGGAAAGAGGAGAAGACCAGAGCTCCATATAAATCCTGCAAGGCTTGAAGCTTACACAGCTACACTCTTTAGGACACATACTGCCTGTCTCACAGTGCTATCTTCAGGACTGCAGAGTATCTGCTCTTGAGAGCAAGAACCAGCTCCTGATTAAGAGGGCACAGTCCCACGCAAGGCACAGGCAGCACCGGCTATGAATGGGAGGGGGCCAGGGAGCTCACTGAAGTGCTGACAAATGACTCGATATAAAACTTCAAACTGGGCACCATCAATGTGCCAAAACACAGGAACATGGGGCAGCTCACACAGCGGCGTTTGGCTGTTCACTGCAATACCTGCAAAATGGCTCCTTGAGATCACATCCCCCTTCTTCCCACAGACAGGGAGAAGAGACTATTTTTACACAGCTGCTGACCACTTTGACAAAAATAAATGGAACTAAAACTTGAGGCCAGTCATCTTCCTGATATTCCTATCTCGTGGGAGTCTCACGAACATTAGCAGCAGAGAGGACCAAGTGAGAAGAGTAGACCCCAAGAATTTGAAGTAATAACCTGACCTCAGGCAAAAGATCAGATCTATTTGCATTTTCTTTCTCCACTCTGGTTCCTCTCATGCCAAGAACTGCTCCCAGCTAGAAAAGCTGATGTACCTTCAGCGATTTTTCTTTTTCGCTTTTGGAAAAAGAGACTCCATCAAGTTCCATTCATGTTTTTTTCCTTATCTTTTTACTTGCTGGTATTGCCAAGGTCAAATACAGGAACCACACAAAAAGGCATTCAAGCAAAACAGAAAGAAGAGGTATCTATTTAAAAGTACTTTCATCCTCCTCAGAAAAAGACTTTTGTTCTAGAACTTCAAGTTGATATTCCACACAATCTTTAGCTTGCAGTACCCGCTATGCTCCTGGAGCATAGGCTCACTGCTGTTGAACTGAGGAAAAAATGTCCACTTCATTGCGGATGCCTCGCACTGGTGCTGGGTGGACCATCACTTTCAACCTTTCCAGACCACAGTGTTCAAAGAAACACCTGGCTTCGATTTGCATCCATTCTCTGATGGATGGTTGATTTGAGAAAGAAGGGGAAATACCTACTGAAAAATTAATTTGCTAAGGAAAAGTCCGGACTTTCAACAAACAAAGTTTTTCTTCCCAATGGGCAGATTTGTGATGAAGGTTTGGCATCTGTTCAGTTCCTCCTCTGTGGCAAGTAACTTTGCTGTCTCCTGCAGAGATGTACCCAACACAGCTTTGGCTGCAAGTTACATTCAAAAGCCTCTCATCCAGAACAGTTTTGAACTTTGTTTTTCATCGTAGAATGTATTCTGCAGAAATATATTTTCATTTTTTCCTGCCTGAACTTATTTAGAGAGCACTTTTGATAAGCAGGAAGAATGTGGGCAGGAGTTTCTGTGGCACAAATCCCTCTTGTAGTAAAAGAACTCAAGACTAAGTAGTAAGTGTGGAAGAACTCATGCTTACTTACTCATGCAAACTGCAGGACTAGGCAAGTGATAAATATATTTTGCTCTCAGAGGACTCTGGAGGCCTCTGTCAAAAAGGAAGCCAATGTCTTAAACCCAAAAGTAGGCACTGCCTCTTTAGTCACCCTACAACAAGGGTTGCTGAAAGCCAAGGTTAATAAGTGATTTTCCACCTCTTAAAATTGCAGGACATTTCACTTGACCATTAGCAATTTTCTGTTGCAACCTCCAAATTGATGAGAGCCCTTGAAAGTATTATTCCTGATAAAGTATATTTCAAAATTTAACACTTTGCATTTTTATGGTCACATAGCATCTCTGTTAGACTTACTGACTGCTGAAGAGTTGCCTCTTAAGAAGAAAGATTTCATTTTTAAGGCAAGTTGGAATGATTTTCTAAATCATCCCAAACCTTCAGAATCCTATTTAGCATGTTTTGAGATTCACAGTTGTTTTCAGGTTTTTTGCTGGGATTCAAGAACTGCTTCATCTATCCTTATGGTGGTTTATGTTCCTTCCTCTGGCAAAATAAAGGGAGTGAGCAGCTGTCCCTATTCCTCAACCAAAACAAATAGCTAGTTTTGTTTGGTTTAGCCTTTAACTTTATATCACGTCTAAAAAATATGCCAAGTATTATTTCATTCCCCTTCCTCCTATGGATTGTGCCATTAAAAGGGTCCTGTGGTACAGATTTTGATTCAAGAAATATAGTAAAGTGTTCTTCCTTTTCACCCTTTCTAATTAAGAAAGGAAATATTATTAGAAGTGGAATAGTAACATTAATTTCAGTAAGATCCTACAATTTGGAACTTTGACTACCCTGATTCAAGGGTAGCTATGATCATGTTTAGCAGTTCTGCCCATTGCACCACTACAAAGACATGTATGATGGATTGGCTTCAGCATTTCTCTAAAAGTTTTAGTCAGGAGTGTGGAAAAAAAAATGCAGCAGCAGAAATAAGAGTACACTGACCATCAACAAAAGTTAGAAATTTTTAGTTTGTTTTTTTCCCAGTGGGATTATAACTGTGATCTCAGTAGCTCTCTTCAAGCCCTCATCAGTTCTGAAATCACTATAAAATACCGCTATCCTACAAAACTGAAGTCAGAAATTTGTCGTAACTCTTTTGAGAGGAACAGAGACTCTGAAAAGAAAGCGACAATCATTAAAACTGATTGGTACCTCGAGTACATAAAGTTATGAAGTATTACTATTCCCTGTAATAAGTCTAGTGAACACTACAGATTGCATTTAACAACTGGCAGTTTTTGAGAGAACCATCACATGCTCGCCAGCCCTGCAGGGCACTTTATGACAAGTGAGTCAGAAACTCTAACCAATTCAGTGACAAAAATAAGCTCAAAAGAAATTATCAGCAACTCAACTGCTAGCAGGTAATTTATTTCCATAGTAGCTGGATGTAGATACTTCCTTTTCTCTATACTACTAGACTTTCAGTTGAGGGAGTATAAGAGATTCAGAACCTACATCCAATGCTGTGGCTCCCTCTGATTGTTGTGTTGTGTAAAAACTATTGTGAGAGCATGTTCACCCTAGTTACCCAAGAATTTTACCATCTCTGTAATTAACTCTGGAATCTGATATCATCCCCTTGAGGTTGTCTTAAAATTTTAATAGCCTGGTTTACGAATATTCATTTGCCAGCATTACACTTCCAGGGATTTATGAAAACCCAATGGCATGTCAGTGCCCAAATAGGTTCCATTATTTCTGCTTCTTTCTTAGCATACTTATTACAAGTCAGGAAGTGCATCAAGCCTGCAGTTGGTCCAAGCACCTAGGTTGTTTCCTAGAGATTACCTGGTGCAGCAGACATCTGAGTGCTACTGCTAAGGATGTCTGTTAGTTCCTCCACTGGATATGATGCTTCTTCACAGGCCTCATCGGTTCTAGGCTACAAAACCTGTTTCTCCCTTATCTCCTCCTGTTTCTCTCTTCCTACATGCCACTGCAATTACAAGCCAGGCACAGGACAACCAGCCTTTCAAAGGCTGCTCCTATGAAAGAGAACAGCTGCCCAAACCGCAAAGTTTATCAGATGTGTACAGACAATTATTCCCTGCAGTCAGCTTGCTCCAGCAAGTGCTACAAGTCAGGTGGAACAGCCACACTGCAACAGCTAAATAAATTTTGTGACACATTATTCTATTACCAAGAGGCATAAACAATTCTTCAGTACCACAATTATAATTTGTTTGACAATCTTTTATTTTTTTCTGAGCCTGTGACAGTGCTGTGGTTTTAGACCATAGGCCTGGGCATTACTGTATGTCACAGACACATGACCCAACCATCTACAGAGATAAAGCATCTCCAGTTCTCAAAGGAGAGCTCAGTAACATTCATAGTTCAGGCAGATGAAAAGCTCTTATGAACTTGAATTGGGTAACAAATATTCAGAGCAGAGTTTGTAAGGAATGTTAAATTTAAGGCTACGTTAAATGCCTTAAGCCAGGTGTGTATTAAGCCACAAGCTTCCTAATATTCATGCAAACTATTCAAAAACTAGTAAGTCAAATAGTATGTGTCACTTCTTCTTTCTATTCCTTAGCTTCTCCTTTGTCAGCAGAGAGGCAGCTCAACAAAGCTCAGAATTACTTTTGTCATTTCCTAACAAAATGAGTTTAAATAGAACTTTCTGAAGTCATTGTCAAACCTTACCTTAGAGCAATCGATGCAATTACGTGGTTTTCCCCTCAGCACCACTGCTTCAGAACAAACATGGTCATAAATGAGCATTCCAAGGTTCTGGTTTCTGTTTCTGCTCCAAATATTTACAGAGCAATGAAAAGCTAGCTATTTGGAAAAGTAATTTTCAACAGTACCATTTGATACACGTAATATTTAAAATGGCATCTCCAAAGAGAACCTGTAGACTACGCAGCAGGAATAAAGAGAGAAAGAAACGCAAATAAAGAATAACTTAAGTAACAAAAAAACCCCAACCAACCAAACAAAAAAATCCTTGAAGGGAAAGTGAGGAGAAATCAGAGATCAGAAATTCAGATAGTGAAGAAGAAAGGTCAGAAGTCCTGAAGGAGGTAGTCATGATCCTGTTTTAAAAAGGGAAAGGCTAAAATTGTTACTGATACAATGGCATATTGGCCAGTCCATAAAGTTTGAAGTACTATAAATAAAATGGGTTTATAGAATATCATCCCTTGCAATATTTCACTTGATGCTTCCTCTAGCTCCCAGGTCACAGCATAGGCCAGGTACTGGTGTTTGGGAAGACTATTGTAAATTCTTACCAAAACATGGGGGGAAAGCTTTGCACTACAGGCAGTCCTGGACACTGGTACAGCAAGCACATGTCAATGTGGTTGAATTACAGTATTTCTGCCTACAGAGAAACTATCCTGTTTGGCCTTGGTGGGTTTTTTTTGTGGGTTTTGTTTGTTTGTTTTGGGTTTTCTGTTTGTTTGTTTTGTTGTTTGGGTTTTTTGTTTTGTTTTTGTTTGTTTTGGGGAGGTTTTGTTTGGTTTTTTGTTTTTTTTTTTTTTTTTTTTTGTTTTGGTTGTTTTGTTTTGTTTTTTTTTTTCCTTTTTTCTTTCCCAGCCTTCTTTGAGGAGGAAATAATTTATGCTATGACTTCAGAACACAAAGATCTATTGTCAAAGTCACAAGATGCCTGTTTTCCCTAACTGGGAGAGATCTTTTGTGGTGGAGGGGAAAGGGGAACCTTTCATTTGTATGGGAACTCCTTTAGAAGTGCAATGGGTTTTTTTTAGTTATTATGATTATTTTTAAAAACACCAGAAGGTTAAATAATTTACTTGAAGTATCCCTGAGCCAAAAGCTCAATTTTTGCTTTGCTAAGTGCTCCAAAAGGAGATAAAAAAAGTCTAAACCAAGTCTGTCCTGCAAAACTCTACTGCCACCAACACTCTCGCTTATTTATTTATTTTTAGTGTCTTGCAAGTTAAATCTTGAGCCTGCAACAAAACCATGCTTGGATAGCTGTCCACCCTTAAAGCTGAACAGCTACAACACTTGGCAGGTGGTTGTAGGAAGGACTTAGCTACAAAGAAAAACATGATAGGCTGGTAAAGCTGAATGCCCAATATTTTTGGCACCCGATACTCTTGTAGGATACACAGCCATGTTGGCCAGCTTCAGGGTCCTGAATTATGTAAATATTTCCAAATGTTTTGAGCTTGTCTGCCTTGCAAGACCACCCACAGGGAGTACAGCTTGATGGCCATGGGAACAGTACCACCAACTACATTGTTTATTACTGTACTCTACTGAATACACTTAACCCCCAGTGAACTGACAAAATTACTCCTCTGTGTCAGGAAGATTCACACATGTCTGCCCAGCAGGAGCTGCAGTCAAGCATCCCTTTACAGGCAGAAGGGCATAATCTCAGCTCCATCAGCTTTTATGGTTAGCTTTCAGCCCACCAGTCTAGGAATACCAAGGGCCACATTTAAGTTCTGCTCCCCTGCTAACAGTCAAAGTGTTTAACACAAAAATCTGTGTTTGTGGAAGCAACATAGACACCAGAAAACTATATGGCAATTCAACTAATTGTTACATGGCACAAGAGAGAAGCAATTCAGAAGTGTTAGTCAGACTGAAGTTCATTTCAACTCAAACCATTCATTAGACTCTGAAGTTGAGCAGCAGGTTGTATTTCACAGACTGAGTCAAAAAATAAATAAGGAGTAAAATACCAAAAGGTCCTGAACGAGGCATTGTCAGGGTACAGGTCATGTAAGTGAATTCATGTTGAGAACTAGTCATTCACACCTCCTAGGGTGTAATCCCATGATGCAATACTCAGATTAAATCTTAGACTATTATCCCAGCATATCAACTCTATCCATTCCCAGCAGAGAGGTGACTGAAGATCTTGTTTAAACTAACTCATTTATCCAATCAAGACAGTAGAAGCAAAAGCATGAGAGCACTCCTTTAAGTGCTTTCCTTTAAAATGCCTCTACCTTTCTGTCTCAAAGCACGGTCCCTAAAGCTTGATCTGTCTCAACTATTGCTTTCTCTCCTCTCTGTCTCCAAATTCTTGCACAGGGAGCAAGAAGCCTGCTGTGGAAGGCTACTTGCAATACCAGGAAGAACAAGCCAGGGCAACTAAGCCTAATAGTTCTTGATTTATCTGAAGCGTTTGCTGAGAGGAATGTGTGTAAAGTCACTTTTTACCTGACAATTAACTTTCATGGAGTTGTGCTGTCATGAAATTTCATTCAGTCTCACATCATCACAGGCACTGGAAGTCATTCATAAGTTTACTCAATTACTGGGCCTAGGTTTAAATCAGAAATAAATGTCCATTTAGCTACTTCTGTGCTGGCTTCAATCAAGCTGTAAAGTTCTTGTGATATCAAGCATAAGTCTTTCATAGCTACATTTAAATGTTGACATCCCACCTGATGTGGTGAAGGCAAAGCACAGAGGAACCTCACAGGGCTCATAGGGCCTCGAGTTTTCGTCTGTTCTGCCACCTAACCAGAGCCAACACAGTGTTCCCTACTCACCTGTACTCATTCTACTCCCACACCGAGCAGCTCTTTCCAAACCCTGACCCTCCTACTGCTGCAAAATCAGCACCTGCACTGGCATAGCCATGGTAAGCAGGTCTGGGAAACCCATGGGGCTTGAGAGGAAGCACAAGAAGGTTCTTACAGAGCCATTCCCTGATCTGTGTGGCCATGTAGCCAACTGAGACCACAGGAGAGAGTGGTTCTGGAGCAAACTGAGAACAGAGACGTGAGTAGGAAGGATTCCTAAACTGGTATTTTAAAGCAAGGTTGTAACTTCCACTATTCCTATCTGCCAGTATAACTCATTAGTTGCCTAAAGCAGTCAGAAGAACAAGCTTGGTAACCCTGGCCTTGATCATTTGCAGGAATACGATCCAGGAGGTGTCCTCCAATGTCTAACACGTGTGGATAGCAACCATCATTCCTGACAAGAGTAGGAAAGAATGGGACTGCCCACAGCAAACAGTGTCCAATTTCTTAGGTATTTCCAAAAGAAATGAGACCTCATTTTGAAACTTACTCACGCCAAGACAGCCCTAAGCACCAGCCTACAAGCAAGTGAATTGTAAGGCTGCTCTTGACCTCCCTTGTTTAAAGCAGGGCAGCTATGAAGAACACAAAGTCTTATAAATGATTTTATGTGGTGTTTTTTTGTTTTGTTTTGTTGGTTTGTTTTTTTTTTTTTTGTTTTTTTTTTTTTTCTGCAATTAGTAATTGCTATAAATCCTAGTTAATATGTCTGGAACTCATTACTTGCTCAGAGAAAAAAAAAAAAGTTGGACAGAAGTGCATTGATACCATGTTCTCTCCTTTGACTTAACCCTAATGAATCCTTATAACCAGCAAATACACACAGTCCAAATAGCCAGAAATACAGTGAACACCAGAAAATCTAAGCCTTTAAGGCTCACTGATTTAAGTGCTGAGTAAGGATGGGTAAGTTTTCCTGTGCCCATCTAAACAGCTCTTACACATAAAGGGTTGTGACTTCACCTAATGACTGATTAGCAAAGGTTTACAGCCTCTAGTCAGAAGAGATATGGCAACCATTTGCATGTATAGAAGCTTTTTTAACTTCAAAACTCAGTCACCAGAGTTCCTCTGATCTGAACATTTATCTGGCACACTATAAGTGAGCGTGTGATCATCAAATCTGTCCTTCTGAGCTCTGATGTACTTCAAGGTTACCAATTCTTTGCTACTTTTTCAAAGCACTTAGCCTACCCAGGCTTACTACAGCTTAAACATGCCATTCCCACCTCTGCAACATCTCCGTCTAGACAGGTTACTCTTCAAATACACATGGAAATCAGGAGCCTGGTGAAAACTTGGCATAGATTTCTACATGCCAATGCTCATGGCACCAGGATTGCTAGCCTGCCTGGCTCTTCACTGCATGACTCACAGCTGCTGAAAGTGGCAATATGTTTGAGTAAGCATACTTGCCCTCTACAGACACATGTACACATCTACCTGCCCAAACCATACTCCTCCAAAATCCTCAGGAGATGTCAAGGGTAGATTTATGTGGCATTCCATAAAATGCCTTACCTTTGCCAGCATACGTGGTTAGTTCAGTTAGTCATTCTAACTCTGAATAAGCCAAAAGACATTTATCCTTTCTAGAAATTTCAACAAGGGAAAAAAAACCAATCAAAGTTGTCCAAATACAAACAATTTTTGCAAAGAGAAGATGTTTCTTCCAGTGTTCTTACTCACTAGTGTTTCAGGTACAAAACACCTGTAGCTGGTTGAAACACAATTCTACATGATTCTGATATGCAGAATTGACCAGAAAAAAAAGCTTCTAATGGTTTTGTTCATTTTCAGGACAGTTTGTAGACTGAAAGTGCAATGTTTTTGATTTTTTGGCAGAGCTACATATAAATTGACAATGCATGTTGACAATATCAAAACTGCATCAAAACAATTAATTTGTAGCATACCTTTAAATACCTGTGTACTAATAAGCAGAATATTTTAGGATGTAGAGTTCTATAACCGAAACATATTCTGTGCTATGTTATAAAGTATGGCTTAAGGAAAGAAAGTAAGAAAAGATGGGAAATTTCATCCTGAGAATTTGATGTTTAAATATGCAGCCTTTAAAGACCAGGATTAATTTTACAGTTATAAAATGAAGGTTCCCATTCTGCACCACAACCTCCAAATGTAAAGTTTCCTTACTTTCACAGTCAACCCTTACTGTCAGATCAGAATGAAAAGACAGGAGTTGAGCTATGCTTTCAAAGTCAACTTGTACAATTCACACAGGTTTTGCTGCATGCAACTCAGTGTGTTAACATGTTTTTTATTTGAAATAGATTAGTAAAAACTAACTCTAGAGGTTTTAAGGCAAGCAGTAAGCTTTACTAGCCTCAGTTCAAGTTGCTTAGAATTACTAATATTGAATCTTTAAGTCTGTTTTTCGAATTAGTTATATGCTCTAGATATTTGACTACAATAAGAAATATATAATTCAAGGTTAGCTTTACTCACTGCAAAAAATAGCTACTTGTTTTCACAATGAAGAGGAACAAAAAGTGAAATCCGGCACCGCTGGAGCAACAAGTGTATCTGTTGTTCAGCTCCAGTTGCCTGTGTTAAAAAATCTAGCAAGTTTTTTTTTTTACTGTAACTGAAGGCAGGCAGGTGTTATGAGGACTGACACTGAAGCCAAGTGAACCCAGATCCTAACTCCCAGATCTACTTTGTGGCTACATGGATAGCCTCACCAACCCAAGTCACTGCTGGAATGCCAACAGCTGCCTGAAATGATGCTTCCAGTAGGATCTCATCTTGCTTTCAGGGCCTGTTCACACTTAATGAAAAATGACATTGAAATACTGTCCATTTTTCACTTTAATATAAACAGTTGGGGCAATTATTTTCTAAGAGTTAAAGAGTTATTCGAGCTGTCTCTGAGCCTTAACTGGGCTTCTTGTCAGGAAGGGCAATATTGAAAAAGTCACACGTAAAGCACATATGACTTGCATATTCACATGGTGCAACTGTTTTGAAAAATTAATCCACGCTCCTCCATCCTTCCAGAGAGAGCTAATAGGAGACAGTGCTACCTTTGTTTTATTTTGGAGAACAGACAATATTTCTGTCCACATCTAAGGCTGATATAAGAGAGCAAGAATGAAATCCTGCAGGACTTTGCTAACTGCCAAGAGTTTTACAGGTATAAGCCACAAGGAGCACATTTGGCAGTCATTAACTCCACAGAAGCATTATTAACTTCTCACAGTACTCTGGCAGTAACACCTGAATGCAGTTCCTTTGTAGCAGACCACTAGTAACAGCATGGCATCTTTTGGTGTCAAATGGCTCAGTTCTGTCGGGAAATTGCATACTTCCTTTATAATGATCTGATGGAGCATCAAGTTGCTTTAGAAATGTATCTGACCTCAGTTATTACAACACATGATGGTTGACATCCAAGCTTCTCATGATGCTTTTTTGTATACCTGAAGGGAGACATCCAAATTATTTTAATCTGGGTCTTTGAAATTTGACTTTACAGATTTATTTCTTTTTAAACTCTGAAAACTGGCATCATTTCAGCAAAGCGAGATCATTCCATCAACTCAATCCAAATAAATCAGCAAAGAGTTAATGCATAATTGCAGTACTCCCTCTACTGAAAGACTCCCTTCAACACACCACCATGTGAGTAAGTGACATCAGAAGCATTTTTATCAGCAGTTACCCAATGCATTCTTATCTGCTTAAGGCAGATTCCAAATAGGACATGTTTTGCTTATTAAAAATCACGACCTTCCAATGTGTCTGTTAACTCTAAAGTGTCTAGTCAGGAAAGTGGCAAAACCAGGGCATTAATAAGGTGAGACCACTGTGCACACTAATTCCTTTGTGAGATCACTACCCCCCTCCATTATGCCAAATGAAGGCTTTTCCATGGAGAAACAGAAGCCTTTGCATTCAGCAAGAATACACATTGTGAATGGCAATGTCTCTGCAATGTGAATATTCTCAGCCACCCTGTTACTGTGAACTATTCCATAGCTTTTGGCTCCTGAAAACTGCAGTGAAACTGTCATGCACAACAGCAATTTGGGGAACAAACATGAACTCGAACAATGACAATTTAAACTAAATAAGCTTGTGCAATTTTCTCCACTGGTCTATTAAGATTTCACAAACAAGAGCTGATCTTGTGAACATGTTCTAACCAAATAAAATGACAATGNAACCAAACACCAAAAAACACCAAACCACAACCCACAAATTCTACACATTCTTAATATCCTTTTGCATAAACAAAGGTACTAAGACTACATAAAGCTTTCAAACCACTTCATCAACATAAACCTAGACATGAGAAACCTCAGCTCATAATGTGTTATGATTTATAAGGCGCATATACTTTCCACACAGAAAGGTGGCAAAAGACTTCTGACCTGTTTGGAAGTGTCTTCCCCACAAATGGCTCAACTCTGCCATCTCTGAATCTACCTTGACTCACTGTGAAGAAAAAATGTGCACTACCATTTTACTTTTCCTCAACTATAAAGTTTTGGGAAGCTCTGTGTAGTTATAGTGTAATCTCTCTTCTCTGTATAAAAAGCAAAAATTACTTAGTTTAAAGACAGATTAAAACTGCTTGCATGTCCCCACTACCTTTATCCCATGTAAACTATCAAATACAAACAATTTAACAAAGAAATGTCAAATACAAAGCTACAGTCCTACAGAATAAAGCCCAGAGAAATCTGAAATCCTCCTTACTAGTGGAAATTTTTGCCAAAAATGTAATTTAGCAATGCAATCAAGACAAAACAACACAAGGAAAGGTAGAATTAACTCTTAAATTGAGATGGGGAAGAAAATTTACCTGTTCCAAGTAGTTTAAAACTCTGCTGCATGAAGGAGAGTTGATATTGTTACTTTTTAACAATCAAAATGTTTCCTGCATTATATTGTTAGTGCATGTGAGTCTGAAATTCAAGTTAAGAGCTCTAAGACTGTATTGCTTCTCTTCTGCACCCTCTGGGATATCTATCTTCCATATCTGATGCCTTTGTGGTCTGTTTTAAGACTTTCAAGGCATTGACACCTTCTAAAAGGTTTACAGGAACAAAACACAGGCATGTTAAAATGGTGCAGCAATTTATAGGAACTTGCTTTTTAAAATGTAATGGCAAAGGAAAAGAAAATCAGATTACATAAAAAAGGATACTTATTAAAAATACTAATTTTACCGGAAGCAAGGTAAAAACATTTTAAAGTTAGATACCAAATTGAAGCACTCATCTGTTAATTCAATACAAAAATTAAGCAGCTGTCTGAAGGAGTATATTGATCAGGCAGTTTCTTCCTTAGTGCTTCTGGAGGTAGAAGGAGTCTATCTAGTATAAAATATGCAGACAGAGGTGAGTATTTAAATTTATATCTAAGAAAGCCTGTGTAAAGAAGTTCAATATATGGGAAGATTTATTGCAGTAAAATACTCCCAACTCTAAACTGATAAAGTAGTTTTTAAACAGTAATGCTCCAGACATGTTCACTCTTCTGGCATTCCCTGGGCTGAAGCAAAGGCTTATATAATTCAGAATAAAAATTCTAGATCCATTTGACAGAGAAATACAGATTTGTAATCCAAAGAAAATAGAAAAGGGCCTTAAATTGCAAGTTCCCAAAAGGGAAATTGAGAAGCAGAATTTTTTTTTGGCAAGGACACCATTCTTGTTCCTGAAGATCAAAACACAACACCTGGAATATCCTTGAAGCAAGGAAACTCTTCTTCCCATCCGCCTGTCCCTTATGCTCCCCTACTTTTAACAGGCTGGAATAAACGCACTCACATTTCAACCTAACAACACTGTGACTATTCTCAAACAATTGGCTCAAGTGACTACTTGTAAGAATACAGCTGCAGGAGAGGAAGGTAAAACAGTGCCAGTAACTTCTACCTATGGTGTCCTGATAATGTTTAAAAATAAGAGAATGGCAAGTGAGAGGAAGTTTTCTTCAGAACATTCCAAGTTTCAAAATACAACAGTTATACAATGCAACTGTGTTCACATGTGTTTATAGAAATTCTTAAACACATGAGAAAATTACTGCTGAAAAATTTTGTTGCTAAAGAAGTGTTCTTATAGCAGCTTGTAGTACTGTGGCTAAGGTTAACATTAAAACTAAAAAGGAATAGACAAACACATCCCAGAAACCAACCAGCAACAGAACTTTCCATTCATAGCAGAATAAACTCATCTTCTAAGCAAACCCACAAAAATAAAAACACAAAAATGCCTTAAGGAAGGCTGAAGGACTGGCATGCACAGGCTGGAAGAAACCCACTTGCATTTCAACCTGACAGTGCTGCAAATAGTCTCAAACAACTGGCTTGAGCAACTGCGTGCAAGCTCTCCATATGAGGTGCTACTTACTTCAGAGTCCTGTAAAAAAAATCCACTTGTCTGCCTGTACACAAAGGAAAGAAAGATGCAGCAAAAGGGGTCAAAGTCTTCTCAAAATAGTTACTGATAATGCCTGAAGGTCTCTTTAGCCAAGTATTTCATAATTCTTGTTTTAAAGAAGTTGCTCGCTTCAGCTAAGATTCCTTTCCAAAGGATCTAACATTCATCTGCTTAGAAAACAGAAAAGTGACTTCACAAAAGTTACCAAATATCAACATGCATGGCTGGCAAGTACATGTGCAGTCAAGATGATTCAGATAAGTCAGATAAATTTAGAACAGCCTTTTCCTAAAAGCATGCGTTCACCAAATGCAGTAAATATGCAGGAGCTATATCCAAGTGCTGATTCCAAACATCAGAGCAAAAAATTTATTAGTGAAAATCTTCTTTTAAGAGTTCGCTGCCATCTGAAGTCCTCAACAGTGTTATTTCTTGATCTGCCTTTTGTATTTCCATCCATCACTGGATTTATCCACATAAAAAGCTATAGGCTCTCCGACCTCAGAGGACTAAGCCAAATGCAGTGTGGCAACTTCACAGAGGGCCAACCTTTTATGGTTGGAACAGTAGAGCTTTGATACAGCTAATCTACCATAAATAGCTCTTGAAACTCAGAAGGATCAAATCAGCTGTTGCAACAGTCCCAGTCTGTAGCTGCTTCAAATCCAATTATACTGTCAACTCTGTCTTGCAGCTCTTTTTACTCCCCCCATCCAAAACATTTTTAGTCCTCCTCCTGACAGAAATGTAAAGCTGCTAAGACAAATGCAGCAGAATCAAGCGCATGAAATAAAAATCTGAAACAAATGCACAAGTGTTCTTACAATTATCTTAAGGAAGAGAAGTTTTATTTTGTTAAAAAAACAGCTTAAGTATTTTATGTCCATATAAAAGAATTTATCAGCCCTGACTTGTAATGCAAACATACAATTTGAAATAAGTAAACAGTTCCAAGAACCGCAGGCACAGCTTTAAAAGGTGGGTAAAACTAAGCAGATAAACTTCATGGGGCACTATCCATGTCCCAGAATAAGGCAAAGGGCACTGAATTGCTTGCATAATTTTTCCTATAACCTAATTACACTTGAGAACTACTAGAATTCCCTGTTATAAATCCTTGAATTACAATGTTTCCTTTCAGGTAGTTATACGCATTTTCCCACAAGGAAGCTGAGACCTATAATTTAAGACTTCTTACAGAATTAGGAGCTTCCAAAATATATGTTTACTAACTATGCCAGTTGGTATAACTGAAAATTACTACTAGGACTACAACAGCACAGTAATTCCTGAGAAACCAGTGTAGTGACATTGTTCTGGAGAAAAAAATAAAATCAGATTTGGATCCTGTGAAATATAGGCGAGCAGCATTATCTTTATGGTTCATCTCACAGGGCAAAGAAACAGCACAAAATGCAAGTACATAATTACATGCAAATAAAAGGTATTTTTTCAACATTATTAACATCCCCCCCATCCTAAAAAAAAAAAAAAAGTTCAGTTATTCCAGTGGAGAGCTGGAGAAACAGGAACTCTGGTACTTCAAAGGGGAAGAAGTGTCTTGTGGGCAAAGCCTGTATCCCTATCTCCCATGAGCACGTAAATTCTTAACAGTGCCAGGGCATCCTCCTGAAATAGTGGGCATGAAATCCACCATCTAGGAATCAATCTTTCTTATTCAAGCAAGGGTAGAAGAGAACTGCTAATTCCTGGTATTCAAACTGCTTTAAGGACCTCAAATTTGGCTCCTCTAGAAACTACTCTAATGAAAGAGCCACAATATGAAAATCACCTAAACGTAATAAAAAGGCATCTTCCACTTAATGGAAAATTGTCAGCCATACCCTGTCTTACCCCTCTTTGAGCTTGTGTTACATTTTATCATCTCAGCTAAAGTTATGGGGTTTAACTGATTTGCAAAGTGTGTAACATACCTTGAACACAAAAAGTCACTGGTTTCAATCCTGCCTACACAGATGATAACAAAGCAACTTCAATTAGGTGTGGGTGGGTTAAATGAAGTGGTTTGCTATCTCCTCTAAATTGTGCACAAAGAACCCAGCTGGGTCACCTTCTGGAAGTCTCAATAAAGTCAAAGAGATATAAGAAGGAACAGAGTTTTCCCTTTAGGGCCTAGCATATGCCCAACTGAATCAATTCCGATACACGAGGGACAGTGAGCTTTTCATTAGCATAGAGTGAACTCAGCATGTGACAAGTAGATAAAACAGACCAGCAAGATCTGCCTGAATAAGTTTATCACTTTGAACAGAGCTTGTAGAACATGTCACATTATGCTTCTGCACTGTGGTGAAAAAAACAAAAATAGCTGAACCAACTGCTGACAAAAGTTCAACAGAGCTGTTAAAAATGCAGCAGGCATGCTTGCAGCTGGTTAAGAGAAAGAGCAGCCGAGAGCATGCTGCCAGAGCACAACCACTGGTGCTTTATCCATAACCATTTCAAATCCAAGGGCTTTTATTACTGTGGAATTTGAAGGATGCAAGTTATGACATGGAAACACACCCCCTCTCAAGAAGCAGGACTGGGATTGCTTGTTTCTTTTATAGAAACCACTCTACATTCATTCTCCCTATCACACAGGGCACTATGTTAAAGATTTCACTTTAATTTTAAAAAGAAAAGAAATTCTGTGTGTGCTTTTTCACGCAGACTTCTTGGCTATAAGTACATAAAGCAGAGCCTACTAGAGAAATGCAGCATTTTCTCCCTCTTCCTCCCCAACTGAAAATTTCTGTAAACACAGAGTAAAGGAAGCCACAGCCAAAACATTAGTTCACCAGAAGCTCTTTACAACAAGCCTCAGATCTAGCATGTATCTTCCAGACACTATCACATCTATTATCAAATAGAGTGAGACATCATGTACTTCTCAGGCCACAGGTTCTGCCCCAATGAAGACAGAAGTACAAATTAACAAACACACTTTTGATACCAAGGTCTTGTTTTGCAAGAGAGGATATGTGCCTCCATGAGTAACAGTCAAGAAATAAAACCAGTGTAACACACAGTAAAGTGCACACAGCATGTAAAGTCTGGATTAAGCATTCTTTTATTTAACAATTCAGCTCCCCAGTTTACAGATATCTTCTTTTCAGCTAGGGAGGGAAGGAGAGGCTTCTCAGAAAAAAAAAAAAAAAGACAAATTTAATAAAAAGCGACTTACCAGCATCCATTGTTAGAATCATGACCCCACTTCTGTGTCCCAGGAAGCAGGAAGCCTTACCCATCCAGTGTATGCGAATGACTCAGAAGGACAGCATGGCTTTGTTTCAGCTTATATCTTCTGGCTCATTCACCCCTCCTCCCTTTCGTGGGATAAAAGTGTTGCCTGTGCCTGACCATCCCTATTGGCTCAGCTAGGGAAACATACTCATTTAGCACATTCAAGTTTCTGTGAGAGCCTAAAATTACCCACAGAGGATTTCTTTGTTTACCTCTTAAAAACCCAAACAAACAACATTAATAAACAAACACAAAAGAGAAAACATAAAACAAAACAAAAATAACAAAATGAACAAAAACACTGTCTTTCTGGGAGAAGAAATAATTCACTCTTTCACTATCACATAATAAAGTGATGTGATTGCCATGGGGCCAAACAATTCCCTGTGCTCTGAATCAATGAGAAGGTGGAAAGTCAGGAAGGACTCCACAGACTTCAGTAATCCCCAGTTCAGCTGCATTGTCTGTCCACAGCAATAAAGCCATATGTTTTGTGTCAAAGCCTATGCCCTCCAACACAGCTTATCTTCAATGCAATCTGTATATAACCCAAAACCTAAGGAACTCCCAGTTTGCCAGAGAGGATTTGCTCTTCCAATTTCATTTTTAACTAGGCAGAACAGTAAAAGATTGTTGTCTTACTGAAGACACACACAAAGACTACAGGTTTAACTCTGCAGTGAGGGAAAAAAAGTAATTTTTTTCTTAACCTGTAGTATTCTCTAAATGTAACAATTTGTATACTCTAGGCTCTGGCTGAAGAATTTAGAAAGCTATTACAATCTATTTGTGAACCACCCTCCAATGAGATAATAGTGTTTAAAAAAAATCACTACAATGTAAGTGAAAAACCTATGTGATCAAGAGATATCACAAACCCTTTATTAACTTTGATCAAACCATAAAACAGTCCAAAAAGAGCATTTGGCAGGAGGAAAGCTGGAAGGGGAGAGAAATTTCTTTCTGTACTGTAAAATCCTTAGAAACGTGTAGCCAGACCCTGAAAGGCAGGAATCGTGAACTGTCAACAGACTTGATATCTATACTTATGGATTCAGCAAACACAGTGAATGAAACACTGGTGTTCCTTGTCTCTGACAAGAACTCCCTTTTCTAAATAAAGCATGGACATATCAGGCTACTGTCTCACCACGTTAGTCACCACTAGATAACCTAAGATTCATAACTCTGCGATACAACCACAAGTGTATTTTGGAAGTGTTGCTTGTGGTTGTTGAAATAAACAACGTGCTCCCCCTCCTCCCTCCCTCTGCTTTTAGAAAAGGTATCAGTTGCAAGTCATGAACACCAAAGTTTGTAGAAGCCACTAATGAAGGTAGAATCCATGATTCAAAGAAACGAGCAAAAGCAGTACAACTGAATCATTGCTTCTCATATTTCTTGAGCCTGTCTTGCTTTGCATGGCTTTACAACAACACTCTTGAGTCATTACAGTTCCAGGGGAAAAACACTCCTAAAGTTGAAAACTTCTGACATTTTCTGTAGGGCGCTGCAATAAAAGCTTTGGGAAGATTCATGAGTAATTCAAATCCTAGAAACAAAACTGAAAGTTTTCATTGAAGGGAAATTAGAAAGAAATTACCCAGGTAGACAGGCTGCTCCTCAAAAGCCTTACTACAGAAAGAATTTCACGGTGTCAGGCCTGAATGAATTAAAGGTTTCATCCAAAGTTTACAACTCTCAAACAGTCAGGAAGCTGTTTTGTTGACCATAATAAATAGCTAAGGACATGTGTCAAGTGCAGGCCATGTGCAGAAATACATGGGATCCATTTCTGGCATAGCTTCCTTCTTACCAACAGTTATTAATTTGAAGATAGATGCAGAAGTAAGGAAAATGCTTTTGTAATCTCCCTATCACACCTCTTTCCACCTGACAACATCTTTACTAAAAATTCCCAATGCTCTGAACAAAGAAACAAAAGAATTCATGACAACAAAAATAAAAGTTTTGAGGATGCCTTCAAGTAATGCAATCCCAAAGCCTGAGATGAACTGTAAGGATAAAACAGAGTAAGACCAGTCCTTACCAACAAGGTAGAAGAAGAGCTGGTAGACTTTAAGTAGAATTGAAGATCTAAACCCTCTGCACAAGATACCAGGCTAATCCAATACAACGGTTCAACTCTCAGGTAAACTGAGCATGAGTAAAGTTGCCAAAGAATAGAGAATACTGGGCACAACAGGTACTACACCAAACACACACATTTTAACAAAAGCATTATCGTCTGTTGTGTAAGAGCAAACTACTCTCAACAGGATGACATTCCCTGTAAACTAGGCTTTTGCAAGAAGTCTAATACTACTGTTCTGTACCAGTAAAGTGCAAAAGTTCAAGTAAATTGTTCTCAAAACAGAAAAAGACAAAAACAGCAACAACAACAAAAAGCAACTGCTGGGTCAGCAAGAGATTGTCAGGTACTGCTTAGCGTTATTTTTTAAAACGGTGCAAGCATTAATAACTCAGCTTACAAAGTTTTCAAAAAGGTAGCTGAATTGAAACCATAGTAGAGGAGAACAATCCTATTGATATCTGAGAAAAACAAATAGGAAATAAATCCTTTTGCCTGAGAAGGGAGATGATGAACTTTCCAGTATGGTTAGCAAGATATTTAACCTGAAGGCGACTGGTCCACTGACATGGGATTTTTAAAAAAACTGTCCATCCCCAGTGATTCAGTTTTATCTTGGATGGCAGAAACTAAACAGTTCACTGTTTTGCAAGCTGCACTAGCCAGTAAGAGCTGGCTGAGATTTATGTAATTAAAAATACACCAGTATTAGAAGGAACATCCATGTTTCTTCATATTTAAGCAGGGCTGCTTAAAGGTCCAGCAAGATAGCACATGAACTTGCATGTGAAGCCTTGACTTTGCTGTCTTTGTGGAAGTTACACAGAACAAGAAGTACATGATAAATGATATGCTGCTAGCAAGACTAACAAACTGTAAATTAAAAAAACCCACGTGTTCATGAACTGTGTCTACTGGAATGACATGAAAAGAGAGAATGTGACTCATCTGATTGTACCTTGCATTTCCCAGCCTCTAAAGTCAACTGCCCAGGCTTACTCAGATGCAACTCCAGCAATGAAGTAGAAAGCTGGGTCATGACCCCCAGAGATCACCAATTTTCTTCCATCATTTTACAGTCTGATAATCTGAAGTCCATGTAATTTCTCAATGAATATATATTACAAGCCAGTTATGGGTACAGTAAATACTGTCTGGTATTGCAAGTTGCTGTGAAAAAAGTTGAACACATTCATTTCAAGACTTAATAACCCAACAGCATGTGGCTTAGTTATCAGACCTTGTCCAGCTATGTCACATTTAGTATGTAAATTGTGTACTGTTTAACAAACTATAGTTGTGCAAATTGTTAACTAAAATAAATCTCATTTTATTTGTTCATTTTTCTAAAAAATACAGCCAAAATACTCATTCACATGGTCTTATAGCATCATCTTCTGAAGGTTATAACGATTTTATGATGGTATATACTAAGAAACAAGTTCAGCAAGAAATTCTCTGGAGGGTTGGCTTACTTGAGTCTTTGTTGAAAGAAGGTAAGTACATATTACCCTTAAAACTAAGTTCCCATAACTGTTCTCACAATTTTTGGTACCTGCATTGGTCTTGCAAGAAAAGGCTACTTCTGCTCACCGTCATTAAATTATTCACTGCATAGAAAGCACGCAGCTAATAAGTGTGATGTGAATGTGCTTGCTCTAACATTTTTGGAAGAGACTTTATTCAAATGCTTTAATTCTGAATTGTCAAGATTCAGTTAACTTTTTTCCATGATCAAAATTATCAAGGTTAGGTTTTGCTTTTCTACTGCAAGGCCTTTTAACTTTTCAAGTTCTCTAGCAAGTGTAAGAGTAAATACTGTCCCAGTCCCCCACTTTTCTTCTAAAATATTAAATCAGCAAAGGAAGCTTTCATTCAAACTTCTACTCTTTACACTGCATTCTCACAGCCTTCAAAAGCTATGACAAGTTGCAAGGAAAGCAGCTCTCACGTAATTCTGGAGCAACAACTGAAAAGGTGCCTACCATACCTCTGAGTAAAAACATAGGCTGCATGGGGCAAGAGAACCAACAGGACGACAGCTCTTGACTGGGAGCATGACCAGAATTAGACATCAGTTCTCTTTTAAGAAACTTAAAAGATCTATAGTCTATCTTGCTGATACAAACCATTGAGACCTTCTCGATCATGTTCCAGAAATCACATCTCTCCAGTAACAAAAATTAAACAATTCTCCAAGAGCAAGATTAATCCCACAAGTTGAGAGCACCACCTTTGTGGAACTGACAGAACCTGCTACACAAACACACAAAAAGGTCCCTCTTTTGTTCTTGTGATCACACAGGGAAATGCTCTTCCATAGCCAAGAACTGAAAAAAACCTGAATCAAATCTAAACTGTAAAATATATAATCAAAAGTCTGTCACATGAGGAGTGGGCAACATGAAAGAGAATACAGATCTGTAATTAATTAAAGTGTTATATTTGAAGTAATTGTAGTCTAAAATGTTTAAAATGGCTGAAGCTATTTTGTTATACAGTAGTTGGAAGAAGGAATGACACAAAGTTGGAAACAGGGAGTCCATCTCAGCTGCCTGCTACCTCTCACTGAATATCAAGATGAAGTTTCAGGAACTCGTACTGTCACTTTCTTATCAGACAACATTTCTTCTTAAAGAAGCACTAGTATCTCCTAAGTATTTAAATACCAATCAGCTTTTCTGAAGCCCCTAAAGGCTACTCTGGAATCTTAACTATATCACTGCATTTCATTAAAGTTACATATGCACCAGGAGGCACACAGAGATTCTTCTTTAAATGTTTGATACAAACAACTTCAGGTTTAAAAAAAAAAAAAAAGAACCCAAGGAAAACAATAATGCATAGTTTCTGGTCCACATCTGCAAATATTTTTCAGCAAAGGCTTACCTTAAATCACAGCCATCCAGGCCTGACCCTCTAGGTACATCTGCATCACCCTGTCCAAGTGGTTCACAATCCAAAGGCAGTCCACCTCCTACAAGAAACAAGCACAACAAAGTAGGTAAGAACCACAAATGCACATCCCAGGATATGACAACTGCAGAACCACCAGGCAGATTCACAGAGGGGATGAACTGATTCACTGCAAAGAGTTAAGCAATTTAGAGCCTGTTGCTATGTTGCTTATTCATATAGACGGGATCATCACCACAAGCAACAAGAACTCTTCAGCTATTGATGCACTGCAGCCATATTGACAAAGAAAGGGAAGTTCTGCAGTTTCCTCGAACCCTGAGGACCTTGACCATTCACATTACTACAGTCTGACCCTTTAACATGAGACAATCTCGAACTACCAATGTCTCTGGAAATTCTGAGCTTTCCCTTAATCATCTCACAGGAAGCAGTGTGTATTACATCCGTCAGTAAGGTCAAACATGAGTGGAAAAAACCAACAAAACCAGCAGCATCTACCAAAATACTGTTACCCTCAAAATCTTAAATTGTAAACCTCAGTGGATGCAACTGAAAGAGCCAATTCTCTTCCTAGAACCACAGCAGTCAGAAGACAGACCTGAGACCTCTCCTAGTGGAGTTGAGCTATCAAGCAAGTCCAGTTGTGCAGACAACACCTCCCACATGTCTCGATTTCCGATCCCCAGACTTTGAATCACAACTAATTTTATTTTCTTTTTGACAAATACAAAACATCTCTGGCTGTGCCTGTAACATTAACTGCAGGGTGATTTAGCCCACAGAGATACTCATGTTGATGAAGTATCCAAGTTAGGTTGTTTTAAACTAGCTGAATTATCCCAGCACCACACTGTCCTTAGAGATGCCAATCTCCTGAACTCATAAAAACTTATAATAACCACTCCAGGCTTGTTATTCTGTTCTGTACCACGTGCAGTTATTTCTTTCCAAAGAGTAGTGAAGAGTTCTCCAATGGAAACCTGAACTACCTGAAGAGGTCTGTGCTATTGCACAGATAATGGTCTCCCTCCCCTTATAATTAGTAGTTAACATTTTCACTTTTGCTCAGCTCAGGCTCAGTTCACCTGCATATATGTTTAGATACCAAATATACTGCTTTCACTTTCACAACTGTTTTATTCAACTTCTTTTTTTAATCTACTAGGCGGTACAAAATGAGGTCATGATATCCTGTGTGACTGGAGCAACAAATGTTAGCAGTAGTCAGGTCACTGCTGTGCTTCTACTGCAGCTGCTGAACATGTCAGACACTAATAGCAACATCTAGAGAAGAGGCCAAAACAAAAATAATTAATTGAAAAGACCGATAAGACAGGAATTTTGCTGGAGTTGGGAAAAATTCTGATTTTAGATGACAAGCAAACCCCACAAAATAACTACCTTAGAGTGCATGAGAATAGGTGAGACAGCAGTTCAGCCTTCTCCCTAATGTTATGCAGCTGTTCACTCATTTGAACAAAGTCAGTTTTTAAGATCTACCCACATTTATCTCTCTATTTCAGGCAGAAAATTAGCCTAAAGTTCCAAGAATATGGCAAACCACATGCTATTGTTTTCACATTTCCAATTTCCATTCACCTCAAATGAGCATTCCTCATTTTGGAAGGGTAAATGAGTGGGCACTCATTCAGTCTGGTAAGAAAGGTGAAGAAAAAAATATGGCTGATAAGGGATAGTTGGAAGAAAGATAAACTAGTTTCTCCTAGTTTTACTGTCACATAATACTCAGTTTCCAAATTCCTTCTTGCTACTTAACTGTACAGCTGCCTGATTACCTCTGTTGTTCCTACCTTCTTCCTCTCTATGTATCAATATTTAACAAAAATCCCAAAAAAAACAACAAACAAACAAAACAAAATAGAAAAAGAAACATTTGAAATCCAGCTACAGGATTTTACAGGAAAGTAGTTTTGGTGAACTACTTCACAGATTTTCTGGAAGCTACTGTGAGGTGGGAAGAGGAGACATTTTAAACTACACAATGAACATTAAATCTGGTGCACACTGCCACTGTCCCACTAGTACACTTCATTAATTCTTTTTTTTTTTTCTGAATGTTGCATTTGTGTATTGAAATAAGAGAGAGAAGACCATGATGCTGCAGTTTTGAAGCCTGTCAAAGTCTGTCCTTTCTTTTAAAAGAACCTTGAAATCTGGTGTGAGTTGAACTATCTTATCAGAGTTGGTTTGTTGTTTTTTTATATGTTTGCCTATGTCACTATATTCTACACATCCTCATTAGTGCCAGGAATTTTACAAGAGGTTTTGGCAAGAACAAAAGACATAAGACTTAAGAAATACAGAGCACCTACCAGGAAACATGTGAGATTGAAATCAGAATGCAAGAGCTGGTTGAATTCTAACCTTTTAAAGACTGACCTTGGCTGCAACTTTTTGTCCTCACTCTGCAGTTCATCTGAGAAGTGCCTGGCAAGCCACTTGAACCCTATATCTGATAACCCCTGCATTTTGAGAGTTTAGAACAAAAGCAGGAAAAAGCACTCCAAATATTAATTTTTGCCTTTTTGATGGACTCTGCCTTATTACACAACAGACAGGTCCTGGAATTAGTCAGTACATCATGAAAGAAAGATAGACATCAAAACATCATTTGGATACTTGATATTATGAAATAGAAAGAGGATCTAGTGGGTAATCATCTCTGCTTAGCCACAAAGATCCATCACTTTTGATCCAGGAGAATAATCAGCCTTACATTTCTGCTAGACAAATATTCTTCTGGATGCAGATAACATCAATATTTGCACTGATTTAACATTTGACAGGCGAACCATGAAGGCTGGTCACTACGTGCACATACACAGAGCTGCCATGCAAGAATCTGCAGGGATCCATAGGGTTATCCACTAGGCTGGCTACAGGACACCTACAAAAGCTTCTCTTCTTTAAAATAAGGCTCCTAGTTCTGGAGCTCTCACATGCAGAACAGACTTTGAAGAGTTTCACTGAAGCAAATTAAGGTTGTGTCCCTCCAATCACTAAAGGATAAGAAAAGGAAATAAATGTTTAGGATGTTTTATTTATTCCTTAATGACTTACATCAAATCAGTTGGTAAAGCCATCAACTTCTCAGGCTCTTGCCCAACCCAATGAAGCCTGACACCACTTAGAGATATTTTGATAAAGCTCCATTCTGCAAAGCCTCGGTACATGTTAATTCTTTACAGGGAGTGGGGGGGGGGGGGTGGAAACCAAAAAAAAAACCCCCTGGATAAACATGGGAAAGAGGCAGGAGTGCAACAACTTACCTGTGAAGCTGTGAAGCCAGGAATCCTCAGAGAGTTCAGTTAAACCAGAATCTAACACCTCCTTCACAATATCTCAGCTGAGGTGTTATCCTTCTTAATGCTCCAGAGGTATGTAACAAAACACACTGGGCAGGAGCCAAGTGCAAAGGATATTTTCAGACTGTTGGTTTTTCTTTTACTGTGTTCCCTCCCTCTTCTACCTCATCAAAAAGAAAGACCACAAAGACTTGCACCAGTCCAGGTCTCTTGAATAACTTCAGAACAGGAAAATGCAGCTCCATGCTTGCACTTTCCATCTATATTGGTGCAACCCTGTAAACTCTAAACCTTGAGGCATTTCAGAAGTCTGCACAAGACCAACAGGGTATAGGCACTTTTGTTTGTAGTTAGTTCTAGAAAACATTCAGGAGGTCAAATCCACCCTATTGGGTTCTTTCCCACTATCTTATTTGTGATGTAATCTGCTCCAGTCAGCAGGACTCTCCTTTAGTGCATTTCTCTCCCATTTCACCTCAGATAACACTGCAGTAGTTTGACCATCTATTCTAGTACCCCTGCCCATGATGTTTTCAGAAACAATCTGCTTTTGACATTCCAGATATTTAAGGCAATTCTTCTTCTGAAGAACTGAAGAAGACCTGCTGAGGAAAGAATCTCTACAATTATCATGATAGAATCATGACTGACTATGCTTTCCTCAGCACTCAAAAGTGAAGCCATTCACCTGGAAGTTACCAGCTCATGCTCACGAAGCTGACAACTGACACCTATTACTCTAAAAATAATAGGTGCATGTGCAATTCTCCCACCATGCCCTTAATAAGTACAGTGCACAAGTTAAGGTTGACTCCTGCAAATACACTGACATACAGAAATGTATCAGAACCAAAAAGCAATGGTATTGCAATGCAAGGTGAATGTTTGAGGTTCACACTGGAACAACTAAATGTTCATATTCCTGCTTGCCACATTAAAGTGCTGTTACTGATACTTATCTAATATTCCTTAAGAAAGGAGAATTAAAAGTAGGAAGCTCAGAAAAGTCCTTTAGCCAAGAAAGTCACAAGACACATTAATGTTAAGTTTTTTCCATAGTAACAGGCTACAGTTTCTCTTAGAATCTGGTTTCAAAGTTGATGAAATAGGATTCTGCAAGAAACTCTACACCACAGCACAGAAGGTCCCATCGTACACTGACCTCTAGTGAAACAAAGACTCAAGACATCAGAAGTCTCTTCAAACACTTAGAAAAATCTTTTTTGCTTTTTCCCCAGCACTCTGAAGGGCATTTTCATGCAATAAAGCAAACTGAAGTCAGATGGGCCTCCCAGGATTTCTCTGAGTTGTTTAACAAAACTGGAGCATGGGTAAAAGAAGTTACAGAACTTAAATTTTTCTAAGGATATAAAATTACTGCTGTGTTTACATAAGTAATTTACATCACAGCTGCATTTAACTACTTGGAACACCAGCTTAATTTAACACCTACACATTTTGGATTTACAGATTTGTTGCTTAACTACAGTTTTACAAAGTTAACTTAAAAACAAAACAAAAACAAAACAAACAAAAACCCAAACAAAAAAACAGCCAAACAAAAAAACCAAACAAAACCCACAAAAAAACCCCAAACCACTTAAAATAGAAACACTAGGCTTGAGCAAGTCCTAAACCAGAGAAATCACAATTAGATCAGGCCGGATTCTGCATCAGATTTTCAAAGGGCTGCTGACTCAGATGTACTTCCTGTAGCCAGCACTGAAGACATGAAGTCTGCTGGAAATGCAGTATAAAAATCTGCATGGCTCCTCACTCCCTAAGGACACAGGGCTTACAGAGGTAGGTGGGGGCAGCCTCTTCGCCCAGGCAGGCTGGGTTGAGAGAGTGGCTGGATGGTTGGGATTAACAGCTACAGTTTCATGTTAAGAACTATTCAATGAGAGCAGAGCAAATTCTAAGACAACAGGACAACTGAAATGGATGCCCAGATTATTTAGGTCTTATATACTGTACCTGTCCACTCCCTATACACCGGCCTCTGGACAACAAATCCCAGCGATGTTCCCTTTCCTTCAGACCGTTTCTTATACCTCCGTTAAAAGCAGGGCATCATTCAGAAGCTGTTTCCAAGTTAAGTGATATTTTCAACATGAGCAAGTTTTCCAACATCTGAAAAGCAAGCCTATGTGGCTTTGTTGGAACAAGAGCTTTTATATGCACTATAGAGTAGCAGCTCTTATAAACACTAATATCTTTTGAACAAGATTTTAAGAGCCTCAGATATAATAAGTTCAAAAAGAGTTAAGCACAGCATGAAAACAGTCATTATAACATCAATGTATGAAGGAAATATTCAGAAATCATCTCAGAGGCAGATGTTTGAAACTAAATTCAGATCAACTAAAGGAGGTCCTTTACATTTGCAGTTCCCAGAATTGAGTCTGTGAACATAACCTAGGAAGTAAGGACTGAGTTTTTAATACTGGTTTCTAGCTGTGAGTACCAGCATTCAATAAACCCTTATCTTTGATGACAACATCTGAAAGAACAGAGTTACATTACTAAAAAAAACCCACTACTTAATGATGTGTTCAAGCCCAAACAGTTTCAGACCACTTCTGAAATACATGCAAGTCACAAACAAGGAAGACAACTATGAGTATCTTCCACTTGCCTTCTGCACAGCAATGAGCTTTTTAGCACCCCAAACATGAGTTCCACCTCAGTATCAATTGTGACATGCATCTGGTTTTTGGATATACTGTATCCTGCAATTTAAACCTTAGCCTCCCTTGTCAGACCAAGGTAATAACACCAAGCATACAAGCTGTAATGAATGAAGTACAGTGCCCTTCATACAATTTGCTAAGCAGTCTAGAAGACAGAAGATTTCTAGCTTCTGGCCCAGAATGCCACAGGTCAAATCTTAGCCACAATTGCTTTATCACAGATATTTCATAGCCAAGAACTCTTACTCCAGCTATAGAATGGAGACAAACAGTAGCACTCAGAATTTACAAGTATATCGGTCACCAAGTAAGGTCATTTCAGGCAGAGTTATGAAAAAGATTCATGTTTTAGTATGAGAGTTCCTGGTCTAAGCCACTCAGCCACACTTTGTTTCCAATACAAGTAAACCAACTCAACCACCCACTTACCTCACATACAGCCCATTTATCACTCAAACAAGGAACTACATTGAGAAATCCCTTAAGCTAAACTCTAATTTCTCGCCAGAAAACAGTGCCACCCCCAGATAGGAAGGCATGATACCACTCTCCCAGTTCCAAAGGAGCAACAGTTAATGCATAGAGCACACCAGACCTCTGAATGTGTTCTTATTCAGTGAGAGAAGTGTGTGAGAGAGCTCCAACAGCTTGCACAAGAGATCCTTGCCATTGTCTTTGACAGAATGTGTTCTTCCAACTGTTTTTTCTCTAAATTCTTGTATTTGATTCAATGCATGTGGTGGGGGGAATGACTTTGAGAACAGTGATGTGCATCAGTACACAGATGTTCCACATTTGTCATGTCACATGAACCTTGTGGCTAACACCCAACCTTTAAAAGTCTAAAAAGCCTCCTACATAAAAATCCACATGATGTATTTGTTTCTAGAAAAACATCAGACAATATATTAGATTGCTGGAGACAGATTTCTCCAAAACTGTCCTCAAAAAAAGCCCAAACCAGAACACCTGCAACAGGCTTTATTTGGTTTCAAGAAATAAAAGATTAAAACCAAAACAAAACCAACCAAACAAAAAAGAGACACAGAAATTAAGTCAAGAGCTAGGAAGAAGCCCTTCAAATTGAATAAACTGCAGTGTATTGTGTAAAGAAAATGCACGTTACATACAATCATGTCCAGAATATTTTTTGGCTAGCCCTTTTTTTAAAGAAACTTCAAAAAGAATTCAAACAAAAAACCAGAGCATAGAAATTGATGCCAGAATACATGACCTAAGCTCTGCCCTCAGACCCTTACTTTCAGCACTGCCTTCATAAGGAACATAGCTCAAAATACTGTGCATCCAGAAATGTGTGCCCAGGATTGGTGAAATACTCCATTCTAAACTTTGTATTAGGCCATTGACAGTGTCACACTGCAGACTGTATGAGTTCTCAGGCTTCTGTTACCAAATGATTTTTTACTTAGTTGGCAATATAATACCATGTAATTAGTTGTTTCAGACACTAAATCTTGAGCTATCTTTATTAACAGGCAGTAGTCCTTAAACAGAATTGTGCTGTAGTTGACAGATCACTGCGTATCCAAAAATCACATTTCTAAAGGAAAGTTACCTGAAGTTAACGATGAATTCCTCATGGAATGCACCCAGTTTACACCTGAATATCTACAGTTATGACCAATTCAGTATGTTTGGATTTTGGTATACACTGGAAAGCATCTATTAATTCATGCATCACTATTTGCAAACAAGCAATAAATTCAAGTAGAATAAAGCCACTTCCTATGAGTTACTGCATGCAACAGACCTGAGGTCAGCACCCTATATAACACAAGAGAGAAGGTTTTGATTTCTTGCTGACAGATGCTTGTGTGACCTTGGAGAAGTCACCAGGATTGGTCTCTGGCTCCACAGCAATCTCAGCCAGTTACTGGCTGCCAGATGCCCATTCCTCTCCCTTCCCTGCTCCGCGTCATGTTTGACCCTGCACTGACTCATTTCTGACGAGCACCCATAAAAATAATTCAACTGCTCTCTTACATATTAAACACAGCTGACTCAGCCCAGGGTCAGAAGAGCAGGGAGGTGCAAAGCAGAAAGCTGGTACATATGGGTGAGAACATGGTAGTTAGCCCCATAATCCAGCTCCCAGTCCATCATTCAGGATAAAGGAACTCTTCAATTTCACAGGAGTCTGGTGAGGATAAATAACTAAAGGTGAAAAAAGCACTGAGATTCATGTTAAGTCACTGGAGCAATTTTTTAAATTATATGCCTAAGGAAAGGAAATTTTTCCATAGAATACCCATTTGGGGTAAATCTTTAGCTTCCATCATTCAAATTTCTAAGTTCTCTAGGGACTTTGAGGCAGAGATGTAGTGAAACAAAATAAAGATTACAGAGGGATCTGTGCTGATACAGGAAACTTCAGGTCTCTGTTTAGCAGCAAGTTCTAGTACAAGTGAGGTAACAGAGAAGAGACACAGAAGGGACCTTCCCTTCTACAAGTCTGTAGGCTCAATAAGATCCCATTTGCTGCTGTTTATCTGAACAAGTACAAATTCCTATATCAGAAGTATGCATGGTACTTTATCTCAATTAGACAACAACTAGCCATTAAAAAAACAAAACAAAAACCAAACCACAGATAACCAATGAAACAAAAAACCCAACAAAACCCCTCAAACAAACAAACAAATATACACAAACTAAAAGGCAAGACCTCGTCTTCAGGATGTTCCCTAGATAAGATGTCCCCAAAAGCCAAAATTAATTTCTCCTCTCTCAAGAAATGGAGAAGAGCCAATATATTCTTGAAGCATACCAAAGGGATGCTACAGTTCCAGAGTGATCTTCAGAGCACTGGTTGTATTTCTATTGCTGTTTGGGGCTGGCTACCTCAAAGGTCAGGGAAGACAATCCATTAGGAAGTCCATCAACTCCATAGCAGAACATATCAACTCCCTGTCTCCTCCAACATCTATGTTCTGGGGAGTGTTTTTTTCTAGCCTGGTGCAACTGTTGTATTCTTCCTAGTACTTCTGTTGGCACCACTGTCATAGGTGGGGGAATTAGATAGGATGTATGGATCAGAACAGGTGTGTGTAAATAGTACCAAAGCAGAACCAGAAACATCACAGCAATATTCACTTTATTACCACAATTAGAATACAGCAGAGAGAAAATATTTAGCAATATATATTATCTAGCAGAATACGTAGCAAAAACTACTGAACATTTAAAGGCTATTTTGAACAGAATACTAAAGTGACCTGTTGGAAATCCAGCTACGTTGGTAAAGAAATTCAGCACTTACCTAGCAGTAGGTTTATTTCTTAAGGCATTTACCCATCTGCAAAACCTTAAGCAGCCTCTGGAGCCTTTAGTCTCCTTGTTTGTTTTATAAAGTCACATCACAAACAATCTGATCTTATTCACAAGCAGAGTTTTGGAAATTTTACTCACTTAGTGGACAACAGAATTGTGGTAGAGATTATCTAGGCCTGTGGGATTTGCATAGTTCTTGCTAATTGTCTCTGCCATTGAAATGTTTATGCTGCTTAATAGTTTGGGTTTAGGTTCTTTTGGTTTAAGGTAACTGTCTCAAATTATAGTTTAAGCCTAAAATTAGAGCAATTTTGTGGTGTACTTCAGTATATCCAACAGCAGCCTTGTGAGTAATAAAGCCATGGATACTGTAGGTAGACTACAATAGTCTGAATGTACTGGAAGCAATGCCATTACCACATTGCCAGTTTTGCATAAATTTGTTCAGAAGAAACCTTTGCTGTTTGGCAGGCTGTTGAATAAACAGTGGGGGGGAAAGCAAGCACGATATGCAGATGTTGTAGAGGAAAGTTATGCATGTTTATTACAACACAAGAAGCAGTTGTGATAAGATTTTACATTTGCAGAGTGAAGTAGTGTCTATGCTGACAAATTCAATTTTGAAAACAGAAGCAAGCACCATAAGCGAGTACACCAAGAATGCTGGAAGAGCTGTAGTTTGATTGCTTTGCATATCATTTAGTTGCTAGAAGCAAGAAACTTCCAACAGAACAAGCGACAGAAGAAATCTCTGCGTCATGTGACTCCTGGGAAAGCAGGGCTGTGATTCTCACAGCATGTTTACTGTGATCTCCACCTGGAGGCCTTATCACTCCTGGCAAGCTCAGCCAGCACTCCTCTCCTCCTCAGCATGGCTGGGAAGACACCTCAACAAGCACAGACCTCCCTGCTTGACAAACTGCAGTGCAGACGCACCAGCTCAGTCCTGCCATGCACAGAGCGGTGTCCTCTCGCTTTTCCCCAGCTCCATGGAAACTCCTAACCTACCTGCTTAGTGCAGATGTTAAGTTTGCCAGTCAGCCAGCAGCAGGCAAGGGCATTTTCTGAAACATACACAAAGGGCTAGAACACAAGGGGTATATTTTATTTCTTTTCTTGAGTTTTGGACTACCACGTTCACTTAAAATGACTAAGGTGTTTTTTAAGGCTACTAATAAGCCACTGAAGAGCTAGACACAGCATAGAAAGGTACTACACTGAATGTGAAAGGGCAAGAACCTCAGTGAATGGAGAAAGTAACTATTTGCATCATCACTGAAATGCACCTGAGTTCAGGTGAATTTGCCCACTTACAGGCTAAAAAATGAACAGGGAAAAAGAACCAAAAAAAAGAGAAACAAACAACCCACCCTCACAACGCAATACAAAGGAACAAACTAAAACTTTAGAGTTTGCAGCAAATCTAGGAATCAACTATTGTTTTCAGTCTCTTCCTAGCAGTTTAGAGAGTATGTGCTGTAAAACACCCACTTCATGTATCAGCCAACTGGCAGACTCAAGTGTTCTGGGTTTATGTTATCGGAGTGACTTCTAACCTGCACAGCTCTGCTTAGCCAGAGCTTGGGTAGAAATCCAGACTGTGCATAGCTGCTGCTTGAGAGAGTTACCTCTGACATGGGCCAGCGTGCAAGCAACAGAGGTGGGAATCTCTTCTGACAGAGTGCCCCAGGACAAAAACAGTGGCCAGAAATGTGGACTATAGTTAGAGCTTCAGTCATGAGTTCAGAGAGCAAATCACATTGCTCGAGCTCTCTTAGGCACACTCACTCCTTAATCTGCAGCTTGAATTCCTTCCATATATTGAGTAGATATACTAAAATAAAAGTACAGTACTAGCTGCATGAACTAGCTCATGCCTCAAATCCAATTTCAAAAATGTGTTGCAACTGCCACATGTTCTAGACACTCACACTTATGCTATCCCAGTGACAAATAGTTTTAGTTCCACCCAGATGCCTATATACAGGTTTCACTGACTGGACATTCAAATAACTTCAGCAATGTTGACTAAGATACACCTGGCAAGGAGAAGATTGCTTTTATATCTGCAAACCCGCTGCCATTAATTCAAGTTACAGCAGTCTGTCCTGAGTCATATCCTAACATAGCCAAACACCAATGTCAAATGAGACTTAAAGTCAATTGCCTGCTCAACTGTTTATCTGCGCAAGAACATGTTCAACTTTCAAAATTTTCTCATAACCCCCCCAGCAATAGAGCACACTTGCAATTCAATAAATGCCAATTTTAGCCAAAATAAATCTTAGATTTAAAGGTTTCATTATTTAATATGTTCCTTTACAACTAAAATGTGGTTCTATTACAGTGTCTCTCAAGTCCTTTAGCATGGGCATCAGTTACATAGGACATCTTCTGAAAGGGCTGCAAAACGAAGTTATAATGTTCTTAGTCTTGTTGAGTAGCAACACTTATGAAAGAGATATTTTATCAGCATGTAATGTCTTCTGCTAAGCTAATAGTACTATTTATCAGATTTCCACATAGGTTTATTAGATTGTCTTCCAAGTTATCAAAATTTTTGAAATATTTCTTCAGACTCATAGACATTTGCACAGTTTACCTTCATAATAATAGCACTTTTTTCCTACAGAAGAGACATTTGATTATGCAGCAGATTGCAGTTCTCGAACACCTCTTCAAAAAAGTCAAAATATTCAAGAATTCATTATCACAAGGTAAATTTTATTTAATTTGCTTAGATTCTCTCACTTCTCCAACTCATTTTGCAGCTATGTTATCTCTTTATTGTAACTTAAGTCTGTGGCACTCAAAGTACATAAGTTCCAGTGTTAATACCAAGCACTAAGGTCTAGACAGTCATTCCTTCAAGCCACAGTGCACTCCCCTTTTCCAAAGTAAATCAGCTTTCACTTGCTTTCATCAATTTTGATACTTTACTCTCTCCCTTAAATATATGAGAAATACTGAAAAGCAGATGCATCAATTAATCTCTATAATGTTTACAAACAAGGTCTGGAACACCTTCTCAGTGAGAAACCGCTCAGTTTCCATTTAAATTAGTCCAAAGACATTAGCAGCATAACATACTCACTACTTTAAAGATGTTGAACTTTTTACATGCTGAGAAGTAGAGAGATCATGACTGTTTGTTATAGGACTGAAGAGGAACAGACTTGCTGCATTCAAAGACAGAAAGAGACAGTGTTGACAGCAGTGTCACTGCTGAAATTCCAGTTCATCACAAACACTACTTACAATTTCAAACTTGCCAGCACTGGCAAAATGGATAACAGAGACAAGTGTCCATTTCCGCAATTCAAGAATCAAGAAAAAAAACCCAAAACTCTTTAAAAAGACAGTTTTACATATTCTGTGTGTAATAATTATCCAGTTTTGGACATCAAGTATTTCAAATTAATCTGCAAGAGGTTTTGTTGGGGGTTTTTTTGACCCTTGTTAGGCCTTACCTACAAAGTTCATTGAGACGATATCAATCACATAACTAATGCCCTCCTTCCAAACTCACACCACTGCCCTACTCTGGCAAAATTACTGAGCTGTACACAAACCAAAAAATTATGTACAAGACATGCATGCTTTTTTTTCTTTTCAGGGAGGGGGTGTGAGGAGGGGCTCAAAACATGGATACTGCAAATATGGCTAAAGGAGAAGATTTGGTAGAGGTCAGGCAAAGGCTGAAGCGCTAAATGACAATTAAAGATGTGCAAACCATAATAAAAAAAAGCAGTTGTTTAAAATACACCTGCTTTCCAGCAGCTCTTTCCCTAAAGCTAGCATCTAATTAGGAATCCCATTTTCTTCCTCTTTTTTCCACAGGCATGTCTCCTGGTCAGGTTACTATGCACCATCTTAAAATGCACAAGCACATCCATCCAACTCTAACAGAAAAAACAAGTTATCTCAACTGTTGTGACTGTTTAGATCAACTTTAATACTTGATGTGGCCTGAGTGTCCAGCAATGAAGTCTCTGGAGTAAGTTAAGGAGCAACATACTGCAAAAAACTCCCTAAAAAAACTCCCCAAAGAACGAACTGATGAATAAAACAAGACTATAAAATACAAAATAGAAACAGTTGAATATCTATCCAAGATAACAGTCACAGCTAACTACAGTTTCTAGAAAGGCCAGATTCAGAAATGGAAGGAATATTAAACATTTATTTTCTGCAGACAAAGCAGAAAGATGAGACTAATGCTGCCCGATCGTTAACCAGTAGGTCGTGCACTGGCCCATTCAGATCATCTCTTAACAATGTATTCATGACACATTCCCTCTGTTTAGATTTATCTTCTGGAATTAGGCCTTGTGACAGCAGGATGGAAAACAACTCCCATATTAATGAAATTAATTTCATTAAAAGTAAAATCAATAAATATCAGAATTCCTTAAGTTTAAAAAAATACATTTTTCAAACAAAACAACATAATGAGGAGCATTACTGCATCCACATAGCCCATCACATTTCTCTTCACCTATGTGAATTTTCAAAAATGCTCTGTTAGTGACAACATTGTTACACTGGGGAATAAAAGAACTCTTACAAAACTACAACCACCTTCTGATCTGCAACACCTCAAAGCAGCTCAACCTTCCTCAACAACTGAGACAGTCCTCTTTACTGAGCAGTTATGGAGCAAGACTGAAGACCTGCCTATACATGAAAGTGAGAACTGCAGTCAAAAACCCCTCCCTAAGGTCTTGAAAATGGATAGTCCCATGAAAGAAAGAAACAGAAATGAGGCAAAGGCAGTAGGCATGATGAAGCAAGATTCTGAAGCGCCTATGACAACTGGAACATAAAAGTGATTCTTATGAATCAGGTGCATGCACAAATAAATGCTTGTTCTAAACAACAACACTCAACACAGAAGCTATTAAGAGGATTAAAAAACCCCAACCAACCAAACCAAACCAAAACATAAAACACAATACTCAGGTTGCTATGAACAACCCAATAATATCAGATTCTTATGCTCAAAATTGAAGTAAGTATACTCTTTAAATAGCATGAATCAAATAGACGGTGCAATTAACACTGGAAAAAAAATATAAAGCAATATTAATGAGTACAATCTGAATAGTGCCAACTAAGTTGTAGCAGCACATTTCAGCATAAGGGTCTTCTGTGTCACATCTATTAAGCTAAATATGTTGGTGCTGTGAGACATAAAAAATATCACTTACACAACAGAGGACAGTATGCAGTGCTCAGCTAGCAAACCCTGCAGCTCAGCTGAGTAGTGAGGGCACCTCTGTCAACAATTAACACCAGAAAAATTTCTGAACAACATGGACTTTGCTATTCAGATATTAACTTTCAATCTAAATATCAGATCTGAATTATGCAGTATTTTGGACAAGAAGATCACCAGACAATAAAGTAAAAAAAAAAAAAAATTAAAAAAAAAATCTAATGAGAATCTCTTCAGGACTCTCCTCAAAAGGAAACCTGTCAAGGCAGTCAAGCAGTTGCACTCTACTCATGCCAGATGGCTCCAAAATTTATTTAATCTACCGGTAATGCAGAACACCCTCTCACATATGGAGCTTGCACAGCCATGACTCTCCCCTTAGCATGTTGGATGTGCATCTACTGCCAGAACAAAGTGAGAAATGTAATCATTTGGTTTTGGTGGTTTGCTGCTGGAGTTTATATTCCTTTAACTCAAATACTTCAATACTTTATAATGAGCAAATTTTTTTAAGATATAAAAGAAAACAGGGCATTGTTTGTTTTGGTCAAAACCTTATGTATGAATTAGCCTGGAGAATACACTGATAGTGCAGCACAGCCTCCTCTAAAACACTGGGGCAATTCAACACCTGGAGCAGCCAATAGAGCCAAGTGTCATTTCTAAATGACCTCCAGCAATGACCTGGAGAACTTGGTCTGGGAGATGATGTCTTCAGACACAAGACTCCTGTACTGTGAGGTAGGCGTGCAGGGCCAGTCACTGGCAGTCAGCTTAGCAAGCTGCACCTGGGATGCCACAAAGTCAGCAGGAGGTTTTGTTAAACTTAACTGACAAATCCTTGGAGGTCACTTTGTTTCAAGCCAGTCTTTATAATTGACAGCTTTTACACTGTATTAAAGTGTTTCTGAGACATAAAAAATCCTGGAGTTTGTTTTTTATTCAGGTTCTCTAACTATTTTATGGCCAAATATGCATTGGTGGCACTACTGAGCAGTTACAGAAAAGACTAGGAATCAGACTATTGCTGGGAATGTTTCCAAGCAAACACCTGTATTCTACTAACTCAAATAAGAGACCGATCTTCCTTGTGCCGAAGTAAATCCCCAGTTGAAAAACTAGGTGACAAAGCAGCCTTCACTGATTACCACAAGCCAAAGCCATCAGGTTCAATAGCATGTATTACTCTAGTAAACTTTTAAGTACAAAGCCCAAGTTTAAAAAAGCTTCCCAAAACTTCTTTTGTTGTTTGCATTGGCCCTTGTATAGTTATTTCAAATCCCCTTACTCCCTAGCATTTCTTCCCCATTCTCTTTAATTTACTCCACCAGTACAGAAGAGACATGCTATCACCATGACTATTCTAACTCCAAAATGCAGCAATTCATGTTGTCTTTGAAAGATGCTGGATGCTCTCATAGCATTTTTACAATCTGATGAACAAGTAAAGCATCTGCAATTTTAGATTAATAACAGTCATACACAGTTACAATCCAATAGAGCCAAGCAACACTGTGCAACTGCAATTGTTTCAGGCCTTTTCCAGCTGCAACCTTTCCTGGGAGTATAAGGCTTCCTTTAAACAAAAAAAATTGTAAAAACAGTGTGGAATTACAAAGAAACAAAATCCAATTCCAGCATTTTAAGCTTCCAATAAACACTAGTTCAGTGTTCCACTTGAAAGTTTTTAATTTGTCAAATCAGAACTGAAAGGTGCAATCAGAAAACTCATGTTTATATATAGATGCATGTTACACAAAGTGAACTATGGAGAGCATGTATTTTTTTTTGTCCAGTCTGGCACTGTCCCCACTGCACCGGCTGCCACACACACTGGAGGGCTGAGACCTTCCTTGGTTCACTAACAGTAGACACTGATGTGCTGACCCAGCAACGAAAACCTGAGATAAAGCAGCTTACAAAGCTAAGGAGTGGACTAGAGCCACCGCAGAATAATCAGCACATGCATACAGCTGGGAGCAGGAAGGAAAGAGGGGAAATGGGAGGAGTAGAGAGTTGTTAGAGTCATAAAATTTTATCCCCAAAATGGCATTATTGCAAAGTCATAGACATAAAGGGGTTGTCCTGAAAACAGTAATACACATTTCAAAGTTCATTAAAACTGCATCTAAAACAAAGTTTTCAGAGCAGAGTTTCAGTGGGAGAAGGGGAATCATTTCTCTAGATTACCCTGCAAAGTCTGCCCTTTGTAGAGATGAGTTCTGAGGCTCCACAGAGTAACCTCATTATCCTGTGCATGGAATATTGATAATACTGTAATAATATTGTAAACAGCATTTACAACAAAAATCTGCAAACTGAACAGCTGTTGGGGCATAAACCATGGCTGAGAGGGCAGCCAACACTGAGGCTACTGCAAAGGAAAAGTCCCAAAGCCCTAGGAAGTCAATATGCAAGCCATGATTTCCAGAAGCAAGGGAGGAAGCTGAGGGTAGTGCACCAGGAGGAGGCTACTAGGGTTGGATCCCAGAAGCCTTGGTGTGTGCAGCATGAGACAGTGTTAACACTGTGAGAAACATGAATTTATTTTGTGTACAGTACAGAAAGTTATGCCTGACCAGAAAAGAAAGTTAATTTGGCCTAGTTTAGCACATTCTTAAAACTCTGCCAAAGCATTGTCCAGATGACACAAGACATAGCTACTGGCAAGTTGCTGCTTGCAGAAATTGCAGACTTTCAATGAGTTCTTTAACCTCGCTGTTACTTCTAGGTTGTAGAAAGAGCAGTGGCTACATAGGTGGAGTATAAAGGCAAGAATTGTTCAGGCTTGGGGAAATCAGACTCTAGACACATCATGACAGATGTCCTGCCTTAAATAGCAGCAGTAACGTTCCAGTACTTGAGGACCCAGCTATCACTCCAAAATAGTAGAAACTATAAAACATTAATGAAGATATGATCTGTTTCCAACAAGTAGCCTGCACAGGAAAGAAAAACAAAAAAACCATACACACTTTCATCACTGCTAGCTTAGGTGATTTGCTACATCCCCACCCGTTGTTCTTTCTTCTTTCATTAAAAAAAGAATGTGCAGTATAATTTGAATTCTGCTCTTGATAGTGTATTTGAAAGGAACAAAAAATGACACAGTTCTCAGTTGAGTTTTACCTCACGTGAAGTCTGAAAAACTGATCATACCAAATGCTTGCATCCCAAATCTAGAAGAGGGATTTAAAAAAAAAAAAAAAAAGAAAAAATAATAATAATAAAAAGATTGAGAAGATCAGGTCATAAAGATACTAACTTAAAGAAAAGTCTCAGTGAAGTCATATAAGTAGTATTTCAAGTCACCTGATCCTGAAGCTCCCAGCCTATTGTAAATGCAAGTCATTTGACATTGACACAAGTGTTGCCAAGAGTGCACACAAGCACACACGTGTGTGTGTGCGCGCGCACACACTGGGTGCCCAGCACCTAAGGCAATTTTAAGTGCATCACTTCCAAAACCCCAACAAAGCAACTCATCGAACACATTGCTGTATTTAACACAGAGATCATGTTCAGTTGCTGCAACTGTCAGAGACTTAAGGGGTTAAAAATAATTGAGCAATAAAGATGGTCTTAGGCTTGTAGGCATTTGACAAGCATCCAAGCCCCAGTAGCATGCACAGTGAATAGAAGTGACTGGAAAAATTTCAGCAAGTGATCTTGTTTATCAAGAGAGTAGCATTTCTTAGAGCAGCTCTCCAGAGGCCACACCAAAAAAACACTAGAACATTCTGAACATTTAATACACAAAACTAATGACTGTTTTACAAGAGTTAGAAGTTTTCCACAATAAGAATTTGTGGTTTCCTGTGCAAGGAAGAATGCCAATTCATACCAACGTGTTCATGGAAAAAGTTTTTTCAGGTTTCCTTAAGAAACTAACCTCTGTAACACCAAGATTACTTGCTTTGTTTCAGAGGTGACTGGCATGATTATACGTTCCCATATCAGTCTTTGCATAAGAAACATTTAATGAAGTAATATTTGTTTTAGTGTCCTTCCAATATCTACTACTGCATCATGAAAGTCTATTTGTATGTTACTCTAGGAATCTCACAAGTCATCATAATTCTTGAAGATAGTAATTAAGGTGTTCTCTCTCTTTATTTCACTTAGAAAGATCTTTCAGCTCAACTTCAGCACAAAACCACTCTGGTTCTCAGCTTTCTTACTTCCCACACATATATGGGCCTTTTGAGGTTTTACTTTTGATTGCAGCATCTCCTTGCTGGCAAACATCTCCTGGGAGTCCAGAAAGAGCATGTGCAACCAAATACTGCTTTAAAGATTTCTTTTTAAAGGCTTTTGGGTTCTCTAACTGTAGGTCAAATCCAAAAAAAAAAAAAAAAAATCACTGGTAAGTTCTTTTTCATAGCTCCCTATCTCTGTACTGTAAGGCAGATTGGGTTCCCAAACCAGAGCATGGAAACTTATATCTCACCTGGAATGTTTCATCTGCCATCTCCCTGCCCACACAAATCCCTTCAAGCTGTCTGCAGCTGTACTATCCCAGCAGGGTACACCACACAGTGCATTTCAGACATGAAGTTTACTACAGAAGTGTAAGCTCAGCACTCCCCTCTTAAACCACAAAGTTTAAGAATCTGAAACACATCCCTAGAGGTAGCTATGCTATAGTTTGCTTTTATTAATGTAAGTCCTAGAAAGTTGTTTAGCTAGGTTCAGTGATACTTAAATTCAAAGTTAATTTTATTCAACACAATTTAATTTCAAGCTAAAAGAATTAAACTTGCATTCCATACCAGGAATCCATATAAACAACTCGGTTCCAGGCTTTTGCTTGCAGTTAGGAAGCCAGAACAAGGTTGTTGCCAACCCACAAGAACAACACAAGAAGAGACATTTACATGCAAGTTGTCAAGTCAGGCATGTACCAAATATTATGGAGACAAGACAAACAAGTGTATTTCAGGAAAAACAAATCCTTTGTCTTTCAACTATTAGCATGCCACAATACAACGGGAAGGAAGAGAACAGGCACTAAGCAGAGCATCCAGAAGAGGTTTGGTGCAATCTCATGGTAAGGGTGTTTATAGAGTTCTGGAGAGTCTTTAGCCTCTGAGCTTTTCAAGGGTCAAGTTCTGCACAAACTCCTTTGAAGTAATATTTGTCCCACACATGCTTTAAACCACAAATGACAGAATACTCTGACTAAAAGGGATACCAAGCAAGTTTGCAGACGACACAAAACTGGGAGGAGCTGCTGACTTCCTCAAAGGCAGGGAGGCCCTGCAGAGAGACCTCGACGAATTAGAGGATGGGACAATCACCAACCATACAAAATTCAACAAGGAAAGGTGTCAGATTCTGCACCTGAGACGGGACAACCCGGGGTGTACATACAGAGTGGGAAAGAGAGGCTGAAGAACAGCACCACAGAAAGGGCCCTGGGGTCCTGGTGGATGGCAAGTTGAATATGAGTCAGCAGTGCCCTGGCAGCCAGGAGGGCCAACTGTGTCCGAGGGCCATCAGGCAAAGCATCGCCAGCCGGGAGAGGGAGGGGAGTGTCCCGCTCTGCTCTGCACTGGGGCAGAGCCAATATTGTGTGCAGTTTTGGGTACCACAATATAAAAAAGACATTAACCTATTAGAAAGTGTCCAAAGGAGGACAACACAGGTAGTGAAGGGCCTTGAGAGGAAGCCATATGAGGAGTGGCTGAGAGCACTTGGTCTCTTCAGTCTGGAGGAGACTGAGACCTCATAGCTGTCAACCACTTCCTCGTGAGTGGAAGTGGATGGGGCAGGCACTGGTCTCTTTTCTCTGGGGACCAGGGACAGGACCCCAGGCAATGGCCTGAAGGTGTATGAGGGGGAGTTTAGACTGGGNTGACAGGACCCAAGGCAATGGCCTGAAGTTGTATGAGGGGAAGTTTAGATTGGGTATTAGAAAGAGGTTCTTCACCAGAGAGTGGTTGGGCACTGGAAGAGGCTCCCCAGGGAAGCAGTCACAGGACCAAGCCTGACTGAGTTCCAGAAGCATTTGGCCAATACTCTCAGGCACATGATGTGACTCTTGGGGCTGTCCTATGAAGGGCCAGGAGTTGAACTCAATGACCCTTGTGGGTCCCTTCCAACTTGGCATAGTAGTTTAAACCTAAAGCCAACAGAGTGATCTAAATAGGAATACCTAAGCTAAACAGTTTTGTGGAGTAAGGTGGGAGAATACGAAACAGACACTTTTTAGCAGTTAACACCTAAATGCTATCACAGATTAGAGCACAGCCTCAGGTGTAGCACACCAACAAGGCAAAGCACCCAGAACACATGTAGCTACAACAGGCAACCCTACCAACAGAGCCTAAGCCAGCTCCTTACTGACAGATATTATTTCAGTAAATATATTGTTTCCTTTTTGTAATTTTGTTTATTATTGCAACTTTTGCATAAGTAAGCTTCTTTCAAACCCTTGAGCCTTTCCAGTGAGAGAGACAATTTTGTGTAAATAGGCTCTGGGGAGCCATGCATATGGCTGATAAGCTACACATGGGGCAGAGACTTGAGTCACAACCTGTGAGACTACAGGCATCCAAATTCAGCAGTGTGCTGGATGACCCACACTAAGAGCTGCAATGACCACCCCAGAGAAAAACAACTCAAAGTGCCAAAGTTAAAGCTCATAACTCTCATAAAAACTTTCAACTTAAGGAAAAAGCTTCACCTGCCTCTGCTATACACATACTGTAATTTTTAGTCTCAGACTAATGGAAGAATCAGTGAAGTGAGGCATGCACAGCAGCACTTACCACTAGCGGCGCAAAGAAAATCATTAAAAACAGCAAAGGGAAACAAAGGTGGAAGGGATTAATTCAAGTTACATTTCCAGACCAGCAATTTTCCTGCTCATGAAAATGCTGCTCTCCTGTGCAATAAACAAGGTCTCCTCCTCCACTAAACATGACAGTTGTCAGCTTCCCTGGAGTTGGAAGGTATTACATAGACAGACATGTCTTTAAATTGGCTGGGAAGCCAAGTTTGGAGGAAACTTTAAAATAAATATTTTCCCCTCTAGAGGATGAAGCAATTTTAAGCCAAGTTAAAAACATTGGAAGAAACTTTCATTTATAAGAATCAAAAATAAAATAATAATAAAAAAAATATCACCTAACAAAAAGCTTTCTCAAATACTCTATTTTTATGCCTTTCCAAAACTTCTGCCAACTTCATTAAGAACAGCTTTTGGAGGTGGGTGAGCAGGTAACCTCCTCTTTTTCCCCCTATTATTTTAAACATGTTTAAGCAACTCAATGCCATTTAAAATCTCATCACTTCACTTCCTACCACCTTCTATGGGAAAGAAATACCTCTCTTAAAGCCTTTAATAACTGAATACTGCTTGTTAATCAGATACTGTCTTCCTCTTCTGTTCAACTCAGGGCAAAACAATACCTCCTTATTTTCTTACTTCTCAAAATCCACTTCTCCCAATCTCCTCTATGTCCATTCCCTAAACTCACAACAAAGGGATTTATGAATTAATCAGCAGCCCTTAAAAAAAAATAAAAATTCAAGCACTCTCCCTAACCTCCTCTGTGACAGAAGTTCCCCCTCCATTCCCCACCTATCTTCGGTATCACATTCAGTTGTCTTCCTCTATTTTTGGACACACTGCTGTTCTGGATGAGAATCCCTGTTACTTGTTTTCTAAAGAATTGTTCATATATGCAGGTATTATATCCAGAACACACATTCATTTCTACATTTTCTGCATTAATTACACATTTCAATCTAATATTCATGACTCTGCTCAGCTAACATAACTATGTATCTAATATGATCACTTCAAACTCTAAACCTGTATTTCTGCTAGTATTTCAAATACTGATTTAGTGCTCTGACTTTGAAAAATTAATTTTCCAGAAGATAAGTGCAAGTACCTAACCAAAGACAGTGTTCCAACTTATTTTAAGACACTAGCAATTAGAAAGGAAAAGTTCAAACCCTGAGCTATTTGGAAATGCAAAAACCAGATCCTGAATTATTCTACTTTAAATCAAGAGACTTCTTTTTATCTTTTTCCTTTTGCTTTCACAGGGTAGCACTCTATTACTAAATCAGAGTCATCGTAGTACAATTTAGGTAGTGTTGATGTTTAACATGAATGTGAAAGCTACAACCAGCAAAGACACAGTAGGCTTGCTGAAAGGGGAGAAGCAAAGGGGATAGGAAAAGAGAAGTATATCTACAGTCATCTGAAAATTTCCTCTCTGGATAATAGGGTTTTCAGGCCAGTTACAATGGGTAACTTGAACCCTGGGGCAGCCTTTTCTGCTTTCAAAACCAAGAATGCACAAGTCATTCTCTTTCACCATGAAATGAGTAACAGAACCACGAAAAATCAAGTTTACATTCTTCAGTTACCAACTGCATTAAATATGATTTCAAGCAAACACCTGATTTATCCCCTTGTATGGTAGTATGGAATATTAGTTAATGAGACCAGCTCAAGCCTCTGAAAACTTTGCTTTAGCACTATCTTCAAAATCTCTTGCAGCAATGAAGGATATGTTCCTCCTCACCCAAAGTTTCAAACTGACACTGTAGAAAAGGTTATGTGGTTAGAACAGGAACTTTGGTCATTAACAGAATTGTTTCCTTTTTCCAAAGGTGCTTGAATTTACTCTGACTTTTAGCTTCTCTATCTCCACGCAGTTATCTGTGGATTCAGTGCTGCAGGCAAGAGGTGTTCAGTAACACAAAACATTTCCCAGAGACTTCCTATCACTTTCAAGGCAGGGACAGCAGGCTGGAAAGGAAAATCCAGAAGGCAGGTCTCAGCCTGTGGCTCCTCACCTGGACTGAGCACCTACTGCGTATACAAGGCATTTCAGAGCCCCTGTCCCTTCTTTGACATCCAATCTGAGCAGTGCTGCTACTGAAACAAAAAGTTTCAAGAATCAGTAAACAAAAGGCTTGGCTGACAAGAGAGCAGAGGACGCCTTATTAAACTGAACATTGTTCAGAGAAGTGGGAAAACAAAGGAGATGTTGACATAGCTTTAAGGGACAGCTTTTTGTACCCAAGTTCTTTTGGATTAGTTACTACCACAGGCGGTAGATGTGCATACATATGTAAACACAACTGTATTTCATATTCATTTCAAAATATGAAAAAAAAAAAGATATTTATGCAATCTGTTCAACTAGTGATGAAGAAAACTTCTAACAGCTTCAATAGAATAAGAACAGCCTTTCTTTTAAGGCCATTTGGAACAGGAGGGGCTCACAGCAACTAGCATTTAACAAGAAGTCAATTTTTATCTCCACTAATACTTAACACCAGAGAAACAAATGCAGCTACAGTTGCCTGTATTAAGCAGCTGGCAAGCTTAGAGATGGAAAAGTTGCAGAACAGCTGGGGAATGCAAGACCCTTTTGAACAGGCTGCTATATGATCCAAAATAATGGTACATGTTTACACACAACACAATGGCAGCAACAGCCAAATGCAGGTCTGGTGAATGGACTACAGCTGCTCCTTCCCTTGGACAAGGCAGAGCAAAGCAGATACAAAGGAGTTCATATTCGCAAAATATAGCTTTCATCTTAAAAGGCAGCAGCCTGATTTCCAAAACAGACAGCTGGCCCTCCAACTGGACTAAACTGTACAAGATTCTGTATTAGAAGTTACCCTCTAAAACAAGTCTGGATTAGGGTCACAGAGCTTTTCAAACTGCTGCTACTTTACCACCAACAGTTTCCAACATTGCATTACTCAGACATACAGGTTGTCACCTAACATAAAAAAACCTGCCCTCATGACAGTATTTTCCAGATAGCGTCAGGAAGACAGCCATTTACAAATTCTTGATATAGACACTGACTACACAGAAGTTACCTATCCACTTTGGAGAAAGATGGTCAGTATGCTGGAAAGGAGGGTTTGAATAAACATGGGCTATTTTACAGCTTTTTTACAGTAGTGCTGCACATTGATGTAAAAGTACGTTGGTGCCTGAGGACAACACATCCCACTGCTCACACCTAGACAGAGGGATAGTCCTTATTTGCTGCTGGTTATGCAATAACTGATAGCATGTTGCAAGAAGCCCTCACTTGTTTCACAATTGCCATCTGAAGAGAACATAATTTTGTACATGACCCTGGACAAAAATTGCATCATCTTATTTCAAGTGATCTTCCCAGTTTTCAAGCCTCTGAAGAACAGTATCAGTGGTACCGTCTGCTTTACTCAAGACAAACCATGATTAAATAGTGCTAAGGAACTAGCTACTACTTTATATTGTAACCATACCACTCAATTATGCCAGGCACCAAAACAGAGTTAGTAAGTACATGTTTAAACACACTGCATCTTGATTGAAATAGTGTAACTCACAAGACACATTTTTTGACTGAGAGAAAGCATTGAAAAAGCTCCTTTTCTACTTATTCTGCAGGTGGCCATTAATGTTACAATCCCAGTTAAGAGCTACTCAGAAAATGATAGTTAAAACTGGAGAAAGACAGCTGTCATAGGAACAGTAACAGATGCCTACAAAATTTTTAACCTCCTTTGCTTCTACAAAGAAAAATGCACCTAATGGTCATCATAGAAAGCAAGATTTTGAAATAAGCATTGTAATTAATGGAACTCTACCAATGGCAAACATCTCCCAGCACACCTAAGCAACAAAATGCCACATCTCTACACTTCAATTGCAGACTTCTGATAAAGACTTTTTAGTGAAATTAATTTGTGGATTAAGCCATATTTCTAAGAAATTTCCCATATGAATGGAATATGAATAAAGAAAGAAAACAAGTAGAGCCTTGAATCACACTTCCAGAAGGGATGTTTCTTGTACTAAAACATCACTATGCTAAGTACGCTTCCTGCAGGCAAAGCAGTGACAGGCACGGTACCTTCAAATCCGTCCATCTGTAAAGGTAAGAAAGAGCAGAGATTTGCTCTTCCAGCTGCACTGACACCGCACTTGCTATGAGCAGCTGCAAAGTTGTGGCAGTGAGAGCAATGGTTTGTATCCCCAAGGGACCTCAATGAGATCCAGAGCTCCATCTGCATTAGGAGCTTTTTCTCCAGAGTTTTGAACCAGTTCTGCTACCCAGATTTATCCTGTTTTGAGCACATCTCACTACTCTAGCATCTCTAAAGTCTTATTTTCAAAATCAAAAAAGTAAGAATGGAAGCTTAAAACATGTAGGATGTTGGAATGAGTTACGTCATCAGTGAACCTTCGCACAGTTCAGTAAATAGATGATTTTTAACAATTATAGGTAGTGCCCTGACAGTCAACCTACATGAGCAAGTGATATGTGATTGATCTGGACTATCCATAAGCTGCACTGAACCCCTCCCAAATTACTATCCATACCTACCATAATGGATTATTCTTTCAACCAAGCTCACAATAATAACCAAAAAAGAAATCCAAAGTTTAAAACCCACAAAAGAGCCAAAGAACTCTAGTTCCTTATCAATTAGTCCCCATTGAACTAATTAGTGCTTTCAAGGAGAAGGTATTTATATTAAAGTTCCAATGCTGTACTTAGCCAGTACAGACAAAAATCATCCTTTGGTTTCACTCCCCTTCTTTGTAGTCGAATCATATATTGTAGTTTATTTTCAAATAAAAGACCTGTGAGGTGTTTTGTGTGCATGAATGGGAAGGGTGAGTTTCCATTTTTCTGAGAAATTCTTTTTAATAAGCATTTTAAATGTGGATATAAACTCAGGTCTTTCACAAAACAATTGCCACTGTTATTTGTCACAGAGGAACTAAGAAAACAAGTCTTTTAATAGTTTATTCCTGATTTTACTATAACTGCACACTGATAAGGTTGTTTTAGAAATTGTTAGGAGGTATATCTACACCAAAGTGTACTTGCCATAACAAAGCCTTCTCTACCATGTAGATCTGACAGCCATGTCCAAACAGGTTCCAGATCATTCATACACATACCAAGTATTGTTCAAAGCAGACTTGCTTTAAGCAAGATTAAATACCTGTTCAGTTTGAACTGTCCCAATGCCAGTATAAACTACACTAAACTAGTTCAGACAATTACCCGCTGGGCACCAATGGCCTTTGAAACTCCCGGCACCCCAGAATCTACTGCTTCTGGGAATTATGCCAGGAACTGTGGGATAGCTCTCCACAGAGGACATTACAAATTAAATATTTTGGAAGTGTGCTTGTGTTTACATGAAGCAAGGCTGCAACAGTTCAGCATATGAGTCAGCATGGTTTTCATCCACACAGAACTGAAGAGTGCAGTTGGGAACTATAAATTTTCTAGGGAAACACAGAGTGTGAAATGATTCCCCCAGGGGAATACAGGCAGGCCGCACCTAGCAGGAGCTAACGCTCACCTGAAGACAGGAATTTTGTTCCGGGCTTTACTGCTAAGAAGTCTGTGACTTTCCTATGGTGACTGCAGAAGTTTCTACCCAAGACAGACACTTTGGACCTGCCTGTATCAAAGAGGTTAGTAAGGATATCATGGACAGATAAACTTACAGGTACACATATCTACGCTAGGATACTGCTCTTAGAGTGTTATAACTAACACAGCTACTTTAAAGTGAAAGCTGAAGCATCTTTCCTATCAGGACAGCAAAGAAACATTTTAACTGCATCTCACTACTTTAACATTCAATAAAATCTTCAGACAGTTAAACAAAGCAGAACCGAAACAGAACAAACTACTCTACTGCATCTCACCATGACGTTACCTATAGCCAGATGCATCTAAGGACCAGGTCAATACCCTTTTATTGAGGCCTCAGCAGGCACAGGAAAACAGGATGACATATCAAACCTCTGAACATCCCACCAGGGAAGAACATCTCGTGACAAGAACAGCTGTCAGGCCTGCATTTCAAGAGCTGAGCACATTACTACTATTCCTTCCCCCTTTCCACAACAGGCACTTCTGTCTCATGAAGGCTTGAAAACGACCAAAAAGAAACCAGGACTGTTTCTCTGAAAACGCAGACTGAACCTCTGCCACTGCTGGTTACATGGGGCATTGCACAAAACCAGAAGACAGCACATCCTCCTATCGAAGAGGTAATGACAACTCAATGTAGTAACACTGAACACAGCTGTGTTGCCATAAACCTCATTAGCCAAGTGAATCAGTCAAGAGAGGTTTCAATTTTCCGGTGGCTTTTGTTTCCATTTTGAACACAAGAGATTAAGATATTACAGGCTGAGAACATTTTTCAGTATAATACAGTTTGATTAAAGATTGTCCATGATAAAAATAGCCAGACTTGTTCAGAACATATTCCATATCAGAAGGACTGTTCACACACGCAGAACTAGGTACCTACCAAGACAAGAGTACTGTCTTTCAGCACATGAGATGCTATCTGAGCTAAGATCAGTCTGATGACACAACTGCTGAAGACCTAGAACAATATCAGAACTAAATGAATAATGTTCACTTCCTATTTTCATTCCCAGGCTTCATGCTGCTGCCCCCTGCCAAGTAATAAACTCGAGTACACTCAGTCTTTGAAAGACCACTAAAGTCTCTCCTAAAACGAGTCATAATACACGATCACGTGCAGACTTCAAGCTTCATTATTAGTAGAAAGGATGCAAAGGTGTCATTAAGTAGTTAGCTCTGCAGCACTGGATATCCATGCTCTACATGTAATACCCTTCAAGCACTTGTAACTATCAGCATACCCTATCCATTTTTCTCCTGTTAATCAAAACACTTCATTGTTTTCCCCCTTTTTAAACATACTATTATTTTTTTTGAGTTTAGAAAACAAGTTAGGGCAAGCTACAATTCCACTGCTGACCCATTTAAGCCAAGGTGAGTATTCAAGCTCTTCACCCCAGCTATGAGGCTCTGGGCCAAAGAGGTTCCGTGCATCACCAAACAAGCGCCCTGTTGATTCTGCCAGCCTTTCCCGGTATCCCGCTGTGCTGTAACGAGCCAGCATCATAAAGTCCCTCTTTCTTTACATCACACGTGCGCGCTGCTGCTGCCGCCGATGCCTCTTCTTCCAGCTGAAAGAAGAGACAAAACTCCTTCAAACATTTCTCAGCCCCGCTGCGAAGCGGCCCCGGCACCACGGGCGGCAGCGGGAGCGGACTCTGCGCCGCGCCCCCCGCTCGCTGCTCCCGCGGGCTCCGAGCCGTCCCCGCACAGCCGCGGGTGCAGCCCGGCCCCAGCGCAGGTGCTCCCGCAGCGTGCGGGGAGCACAGGGCGAGCCCCGCGTCCTCCCCGACGCGCACTGACAGCGCGGCCCCGGCGGGAGGCACCGGGGAAGTTTCGTGCAGCACCTTCGCGACGCAAACCCGCTGCCCTAGCGAGCGGGGAGCCCGCGGCGCCTCCTGCACGGCGGTGGCGGTGCCGGCCGTGCCCCGGGGGCAGCGCCCGCGCGGGTTCCGCTCCCGCGGAGAACGAGGGGCGAGCGAGGCCGCCACACTCANCTCGGCGGGGCGGAGCGGGGCGGGACGGGGCGGCCCCTCGCTCCGGGGGGACTGGGGTGAGAGGGGGCACAGGGGGGAGCGGTGGCGCTCGTGGTCCCACGGGGGACGGGACCCCGGGACTGGACGAGACGAGACGGGACGGGACCGCCGGACCCCCCGGGACCCCCGGCCGGCGCTCCCCGCTCCGCTCCCGTGCGCCTCCTGCAGGCGCTGCCCCGCGCCTTAAAGGGGCCGCGCCCGGAGCGGCGTAGGGCGAGTGTTTTGGGTCCCCTTCCATCGTGCCTGACCAAGAGAATGTTTAATTGTTTCAAGGAGACCAGGCCCAACGACAGAGCTCCGGAGCGGAAAAGGGGCTGGGCAGGGCTTGGAAGCGTTGGTCGTGCGTGAGTTTATGGGTAGCTCCTGCATTAGGAGTATTTATGGACGGTGTTTCTCTGTAGTGTAAGTTCAAAGTGTGGGTAGAGCCCTCCCAAATCTTCGTTCGCGAAGTCTAGTCATGATGAAAACGTTCAGAGACATACGACAGTTCTCTAATTTGCCCCACCTTCCCAGGCTATCTCAACTTGATGGCAGAAGCTCCTGGTGGGCTGCAGCAGATACTGGGAAGAGCTTGCGGAGCAGACTGTCTAAAAGAGCGATTTGATAAATGTCCTGCTCTCTCCTTACTACTGGGGCCACATGAGGTAGAAGCTGGGAATGCAGAAAGTCATCACCACTTTTTGTTTATAGGGAGAAACATATTTTTTTTCCCCTCAGATGTGCTTATTTAAAACCAAGACATTGTTAGGAAGGTGGAAAAAATACAAAATGTCGTAGACCTCACCACAGTGGTGCAGCAAAGGTGTTTGTCCACATAGTTAAAAAAACACTGAGAACATTCAAATTTTATGATATTAAACATTTACCCTCTGGGGAAGGTAGAATCTTTTTATCTTCCTTTCAATTCAATCTTTTACCTTAATCAAACATTTTCTAAGTGAATTACATGGAGAATTCAAGCCCTGCTTGATCAAGTCATACAAAGCAACCTGAAATAGGAACAACAGCGCATACTACACAGGGAATAACCGCAGGGGAATAATTTGAAGAATATAATAAACCTGAGAGATTATGTAGAGAATACACGGAACTGAACAGAATTCATGCTTCTGTCCCATTCTGCTGCAGAGGAGAGCCATTTTCTCTATTTCTGTTTGAAGCCTGTGCAGAAAAAAAAAAAAAAAAAAAAAAAGGCGCCAAAGGTGTGGAAACATGCTGAGATGAGGCAAACATAAAAAATTTCACATCAACACCCAACAAATATTTCACAAGATACACTACAAAATATCTTTGTCTGCAGCACTACAGCACCTTTATGATCTAGATAAGTTCAGAATAAATATTGAGGGCTTATCTTGAAACATCCCTGGGCTTTATAGCTTTGTGGCAGGGAGAATTTTCTTAATTGCAGGATAATGATGTGGTGTGGGCACATGCCTTTTGCCTAGTGGTTACGAATTACTTTGTACAGTTACATGAAACCCACATCAAATAGAAAGCGTAGATGTGACCTTCCAGTCTGAGGGAGAGAAAGAAGAAAGCTACCGTGGAAAGGAGGTCAAACATAAATCATGGCAAGGTTAAAAGCCAAGATTAAAAAGGGACCTTGAAAATACAATTTATCCTGCTGCCTTTCAATACAATTTGTCCTGTTGTTCAACACCCGTATTTGAAACTATCAAAGGCCTTGCCTTTCCTTATGGAAAAAGAAAAGGGGCAGCCCTGTCTCTGGAACTGTAAAGGTTTAGAGATGGAATTCTGATTCTGTGGAAAAAAATGCCCTTTAACATAGTCCTGAGAGAATTGTCTAAGAGGAGAAAACAGTAATTGAAATGTTAAACTTGTTTTTATTGAGTGACGTGAGGCTGTCCTTGTTTGTTTTCAAATATCCGAATGGTTTCTTGATGGAACTTCTGCAACTGAAAACCTGCAACCCATTTAACAAGAACTCTTCATTCTCTCTAGCTCAGAACTGATTTGTGTCTGAATTTAACTTTAGGCATAGTCCCTGCCATCTTCTACCAGAGACTTTTCTCCTGAAAACTTAATCCATGATCCAGATACAAGATTATTTCAAGTTTACATTTCAGAAGAAGTGAAGGGTTATTTTGAATTCCAAGGTAGGAGAGGGAGGCACAGTGATATTGCTGAATCTTTTGTTCCCAGAAGAACCAGCAAAAAATTAAGATTATTAAAGAAGTATAATTTGGTTCAGACCAACCATGTTAACCCATCCTATTTTCTACTCTTTTGTAATGTGTTAGACATATGCATGTTTGATTTATGATGAGAGTCAAAAACATCTGTACTTTGGGGCACAAAGCAAATGCTTATTTAAACAATGGTCTCCCTGGAGAGTGATATAGAAAAGAACNTTTTTTTTTTTTTTCCTGAAGAATTCAGTGGTTTTCACTCCATGAAGTATTCTGCTTTATTTTGAAAAGAGCTCTGCAGAAGACACAATGACTCAACATATTATGGAAGAGTCCAGTTTCACCTTTATGTGACCAGTGTGACTATGAGCCAGGGTAACACTGGTGAAACACTGTTACCGTTTGCTGGCCTTAGAGTGACCCATTTGAAAAGAATTGGTCATCTCAGCCTCATTGGCAGCATAAAACTGTTCACATCTTAAAAACATTTGGAACTAGTTGGCAGCCTGAGGCCTTGTCTGTACTCAGGATTAGATCTGATTTCAGGAATTGTTTTAGCTTCTGGTAAAAACTCAGTGTGGATCAAGTTGTGCGAATTTTGATCTGTGCTGCCTTCTGCTTCGCTGAAAGGCTGACATGGGGACAAGTTCTAATTGCTGATGGGGTTGAAGAAAAAGAACCATTTTCTGAATAGTTGCATATCCTGAATCAACTCTAATGATGTGCTTGAGTAGTTTATTCGAAGTTTTTCAGGAAAAAGATGTTTAAGATGTCAGAAGATAAATACCTGTAGCATTTTCAGTTCGAGCCTGCACTGGTTGGAGATTTCATTCTGTAACCAGATGCTGTGCTGTACATGCATTGATATGATAAGAAACCGCCTTGAAAGTTACATTCAAAATCACTAGTACACTTCTCAGAATTCAGTAAGCCAGGTTTGTGAATGAATGCTCTGCCCTCTCCTTTGAAATCCGTGATCCTGAATCCAGACGTCTCTGCACTTAAGGGACATTCTCGCCAAGCTTTGGAACTGACCTGTGTAGCTGGGCACAGTTGATACACTGTGACAAAGATGTGCCTCGCTGTAGAGCCCAGTGTAAACTATTAATGTCAACAAAGAGGCCAGAGCAGAGAGACAGAAATATGTCTGTTCCTGCAAGGTTCCCACATATGGAGAAAGCAAGGGGGGAAAAAAAGTAACAATCTGTATTTCAGCTGCTTTTCTGAATGTACATATTCAACAATGTGGCAGGCTAGTAGCTTTCTCTTCCTGTGTAAGACTATGCCAAACTAGAGTGAGAAAGCCTAGGGTCTTTTAAAATAAGGTGTGAAAAACTCTGGGGCAAGTGTAGAATTTTAGAAAAGAGCCAAAGCCCTTGTCCACCCTCAGAAGAGCAGAATGACAGAGCTCTGGCAGCCCTAGCAGCCACCACCGATTTATTTACGAGCACCTGGAGTTGGTCCAGTGTAATTATGGGCTTGAACTCCAGATCAGATTCACTTGACATTTGAGAAAGTCTGTGGAAAAGCAGTAATAATAAACTGATAATAACTATCTGCCTCATAAGCAACAAAAAATAAAGGGAAGAGAAAGGGCAGGTGGGGAGCAGGGGTGGAAACATAATCCCTGTAAGATCTCCTGCTTGTCAGGAGATAGTTTCAGTACATACCTCTATGTATTTTCTAAAAGGAACTATGGAGAATTTTGGAGTAAGTTCTGCCTCATGTCAGTGCTATTGCAAATATTGCTCTGGAAAAAATGAAAACAAGGGGTGCAAAGGGATAAATTGGGACAGCAGTTTCTTTAGGTGGAGTACATAGTTTGTGGCCCACATGACACTCATACAAGCATGCTCATGAGCTAAATTATATTACCATGAAGCTCTTGAGTTTGGAAAAAGATGTCTGAAAAAACTCTGCTGTAGTATATGATTTGTTTTGAACTTCATCACAGTATAGAAATACAGTTTGTGCTTTATTGCAAGTCTCTAATTCTGCTTGTTCATAGCACTGGCATAACATGGATGAATATCAGGGTTAAAAATCTCTGTATGCAAAACATCTGAAGTCTTATATCAGGATTTATATTCCACTTCTGAGTCCTTTCCATTTGAATCGCTTCATATTATTTTCTATTGAAGTTCTGTAAGACTGCTTTCAAAAACCAAGTGTCTGGGGGTTTTCCAGAAAAAAAGTATTTTCTAAGTAAGGTAAGTTGATTAATTCTGCTGAATGGAAAAGGCATCTTCTCTAACAAGAAAGAGGACTGACTTTTAGTTTACAGTTGTCTCAAGTATTTTGTTTCAGGTGATGGAATTGAATTGCAAGTTATGAGTAAATGTTTAGCTGAGCAAGAACAGTTAGTTACCTTTATGGTACACGTAAATGGCACATTGTGAGTTATGTAGGTTTCAGAATGTATCACCTATGTAGGCACAGGTACAAAGGACTCCATATATGTAAATGGTTTTCCTCAGAGGAAACATTCTAATTAGCTGCTTTCATCAAACAACAGCAACCAAATGTCAAGTGCCCTGGCAATCAATACCATGGCCAGTAACACTAGACAGTGTCTGAAGGAAAAGGAATCCTGCATGAATGAATGGGGTTACTGGCCCAGAATATGTTGCCTTTAAGTGACCTGCTTTGCCATGCTCACCTAACTTCTCAGGAATTTCCTGCTCACAACTGGAGTAACTCCAGTTCTGAAGGAGAAAAAGTACTGAAAAAGGGTCACAGCTGTATGTAGAACAAATTCAGTTCTCAGACATCTAGTGGATGTACATTTCTGGTTAACATGAGAGTCACACGCATCTCCCTGATCTGACAATGGTGTCATGTATTTCTGCTTAGGACCTCTATGTAGGACTGGAGTTCTATGCTATTAAAGAGGTTTGTTGGTTTGGTTGGTTGGGGTTTAATCTTTCTTTTTATTTGACTTCTTTATTTGACATAATATTTAATGCTTTAGGTTGTTGTATTATTTCTTATAGGTCTTGAGAAGGTGACTTACCAGTCTGAGGCACTGGTGTAAGGGCAATAATAAAAGTGTGATATATAAGATTTGAATTTTTTCCTTACCTACCATACATCTGGCTTTCACCAAAGATGTCCTTTTTTGATTCCTGGCAATTTTGTTGGGGACGAATTGAAGAATGCTGACAATTGTCTGGAACAGCTTTACCAGAATAGCAACTCTGCCTGGGCTGCTGGATATCTGGAAATCCTAGACACATTCATTGTGCATTGCAGATCAGCTCCACAAAGTACTTCCACTGTTAAACCTTCTGAGCATATGTTGCCCAGATGAACTGCACAACCCATATTAAGCTCACTGACTGTGCAAAGTCAGATTAACTGTATAATTTATGCACTGTTCATCTGATACTTGGACACGCTGGGCTTATGGTGATTTTCTGTTCTTCACATGCTCATAGAATTCTACTGGGTGTTTCTTGGGTAGAAATTAATTGACTTTTTATTTACTTGTTTGCATGTCTCTCAATGATGAGACACTGTTACCTGGGAAAAAAAACTTATTTTTGTTTGGAATCAGTGATTAAAATTTAGTAAGACTATCATAATTGTTCAACTGAGGTTGCACCCAAACCACTGAGCTCAGTGGAGTGCTGTAACACAGGGGTACATAGAATGAAGCTTTCAACTACTGACAACATCTGAAGAACATCAAGAAAAAACTGAAAACCTCTCTACATGCGCCAGAAAGTAGCTGGCACTAATGTATGGATTTCAGCAAAGGCAGTGGGCCTCTCTGTCACAGAATTTTCTTCATGTTATTTGGTGTAACAGTCCTCACATGGAGCTCACAGTTACCAGAATACAAAATTCTAATTCTTCTAGAATAATATGTGGGATTTTGTAAGTCATTCCTCAGCTCTGACTTCCAATATCATCTATCAGTCTCACAGCAGATATTAAAATGTGAAAAAGTTAATATGCAAGAGGAACTAAAATAGTAATTCCATAGGGACAAGAAACATCACCATTAGCACTCTCATTTTGCTGTTCATAAAAATTTAGAGAGATGTTGGCATCAAATATGCACAGTCTGTAGTGCTTAAAAGGAACTTGACGTTACCACTTCAGAAGCACAACCTGGCAGTACTGGACTGCGCTCAGTGCACCCCAGTGACTTCAGAAAGCTACACATTGTCTGTACAGACAGTGATACAGCCATTTACCTGTGATGTGACTGTGGCACAATGAAGACAATTATCCATAGTGTTAATGGCTTGGAAATATGCAAGGCACATAAAAGGAATTCCTCATCCTTCCATGCCTCGGTGAGCTTCGTAATGGTGGCATGAGTTCGAAGTCTGTTGTTCCTTCCTGTAATGACACACATAACAAAGAGATGGAGCAAAATTGCTGTCAGTCCATTCACAGGCAGGACTCTTTCACATGGAAAGCCCTGCAGGTTCCTTATTTTAAGTTCTTGCTCTTTTGTAATTGAGCCTACCAGTTTATTGTTTTGTCCATTGCCTTTCCAACTTCTGTTTCCACTGAGGTGGTGTTCTACAAGGGTTGGGCTTGTGCTTCCAACCCTTCAAGGGAACATTCAATTTATAAACAAATAAATGCAAATAAAAATACTGATACTTTAAGCAGTTCACTCACAAAGTCTTAACATACATTAGCCTTTATTGAAAGCCTTATATGAAAGCAAGGTGTTTATTTGCAAAAGTCTGCAGCTAGAGGTTTAGTTACTTCGGAGTGCGCAAACTGTTTGTATGGGATAGTATGAGAGCAGTCTGCCCAATGGGAGTCCTTTTCGCTGCAGAACTTCTTGAGTTTAGAGAAAGGATTGCATTACTTTGGAATAACAAGAATTTTATTTTACATAGTCAAGTCATTAGAAAAGTTGCATTCAAGGGGACAACAATATTTGGGAAAGTCCATTTTCTCAATTGTTTCAATTGGAAAAATAGAAGAGGGAGAATACAAAACACTGAATGTTTAGGCAAATTTTATTTTTAAGCAAAATGTTTTGACTTTGGATATGAAAATGTAAGGTCAACTTTATATTTGGTTTAATTTTAAAAGAGCTGCAAAACTGTTAAATAAATTTAAGCATTAAACAAAACCTCTTGGAAAAATAACAACTCTGAAACTTTTTAAATTTTGGTGGTTTTTTTTTTTGGTTGGTTGGTTTTGGTTTTGTTTTTGGGTTTTTTGTTTTGTTTTGGTTTGGTTTTGTTTTGTTGGTTTTTTGTTTGTTTGTTTTGGTTTGTTTTTTTTTTAATATATATAAATCAGAAGTCCATGCTCCATTATCTTCATAGACTGGCTCTGGCCACTACTCAACACTCTTTGCATGAAGTTGTGTCTTAGTCTTGTAAGTTGGTTTTGTGGTTGAAACTAGGAGATGGAGGTGGATGGTCCTGAGTGATCTGCTAGCAGTAATAAGTTGTCTTGAGCAGTCTTGTGCTTAAACACAGACTTCTCATAATGACCCACAATTGCTAATACTGAAAGACATGTGAAAAGAACAACATTTTGAAATTAATCCCTCACAAGACTTACAGCAGTGCCATGCAAACATACAGTGTGATTAATGTTAGCACTCCCAGGAAAAGCCTGAGTTTGTTGCAATCTTTCACTAGGATCCTGCAGTTTAATGGCTTATTTATAATTTACTTTCTATTTTATAGTCATGTGTTAGCTACTGATATGAGAGGGACTAGGGAAAAAAAAAACCCACAACAAAAAAACCAATGAAGTGGAGACACTTCTTATAGGCAATCCACATCAAAGGATAAAAGACTGTAGGAGGGGAAACCAGAACTTAGAGTGACTTCTGCCTACAAGAATGAAAATATTTGCAATCTCACTTGCTGTGTTTGTACTCAGAAAAGCTAAATGCATCATCTTGCAAGGCAGTGTGCTCACAGCTCATCTGTAAAATAAAGATTTCATTTTTGGCTTGTCTAAAGCAACTTTTCAGAGAATTAAAATAAGGTTATTTGAATAGGAAAGCCCTATTTTAAACAAGTGAAACTGTACAACTCAGAGCTTTTCCAGCAAACTGAAATCATGAAGGAACAGAAAAAGTAAACAGAGATGTTTTGTCTCCTAATGACCCACCACCCTCCTCTGCCCCCCATCCTCTTTTAGGTCTAAATAAAACTTTCAAAGCAGGGATTTTATAGAAAGACAGTTTTTATGAAGCAATTTCATGTTTATTGCCAAGTGATATAGCGAGTACTTTGGTGACGTAGCAGGTTTTTGTTGCTTTTTTGTATTGTGAACTTTCATATAGAAAAACATCATCAGTGTCCCTGTGTTGTGTAATATAAGTACTGTTTTCAGTATAAACTTATTTTGCTACTGCTCTTCTATATTCATTGGTTGTCTACAACATGACTAGATAGCAAGATAAGACAGAAAACGGAGTGAACCATCAGCTACAACTCCTAACCACAGAAACTGAGGTTAGTGTGTCTTTCAGCTGGAAACTCGGTCTCTGAATATATACAGCTTGTGTGAGAACCATTGCACACATTTCCAAAGCAATCCAGAATATTACCACTACGTGGTAGGCAGTAAGGCAGAAGGTGCAAAAAATGTTTTACAAGACAAGCTCGTAAGTTCATCTACAGTGCTGACAATTTCACACACTTTCCCCTCAGCTCTGGAGGTTGTTAGCAAAGATTTGTGTCTGGTAGTAAGCAAAAGCAAAATGTGAGAACACATGAATCCCAGCTCTGACACTGTGTCATGGAGTAATTTCCATAACAATGATTTAGTGAAAGTCAGAAATTATTTAGTGATAAAGTACATTCTCCAAACCGACATTAAAAGTACATCACATCAAGGACAAATTCTCGTCTGCCAGTGAAGTATTTGAAAACTTCAAAGAATATAGTAATAAATACTTAGAATAAAATAGTTACAGTTGAAGATTTTAAGTTATTCATATGCTGAAGTGAATTGCCAGATTCATGCAGAGTGAGCTCACAGGCTGTAATTGACATGTTTGTAGCAAAAGATGTTGGTATGGTTTTGCTTCTCATTTTCTTCAGCTATCAGAGGTCCTACCATGTGCTGCAATAGCTGGAGGGGTGGGGAAAAATAATGATAAAAAGAAAGCTGGAATACAGCAGGATCTGGCAAAAAATCTCTCTTCACTGATATTCTTCAAAGTCTGGGTACTGAAGTTTGAGATGAGCAAGGAAGCACTGAAGCTTGAGAAAATCCCTGGAGATGAGTTGCATTGACTCTGAACCCTGCCATGTTGCTGTGATAGGGGGGAAAAAGCAGAGCAGAACCAACCATACAAGAGGTTTTTAAAAGCTCACTGGGTTTAATGTCTTGAGAAGGTCATAAGCACTGAGCTGCCGAACTGCACAGACAGCTTCGTCCTACTGTGAGCTAATGGCTACATAAGGTACAAGGCAGTGGAAAATCAGGTTCTAAAGCTATTGTTCATTAATTGTAAAATGTTCCTATTTCAACCAATTAAAATGTCTCAATGTGTTCAAATAATCTGTAAATCCATGATGTTGAAGCCTGTCCAAAACCAATAAGAAAAGCCAGTACCTGCAACAAAGACGTCACAAGTCAAGGAATATTAAATGTGCTTCACAGGACTATACAATGAACACATTTGGGTGGGATTGCTTGTAGGTTCATAAATTCGGCCTGGCTTCAGCAGACTCAGCTTACTTTTTTGGAAACTGCGTCCTCCTCCATTAAGGTTGGACTTTCTTCTTGTGTTTCTCTGGTTCTCTATGTCAGTTATCTTTACACCCAGGTCCAATTCCTTATCTTCTTAATCATTCTCACTAAAGCAAATAACCCTCCTCAATCTGACGTGAGTATAATCACATGTCATTACTACACAACTGAGCCATGAAAGAATCATAAAATGTTGTATTTTTTGCTAGAAGTAGTGAGAAAACTCTGAATGATACTACTTTGACACTGCTGGCATCTATGAATGGATGGGGTTTTGTGGTATTGCATATGTGCAGATCACATACAAATCAAATCAAAACCAGAAGCAGGGCAGAAAATTCAGATAATGTAGGATAGATTGAACTACCATAAGAGTATTTTTGCAGAGTTACCAAGTTATTTTTCCCAGTGGAAATAATGCCAATAAATATGGAAAGGCAGGAAGAAGCATGTAGTAAACATCTTATTGGTGGGGAAAATGAATCAGTTTGTTCTTCAGACATTCACTGCTGTCCTGTCTACTGCTCCTATGTGAACATTGGAACCTGAGTGAAAAAGAACAGTTGTGAAAGTTGGTGGAGACTTGAATTTCTGTTTTCCACTATTTTAAGGCCTTTTAATGCAGCCAAGGTGGCACAAAGAAAAGCACAAAGTGGCAAAGGAGCTGCCTGCTGCCAACAGCATCTGCGGGGAAGATGTTCTGATTGGAGCCCAGGAGGTGATTCCAGGGCAAACTTCTTTCCTGTCCCATTGAGGCAGATGACCAGCAGGTGAGTGCGCTGCTACCTTATGTGTCAAGTATGCCAAGTATAAGATGTGGATGACACTTATATAACATTTGTGATACTTTTTTGTGAAATTTAGTAGGAAATAATAACCAAGGAATACTCAGAATGAGGCTCCCAAACTATTCATAGTGCTGGGCAAACATTTTCTAAATTAGTGTTTTCCATTTTGAAAATGCTGATTGATAAGTGGGAATGTATCAAGGAGTATATTTCACATTGGAAATATTCATGCTTAGTAAAAAGAAATTTAGTTAAGGCTTTTTGCAAGGGCTTTAGAACAGTCTTTTTCTTCTTTATTTCTCTTTCAGAAGAACTTTTTTTTTTAAAAAAAAAGCAAACAAGCAGCAAACTAAAGGAGTAATTTTTTTTTTTAATTTTAACAAAACTGTATATTTGAATTGACTTGAGATTTTTGAATATTTTCTTTCGTAGGACTTTATGAATTCTCTGATTTTTCCACCCTCCAAACCCAGATATGTTTCAAAATGTCAGAATTTCCCATGAAATGGAAGTTCCTGTTCTACCATGTCTGCGGAGCCTTTACTTGAAGAAATGGTGGTTAATCTCCATAATTACACCAAGAAACCCAAACTTGCAGGAGGGAAAATAAAAGTAAGAAAAAAAAAAAAAAAGCTGTGAGAAGAAATAACTTATGCAGATTTTTATGATGTTGAGCATGTCCTCAGTAAGTCAAGCATACATGCAATATTCCTTGTAACAGAAGTAGTTCTTCTTATACACAGGAGCTTTCCAAAAATAAACCCGTGTGTGCCCTCTGACACTGTTGTATGAAGGATATATCAGTGGTACGGTACAAGCCATTCTTCTAGTCACTTTTTCTCATTGAACTGGAGTAAGAAGATGAATTTTGTTTAAATTCGTGGCAAAAATGATCACTCATAAAATCATGGAATCTGAATGTAACCATTTGGGACCTTTTAAAGATGCCTTGCTTTGCTCGGCTGCGCTATTTCAATTGCTCATTATTGGCATACTTAAATATTCATCTACAGAGTTGGAAATCACAGTTTATTTTGCAAGTAAATTTAACAAATGCTTTCTCTCTCTTTCTTGCAAATTCGTTTTCAGAAGATTAAAAGAGAGAATGTCTAAAGAGGATATAATATCATAAGGCTTTCATCTACTTAACACAATTGATCCTACCTGAGAAGAGTATTGATAATTCAAGCCACCTGACCAAATCACTTTTCATTTCTAAAAGTGCCTTTTTCAGGTTGTATACTGTGAGGTGGACCAAGGGAAAGGGATATGTAGGCAACAGTAAATTCAGCAGTAACTTCTGTTAGACCAAAGACCAGAGGGAGATCAGCAAAGATTAATAGGAAGGTTCTGTGCTACTGCAGCTTTTTTTCCAAAGTCAAAAAGGAATCAAAATAAAGTTCATGCCTTTATTTACTCTAAGAATGTGTAAATCTGGATGCACAAAGAAGTAACATACTATCTACAAAAAAAACCCCAAAAACAAAATACCACAAACATTTCCATTGGCTGGCTCCTCCCATCTGAATTTACTGAATTTTGGCCAGGGAGCTGTAACTGCCAAATTTTTCTCTAACAGAAAATCCATGTGAGCAAAATTTAATATTGGCAGAGGATGTTTGGAGACATGTGTGAAAAATTAGGAGCCCTTTAAGGGAAGAAGTCACTCAATTAAAAATGTGCAGAAAATAATCTATCATACATTCCCATCAAATCCCTTTTGATGTCAAGTACCAAAATAATGACTGGATCAGATCCCAGTTGGGTCTAGAGCTGGCTGAGCTGTTTGTTATGGATTTACCATTATTTTTGGAGAGAGAAAAAATGTGAATTGGACTTTTTAATGGTTTTAGTCCTGTTTTTTACCTACTTTCTTTGTGGAATATCTTGCACAAATAATTTGCAGTCCTTTGGCCCTTTGAAACAGCTTCCTTTGAGCATTTCCACACATTTATCTGTGTTGTATGTTTGTACTTACAAGTATTGTTTTTTCATGACTGGATAACTCTTAAATTTAAAATAGAAACATAAATCAGGGGATAAAAATACCAAACTGTAGCATATTCTTCTTCAAGAGGATAATTACTTTCCTAAAATGTATGAAAAGTTTGTAACCACAGGCATTTGAGGAAATGCTAAATAAGGCAACAGATTATTAATACTGCAGATTAACAGAACACATTCCTCAGTTTATTAGCAACCATATTTGCTACTTAAGAATTTTTTTTTCTGTCTTACTCTGTAAATACTGACTCAAGCCTACAAAAATATTTGTGGTACTGGACCTGTAGAGCAGACATCAGTGATTTTTCCTATTTTGCAGATAAAAAGTACAAAATAATTATTTGAGGATCTTTCCCCCTCTTTAATTTTGTAATTATCATTAAATCACTTTATTGTTTAAATAGCACCCTTTGTTAAAAGGAAATAAAAAAGTGAAAAGAATTTCCTTATTTCCATACTCAGTATTTAATATTCAACATTCTTGAACAAAACCTTTGGGTGGCATCCATTTGACCAACTATAACCATCACTATCTTAAATGCAGACATACCTGTGAATAAAGTGAATTGATATCCAGACATGGCTCTTTTTCTGAATTTACTGTAAGTAAGTGAGACAAAATGCTTAGCTCAGGTTTGGCTACAGAAAAGTATTTTCCCCTAAAAAGCCCCACCCAACCATCCCAAACTTGTCTTTTTTGGAGTAGATTTGCAATGACTTCACATATTGAACTCTTAAATTTGTGATTACTTATCAATTCAAACCTGAATTATCCTGCATATTTGGTCCAACCCCACTTCTGAAGCATGCCCCAGAGAGAGAAATGACCATGTAGTACTTAATTTCCTTGTCCATAAAGATTTGAGTTCCATTATTTCTTTCAAATTATATCTTTTTTTATCATAGCTGCAGGGTGTGTTACAGAGTTAACCTTTACTCTGCTAGTCAAGAAGAATGTGTCTATTATTCTCCACACATCTCTCCTGGAGGCAATCACTGTTTCTGGGTGTATGCAGGCAAAGAGTTCAGCTCACCAGACATATCCATACCACTGGAAATCTGAACAGAAACAACCCAGTGAATTTCCAGCCTTTTGGCTTCTATGATTGATTAAACAGAGAACTATGCATTCTGGAATGAAAAGCAAACAAAAACATGTCCTTCATGAGCATCTCAGGTGTGATACAGAGCTGAGAAATTATTTTGATATATGGTCATAAATGTTTAGCAAAGATCTTGGCCTCACTAGGAAGCTGCTGGATCTCATGAGTCTCAGACATGGGCTTTCACACATGACAATCCAGGTACAAAAGTGAAGATAAAATAGCTTTACAGTAAGTATAATTTTTGCAATCTATATTCCTATATTGTCAGAACTACTTCTTGAAACAATTAAAGCTAATTAATTTTTTTTTCCTTGTGCAAGTTGTGGTATACCTGTCCCCTTGTGTCTGATATGGTAGTATTTTTCATAGAATCAAAGCACAATTTAGTTTAGAAAGAGCTTCTGGAAGTCATCTAGTCTAATTTGCTCCTTAAGACAGCACTAACTTCAATGATAGATCATGTTGCTCAGTCTTGCCCAGTTGAGATGAAGTCTCTACAAGCCCTTTGGACAACTTGTTCTGGTGTTTGGCTACCCTCAAGGAATTTTCGTCCTAATTTCCTTCTGGCAGTCTGTCTCTGTTGCCTCTTTGGCTGCTGACCTCTAAAGTGAGTATGTCTCCATCCTCTGTATAACTACCCAATAAGTATGTAGAACAGAAAATACACTCCCACTTTTGGCCTTCTCCAGGCTGAGCAATCTCACTCAGTAAATCATGCACTCCAGCCTCATAACCACTGTATTGAGCCTTCACTAGTGTTATATTTTTCACTTTTTCTGCAGTCTCTTAGAATTATCACTTTAAAAAATCTCAAGCCCTTGAAGTTAAAATATGTTTTTATTTGTGTAATTTCTGATGAATTTGCTGTAATCTGATCATCCCAGAAGAGAACTGTGTGAAAAATGTAACCAGCTTTTCTAGTCATCTGGTCTGTGGAAGAGTGACTTACTCCACTGAGGCAGCCAAATTTAAAAAGGAAAAGATCCAGATTTACTAACCATATCAAAAGCAGACATGGTTTCAAGAAACTTAAGACTCCTATTCCACCCAGATACCAGCCCAGGTAAATGGCACAAACAACTTCCTAATTCTCTGTTTAAAGGATGGAGAATGTATTTCTAATCTAAAACTATTTAAAATCTAAAACTAGTAATGAGTGTGTACATAGGGTTAAAAATTACACATACATTTCTGAATCCAGACCAGGGAAGAGCAATGACAGTGTGATCAAAATTAGGGCACTGAGCCTATTTTTGCTAGAAAATACAAAGAGTTAACATAGAGTACAGAAGGCATGACTGCAATTAAAATACTGTTTCCTCTTTGATATCAGTAAAATGGCACCAAAGTAGACTGGCAGATTTTTCTCCACAAAGAATCCTTAATTGTACATTCAAACCAGGGGTTTTCCTCTGAGCCCAGTCCTACTACCACGATCATGGGAACTATTTAAAATACCGTAGCAGAATCTGGGCCTATATACCTGGCTTTGTCCACCCATTACTTTTGCATGGGGAAATCCCAGAGTTAGTGTCAATCCAAAATCAAGCTAGTTATGAACCGAGGCGAGGAATAAGCACTGTCCTGAGGGCTAGAGTGAGTGCCTGCTGTCCCATCGGCCCTTCTGCAAATAGGTCAGTAGCCAATTTGTGCTCCCTGCCTGGTCAGGAGCACAGGCTGCCAGCAGGGAATGAGTCAGCTGAGCCCTGCACAAGCTTTCAGTCAGTGCTGAGTGATTGCTGGCCTCCTTCTCTAAATGCTTCACCCCCTCTCTGCAGTGTGGAGAAAGTTACCCATGCATTTTGCAGTCCAGGGATGGGTGCTCATTTTTGAAGAGCAACTGGGAAATGACCGTCTCAGCTTCCTGCTGGTCACTGTTGTGCTTCTGGGAGGAAGGGCTGAGAGACTTCCCTGACCCCAAGAGCTTGGGCCATGCTCTGAGGCTGCCCTGGTGCCAACACGCTTCCTGTAGCTATTATGTTTGTATTTCATCCTTGTCGTCAGTGACACCAGCAACTGCAACATCAGCTGCAGGGAAGAAGAGAACCTCTGCCAGGTATGGGATTGTTTTTCATGTGTAGAAGAGTTTGATTTGTGTATTGAAGGAAGTGTGGTTGATTAGTTGTGTCACGGGACTCCTGCCCTTTTGGGGACGAGTGGGAAAGAGTTGTTTCCCATCCATTTAGACCAGGTGTAACTACTGGGGCAATGGTCATGAGGAGGAAGTCAACAACCTCTTAATCAAGCTGGCTTAATCTGACTACATGTCTGGGATTTCTGGTTTTAAGCCCAGAGAGCAAACCAAATATGTATATGTAATACAAATGATTAAAATAAATACTAATAGAAAATAATGTAATTTATTATAGAAATTATAAAAATGTATGTTGATGTTATATTTTAAAACCAAATATGCAGGCAAATATATGTAGCTAGCTGGGCTGCTAGTGCCCAGAAACTCTTCTCGGGTGCCCTGCACAAAGACACTGCTTTCCTCCTGCTCTGGTGAGTGCACAGCAAGCGTGGTTGTGGTTGGTATCTGTCCTGCTACACATGTGTTATGCTATTGAAGTGCATACATGCAAGATGGCCATTATGCAAACATTTCAGTTTTGCATGACCCACACCCAAGAAAAAGACAAAGCAACTATGGCTCCAGCTGTTTAATTTATTTGGAAAAAGAGCCTCAAGGCTCTTCCTGCATGATTCTATTAGTTAAGCTAGTAACACTTGAATCAATCTTTCTTTCTTTCTTTCTTTCTTTCTTTCTTTCTTTCTTTCTTTCTTTCTTTCTTTCTTTCTTTCTTTCTTTCTTTCTTTCTTTC
>VXAU01004424.1:0-73475 GCA_013399695.1 Formicarius rufipectus | reverse complement strand
CCTTCCTGCCTGCCTTCCTGCCTGCCTTCCTTGCCTTCCTTGCCTTCCTTTCCTTCCTTCCTTTCCTTCCTTTCCTTCCTTCCTTTCCTTCCTTTCCTTCCTTTCCTTCCTTTCCTTCCTTTCCTTCCTTTCCTTCCTTTCCTTCCTTTCCTTCCTTTCCTTCCTTTCCTTCCTTTCCTTCCTTTCCTTCCTTTCCTTCCTTTCCTTCCTTTCCTTCCTTTCCTTCCTTTCCTTCCTTTCCTTCCTTTCCTTCCTTTCCTTCCTTTCCTTCCTTTCCTTCCTTTCCTTCCTTTCCTTCCTTTCCTTCCTTTCCTTCCTTTCCTTCCTTTCCTTCCTTTCCTTCCTTTCCTTCCTTTCCTTCCTTTCCTTCCTTTCCTTCCTTTCCTTCCTTTCCTTCCTTTCCTTCCTTTCCTTCCTTTCCTTCCTTTCCTTCCTTTCCTTCCTTTCCTTCCTTTCCTTCCTTTCCTTCCTTTCCTTCCTTTCCTTCCTTTCCTTCCTTTCCTTCCTTTCCTTCCTTTCCTTCCTTTCCTTCCTTTCCTTCCTTTCCTTCCTTTCCTTCCTTTCCTTCCTTTCCTTCCTTTCCTTCCTTTCCTTCCTTTCCTTCCTTTCCTTCCTTTCCTTCCTTTCCTTCCTTTCCTTCCTTGCCTGCCTGTCTGCCTACTTTTTTGTAAAAAATAATTTCTGCAAAAGTTTCCCGAAGATAATTATCTTGGGAAATACTTGTGTTCTCTGGAAGCCTGTATCATTAAATACCTGTGGATTTACTTGAAAGGAGAGGAAAGTTTAAATACAGAATTACTGGCAAATTAGATCATTTATAATTTTCATCTGCCTATTTTAGATTTGTAGCTACAGACGAATCTTAACATAGGACAAACTTGGGCTTAAAGAGACACCATTATTTGCTATGAGACAAAGGTTAGAAACGAACTCTGGAAACCATTTGTCAATAAATCTCTGGTAAAACTAGGAAGCAATTTGTGTGGTTTGTATTCCCACTGAATCTTTTAAAGCACTATTTATCATGGTGACAGCCACCAAGTAAATCCTGCGATTATAAAGGCACACTGCTAAACAATTTCAACACTACAGTGTTGAGTTGGAGCATCAAACACTCAACTGAGCTGTGTTCTGGAAAGACATGAGAAATATCTCATAGCCCCTTAGTGAAGAAAAGCATATGGACTCATGTAAATTACCTTTACTACCCAAAAGTGATGTACAGAGCCGAGTAACCAATGATGCTTGCCATCTGCTCAGCATGAAAGGATACCTTGAAATTAGAGGAGAGTGAGAAAAGGAATCAGATGTAAAGGATACTTTCTCTGAAGATGGTTTGCAGTGGATTGCTGTCAGTGGAGAATGATAGATACATCTTACCCAGGCAGTGCTCCTACACACAAACAACAGTTGCAATATTAGCACCATGTATGCCGTTCCTCATATGTTTAAAACATTAGACAGCTGATCATGGGAAGAAGAGAGCCAACAGCACTTATGGCTTAGAGACACTAGGAGCTCTGAGGCCTGGAAAGCAAGTCTTGAGAGGGGTACTTAGTGAACTGGATGGGTAGAAGACTTTGACCCTCTGGTTCTCTTGAGGTTTATCCCTATTGAAAAACTTTGGGCACACTCTTGGCTTTTGGGTTGGAGAAGGGCCTGGCTTCTCTGCCCAAAGGTCATGAGATTACTTGATTTCCTTTGAGGACTTTCACCGAAAGATCTTGTGCCAGCTACTACAGCACTTTCAAGGCTAATCTGTTTTATGGCTCTGTGGAGGTAAGCGGCACAGTTCCCTGCCTGGTTCTTTTGCCAGGCCGTAAGACTCAGAACAGATTCTTCCTAAAAACTGTGCAGAGAAGGAACCTGGGAAAGCTGGTACCCAGCATTGTTTTAAGTAACAAACTCTTAGAAGGAAGGGAAGCCATCAGTTTCCCACTCTGTTGCTGTTGGACAAGTGAGCTCAGCTTTTCCTTTCGTCTTTTTCTCCTTTGTTTTCCCTCTTCCTACATATCAGTCACAGCTCTGACTGCCCTAACAGGCTCAAATTGCCCACCATTCCTCCTATTCCAATAGTCCTTCTCATCTCCTATTTCATTATTTTCCCCATGACATCCCCTGAATCCAGATTCATGTAATAAAAATACAGCAAATGAGTCAGAAAGAAATGGAGCTAACATGCCATGCATCTATCATCACTCCCTCCCCTGATTTGTCTCTGCTATTATATCCCACAAACCTGACCATTGTTTGTTCTTTCAACTTGCAAGTTATTAGGGCCAAGAACTCTATCTTTGCATGTATTTGGGCGGCACACCATTCAGTGGGGACCTAATTTCAGCTTGGGGCATTGCTATAATGTTAGTTACAGTAACTGAGAGTCTCAGGTGTGCTTTGGCTGGAGTTGAACCATAACAAAAAGCAAGCCTCTGGACTATAAGCAAGGCAGAAGTTTACTCAACCCTGACAATGGAGTTTCTCACTTTTGCCAAACTTGGAATAGGAGTTTATATTTTTCTTTCCTGAAACAGTACAGCAGATTCCCTGTAGAAAAGCCTTGGAGTTCTAGCCCAAGTTGTTTTTTTTTAGTGAGTTAGGGACAGAGCTGAGAAATGTCTGAGGGACACCTTCTTTCATCCTTCCTGGTATACCTAGATGAAAGCCTTCTGCTAAGAACCACACCTCACTTGACCCACCTGCAGTCAGAACTTTTCTCTGTCTGGGGCTTCACCCTCTAGGCCGAGTACCTTGGCAAGTCCACTTTGTGTCCAGCCAGATTCTCCAGAGAGCTTTTAACTACAGTTAGAGGTCTTGTGATTTCCTTTGCATTTTCACTAACATCCAGATATGACTGGATTTTCTGTTGATTTTAAGAGCTTTACCTTCAAGACAATTAGACAGTCTGACATCAGTTTTTAGGCAAATAAATTATTTTGTCCATAGATGTGCATATATTTTGTCAAGAGTGGTGCATCTATTGCTCTGTTAGGCAATTATCTCAAGCCTGCACCTTGCAGGCCGAGATATATTAGTTGCCATTTACCTTTGTACACAGGCATCAGTAATTTGTATCCATGTATATGGCAGAACTGCCTGAGCAGGATAATGACAGTCCTTGTAATGACAGGGAAGCATTTTAAGATTTGTCTGTTGCTTGCAGTCACTGGTTTCACTTGATTTCCAGTTTCAAGACTGGAGCTGACAAACTGACTTAACACAGAAGAATATATCAAGATAGAGCTAGCATGAGTGGGGGGTCACAAGCAGCCAGGAGGTTCATTAACTCACAGACACTTTAAAGAAATCTGAAAACAGGGCTAGGGACTAACCTCAAATTCAAACTCGTTGTCACCGACCGAGCGTGCTCGGCCGTGGCAAAATGAACCTCAGGAGTAAAGGGGGTGGGGCCAGTTCCGCGCACACTGTACCTCACCTAAAAAATCCATTGCGCAGGCTTATCCCAAGATCTTCATTCGCAAAGTCCAGCCAACAACAACAACTGTTAGGTTAAATTCCTTTTCAAAGATGAAAACACATTCACAGAAAGATTGCAAAGTGGTCTGTAAAGCTTAAATAGAGAGACCATCCCCACACTCCTACCCACCTAACTCAAATGAGAATCTCCCTCTAAATGTCACTCTTTTATAAGGTGACATGACAAATCAAGTCAGAGAACAGAAAGATGGAGACTTCTGTTTCTAGATGTGTTCTCAGAAGAACAGATCTTTGTACTCATTCTGCTTTTGCAGCTAGCGTTTTCCTGAAGAAAATAATAGCTTGAGAACCAGAGGGGGAAGCAAAAGAGGATCTTGCTGGCACAATGAGCAGGGTCAACACTCAGCTTGGGCAGTATGTCCCTTGTCTGTCTCTCTTTTGGAAAAGACAATTCAGTAAAAGGAAGGATCTTTGTAAAACTTTTGAGTGTTTTTTCAATATTGAAAATGTTGCCACAAAACTAACCTAGCATGGGAAACACTTGCACCTTGATCGCACTGTATTTTTCACATTTGAGCATATTTAGTTTCTTCTTTGACAGAGGTTAATACCAGATACTAGTATGCAAATAACTTTATAAATAGATAGCCTAAGGTTAGGCTGCCCAAGACAAGTTTCTTCCTAAAGTCAGGTATCTGGCTGATGGCCTGGTCTGTGAAGGTTTGTTTCCCCACAACAGTAGCTCAAAAAAGATGCAATGATACACTGATCCCACACATTATCTAACCACCACACTGAATTATTTGTTCTTCCAAAGTAAAAGTTATTTGAAACAGAACAGGAAGGAATGTTTTAAACTGTCTTGCTTTCTAACTTACCCAGATGAACCAAAGCACTTGAGAATTATTTTAAGTACTCTTCCAAGGGAGTTGCAAGAGTGTGAATCTTGAAAGTAGTGTCAGTTGCATCCATTTTTAGGGGCTATACCTTTATTTTGTTCATGCTTTCCCCTCAAAAGGAAATGATTATTCAGAAGGAGGTTTGGGTAGTTTTAATAGTTTTCAGAGTCTGGGCTCAGTCAAGTGCCTGAAAGCTAATGTCTATTTGGAATTTATGTATACCCCATATTTCAGCAGATGAGGAACTAGGAAAACATTCTCTCACATAGAAGTTTTCAGCTCTCTGACTTCTGGCAGTGTCCAGAAACCATATGGTATTTCTGCATTTTCATCCTGGTCCCGGGATGGAATGAGAAGCATAATAAACATCTAAAAACCTACTCACAAGAGCATTTTGGATAGTTACAGTCTACTTCCAAAAGAGGGTCTTTCTCTAGAAACATCCTCAGCTGATGACACTGGTAGATCCGGGGATATATCTTCTGGATGGTGTAGCTCTCTTCAGGTGGTTGTTTCCACCACTTGCGGCTGACTGGTGTCCCCGTATATCTGATAAAAGAGAAACATTCAGGTTAAACTTTAATTTTTAAACATTTTCTCTGTAACTGCTAGAGTTTGTTTGTTCCTTCTTAGTTTGCATCTATCTTAAAACAGACACCAGCTATAATTCTGTTCTCTTCCTACTTCTTTCAAACAATATATATCTGAAGACAGAAAAAGAAAAAGCTCCTGTTCTCATCTTCTCAGTCTTTCTCACAAATTCCACAACAATAATGTCTAACCTTTTGATGTTACTGTAGCCTTTAAGGAATCATGTCTGAGGACATCATGAAGCCAGAAATATTTACTGCTCAGTAGCAACAGCATAGCTGGTCAATCTTGCCCATGTGTGTCCTCTGGAGAGCATGACTTGTCTGCAGGAAGGCCTTATAAAGCCGATTTCTTCCTACTTTTCAAGGCATTTTCTATGCCTTGATGCTGTGACAAGGCCCCATTTGTTTTGTGTAAGTTCACTGTAACCTCACTGCAATGAGTTTTATTTAAGTTATTTCAGGGACTACGCTTGGAGTCCTAGTTGGCAAATTATTTGGTTCTCACAAGTTAGTGCAAAGGCAAACATAGCCAACCAAGGTTGAGACCTGAGATAAAAAGTTTAGTGAAGATGGATTGTAACCACCTTTCTGCCTCTGCCCATTACCCTGTGCAGAAACTGCTGTTAGCTCACAGGCACAGTATCAGGCATTTGAGGTACAATGCCTTAGTAAAAGATTTAAGGCTAAGATTAATAAAAGATTAAAACATTTTGGGGGAACACCAGGATATTTAGGACACTCAGATCAATAACTGGTTCTAAAAGGGAGTTTAAATTCATTTGGGATGGAAGTGCACATATTGGAAAACAGCGTCAACCTACTGGTAGGAGATGTTCCACTGCTAGATCATTTCTCTGTGAGGAGGAGATTTTTCAACACCTACTAATTCACTAGCCAGAGTGGGACTGGAAAGGACTGGCAAATTACAAGCAAGGTGACAGCAGTTTTGTTCTACTCCAGATTCTGATCAACTGTCTCAAGTTTCTCCTGCATTAAATGTTTTGAAGCCTCAGACACCAACTGGGAGTTGGGCAGAGGAAGAAAGCAGACACACAAAAGTTAATGAAATGCTGAGCTAAGAAGTCAATGTCCCCTGCCTAGGTAAGGGAAAGAGACCAACTCTTGCCATCATCCAGGGATTTTTTAGTGTACTACAGCCTTTGGGATTTATAATTCAGGCTGCTTGGGATAATGTTGTTCTGTCTTTTGCCATAACGATCTCCCAGTGTGATAGAGTTACAAAGAGGGCAGTACATAATGTCGTACACATTCTTGTTTTCCAGGCCAGTTAAACAAGCTTTCATTTGTTTTAGAAGGAATCTATTCAAGCTTTGGCAAAGCAAGTCAATAATTGTGAGTTTCCTTTCTTCCTCCCACTTGGAATCCAGTCTGGATCACACATAGAGATGTTGTGGGGGCAGGAGAAAAAGGGGACCTCCAAGAAGTTACATGCATCTCACCATTAACTGAAGCAAAATGATCCCATTTCATGCACTGCCCTCCACAGCCACTGTATTAATTCAGCACTTCACCCTGTAACAACAAAAGAGAGAGGCCATCACTCATCCTGCTGCGGCCCCAGCTCTGGCTCTTCTCTGAACTGTTTTTTTATCCGTCCTACCCAGACAGACCCTCAGGCTGTGGCCCCTGGAGCCATCTGTTCCAAGGTCTGATCCAGATTTCTGGCCCTACTGCACCTCCTGCTACTGACATCTGCTCTATCTCCAGCATGTTTTGGGTGTCACTCAGCTGTGCCTTTCACAAGACATTGGTTTGTTCTGCAGTTGCAGCAGCAGCTGAAAGGAGCTGTGCCCCATTAACAGCACACCAACCCACCAACTTTTAGCACTGTATAACTGAAATGAGTTGAATCCTGCAGAAATGAAACAGGCTGCATGTAAAACAGTGCCTACAGTTATATAAACTTGTCAGTAGCTTCCAGTTGGTAGGTGGTGAATGGAGATGAAGGATACAACCCAACCCTGGGAGTGCAAATTCAAAGAAACACGGAAAGTTAACTGTAGAGCTCTCAAAAGGCAGCATCTGCTCCCCAGACTTTAAATGAATGCTAGCAATAAAAAGGTGGGCCAGAAACTTTAATCCACTGCCCCAGTAGGGTGAGCAATCCCACGTGCAGAGTTCATATGAGCCTGGTCTTTAGAGGATTTTGTGAATGTGGTGGTGAGCTCTGACTAAAATCCTGATAAAATCCTCTAGGATAAACTGTAATTCATGGCCTAAGTCTTTCCTTCACTTTAGTCACTGAATATTCACACTCTGATTTAGTGGCAAGTTAAAAAAAGAAGTACACTCACCCAACATGCACAAGGAAAGAAGAAATTGCACTTCATCAATCCTCTCCTAAATCTGATTTCTTGCAGGTTGGATCCTCAGTCCATCTCCTTCGTTTACCCCTCAAGTGTAAACCTTCTCAGCTCACATTGTCCTGCTTAAAGAGCTAATTCCATGTGAGTCATGGTGCTGGAATGCCAATAAATATGGCTGTAACCATGCCCCAGTTTGTTGTTGAAGATCATTTTGACACAAAGTTAGGCCTATCCTTATCTTTGTTTCTGCAATTCTTCTTAAAAAAAAAAAAAAAAGGAGCTTCAGGCCCAGATGTAGCCTTTGGGTTCACAAACAGGACAAAAAATTTAAAACAACAGAAATGGTTCATGCATTGTTGACACAATCTACAGAGAGAGATGGACATCCTGGCTTCTGAAGCTCTCTGAAGTGGGAAAGTCCATGCTGCCCTCTATGAGGACTACTGTCCATTTCTGCTAAGTTAGGGAAAGTATTGATATTTGATAGCATCAGAAAAGGGATGCCCCAGTGTAACTGCTGTTAGGTAGGTGACTGTTTCCCAAATCTGTTCCAGTGATGTTTGTATGCTTAAATCTGTTACTCATAAATTACTTATGGAAATAAAAAGTGTTTCCTTCCTTCCTTTCTTGCTCCCTCCCTCCCTCTTGTTCTTTTTCTCTTTCAAGTACATATTAAACTATATTTTTGGCATTTATTCCTCAAGAATAAGTTGTCAAAAAGTCCTTCAACTAAAGTGAAATCACGATGAGGCCCATGGTAAACTTCTCTCCTAATAGGGTTTTCCTTATCGGCTGGTTAAGACTGTCTAATAAGATCCATGTCCCTGGGGCCTGGAATGCAGTGCAGTAACTGAGATCTCTATTTATAAGTTAGTTGAGAGATAATTGTGTTTATCTAGTATTTAATCACTTGTATGAAATTTTATAGATAAATCAGTCTGTTGGGTTTTGCCCTAGTATGAATAATTTCTATCCAAAAATACAAAGCAGAAAATCACAGGCAGTGCAATGCTCAGTCAAAACTGGTTCTGCACAGATTCCTCAGAAAATCAGTTTGGTTTATATTACATTAAAAAAAGCAGGGCTGTTTAGGCTGCTTCTGGGCCTGACTTGTAGGGACATTGTTTATCAGAGTACTGTGATGTTGTGCTGTGCCCTCCTCTGCCTTGACCAAGGGGACTGCAGCTGGCAGCTCTCTGTGGAGAGGAGGCAGGTTGTTCCCAGACCCCAGTCCCAGCACAAAGGCGATTCTGACCCCTCACATCACCTTCACTGTTTTGCTGTTGAGCAATTCTTTTTAAAGAATGAGCCTTTATCTTGAAATTGCTTCAGAGTGAGTGACACTGGCTGGGAGCCAACACACTTTCTTGCCTGTAGGAAGGTGTTACTTTATTTGTGAACATCCTTTTTATTTCTTTTTAGTGACACCAGTTTCTTGCTTCTAATTGAAGCTAACACAGTCCCAAGGCCAGTTTTTAAGCTTGGGTCCCTAAACCTGCATTTATTCACCTAGTAATAGTTAGGTCTAGTGAGAAACATTCCAAACTGATTCCCAAACAGGTCCACATACACATCAGTGTTGCTTCCCTACCATTCTCTGTTGACAGCTGAGTGTAGGAGGTCAGCTGCAGGATGGGGCCATCACATCAAAATAAAGGAAGATATAACCTTTTCTTGGTGTGTTTTCTGGGAGAAGAGAATTTCTTCATCCAAGATTTCTACATGAAGTTGTCACAGTTTCACTGCAAACTCCTTGATAAAAGTTATGTAAAACAAATACATTGCATTTGTGTTTACAGCACATGATGAAGCAGTATGTGTTCAGGACAGGGGAAGATCCCATTAAATCAACTTATACTGGGTTTATGCTTATGCAGTACAATGCTTTTCCATTGTTCTCCAAGGTAGTGAGCTGGGATTGCCATTGAGGAGGACAGTGAGCTATAGCATCCTATGCTGACAGAATGCCATTTCCAGCAACTTGGGTTGACCACAAAACACAAATAATTAAACAAGCTCTCAAAACATACAAAAATTTTAAAGAAAAATAATTTGTCATCTTTCTGTTGTGAAAGTTAAAGCAAATACAAAGCAAGGAGCATTACCTGAGTGATGCTCTGAATTAGTCTAGTGAGAAAAATGTTTTATAAATAACTCCAATTATATAACTATGTACATTATATACATTATATATTTATTTTTATGCACATGCATGAATTTACGTGTATATATGGATGTATAGTTGTGTTTACCGAAATGGCACAGGAAATTCGGTTTAACAAAAGGAAAACCTTTTGTTTTTGAATGTTCCCTGAAAATCTGTCCCTAAAGTGGAAAATTCCTTATAGTGTAGCTTGTTCAACCTTGGTTTTATTAAAATATTTTATTATATTGACAGCAACAAACTAAAGGTGTCTGTAATTTACTGACAAGAAACAATTTAATTATCTTAACTATTGTAACTTGCAGATCAGTGAGCACAGCACCCCCAGATAAGGTCCCTATCTTGGGATGATACAAGATAAGGTCTGACTGCAAGGTCGGGCTGTGCCTGAGAGCTCCTTGACTCAAGTGCATTGCCCAGATGAGACCAGGATGCTTTGATACAGAGCCAGGACCCTGCCATGCCAGCAGTGCAGCCCAAGAGTCCAGCACCAAGGTCCAGGTCCTGGCTCCAGAGACCCTTCCAGAGCTGACCTGCAGCAGCAGCCAGTTGAGGACCAAGAGGTTTCTAGATTGCTCAAAGCAGAGCTCAAGGCTGCTTTTGACTGATCTGTTTCATGTGTGAAATTCCTTCTGGTATATATCCGAAGTGACTCCAGAAATGTGATCCTCCAGTATCCTACCACCTGTTGTGAGATCTATGGAGCCACTGTAATCTTACATTCATCGTCCAGGGAACATTTTCAGGCATCCAGGCTTTGATCTGTACTTGGATTTTGCAGATGTTTCAAAATGAGTCTAAAAGTAATAGGGAGTGTTTAAAAACACAGCTTTTTGTTTTGTCCTGGAGTGAGTTGAGCTGTGTCTTGGAGCCTCTTCAGGAAAGGACCATGCCAGATCAAAGACTCTTATAGCACACATGATCCGTTTTTCCAGGAACTGCTGCAAATTATCAGTTGTGGTTAACATAAAGGGTGGAGGTATTTTTCTTAGCCTCATTTAAAATTGTTCAGAATAATTATCCAAAATTCATGGATAAAAGTCCCTTAGGCGTTGCCAGTTCTGTAGAGATCCCTTTTAGCTGCATGTTGCTCTTGAATCTCTGATCAGGACATGATAGGTTGGAGGCAGAGTGGAGCTAAACTGGTCTAACCACTCCCAGAAAGACCCAGGAGGCAAGGATGTAGCTGTCCTCATCTGGCAACTTCATGAAGGATGCTGTTTCTAGCCTGAAGGACTTGAGTCCAATCTGGGGACTTTGCTTTAATTGACAAAGGTGTGTTCCTACTCTAGATGAGGATCTGTACCAGCACTGGAAATTTGTACTGTCCCGAGGAAAGTGCTTATGTTAAGAGGACTCAACTGCAGTCCAGGCACTGGTGTAACCAGCTGGCACTACCAGTGAGCAGTGATACCCTCTGCCCAGGCTGGACATTCCTCATGACTCTCCTTCTAGCTTGTGTTTGTGTGCTACCTATTGCAATGGCCAGCTAGCCCACATGAGTATTCTATAAGAGGGTTCTGCAGTGACCAGTAACAGTACAGAAAAACCCATGCAAAGACAAGAAAGATTTGACTCCATGGAGCTATCATAGCTGATGCCTTCCCTTTGCTGTCCTGGAGGCCTTGAACAAGGCTACAGAGAAGGGGTGTCCCCTCAAAGCAAAGTCTGGGTGTCTAAGTTTAGAGAGCTTAGAAAAATTTATAGTTAAAACAGAGGGACAAATCTCCTTCAATTTCAAAACAAATTTTAATTAAGATATGATAAATGGAAGGATAACAGTTCCTAGCTATAATTTATATATATCTATATATTTAAGATAAACAAAAACAACCAGAACTAACCGAGTAAAATAGAAGAAAAAACAACCTGAGCAAAACCCCTTCCCTCCCCCAGTCTCTGTCCCTGGCAGGCACGGAGGTATTTTACAGACCGCAGGTGATGAGATGAGTAGCCGGTGCTGGGTCACCCCCGGGGGGGGGGGTTGGTGGATGGGAAGAAAAAGCTTTGGCGTGTCCCTCCAAAGAGCAGTTGAAATCCTCTGCTGGTGAGAGTGATGGTTGCAGTCTGGTGGCAGTCGCAGTCTGCTCGTGGTTCAGGTCCTCTTCTAGATCTGAAGAGAGCTCCCTAGGCCCAAAAATCCTCTGCTTATATTCACCTAGGCTCCGCCCAGTCCCTCCCCCAGGGCGGAGACTTAAACAATGGGTGATTTACTCTGTGAGATAAACAATGACCTATTTTTGATACCCCTGATGGGCCATTAGCAGACATGACCCTTCAGGTGGGTGTGGAGGCAGAAGAATTTCCTTATCTCACAGAAGTTCCAAAACACCCAGCCTGCAGCCTGAGGGGCGTGCAGTCCCTTAGACAATAGCTGCTAATGTGCCATTGTGAGCAGTTCATGGAAAAAATGGCATAGAGGCTTTAGAATACACACCCACACAGTGACAAACTGACCCTGGCTACTAAAAACCAAGACACTGGGCTATCACTAAACTCAGCTATTCAGTCTTTGCACTCGTTTCAGGAAGTATGGGTGTTTAAAAACAAGTAATATTTCACACTTCCTTAAATGTGGTTGTTGTTCCATTATTTTAGAAGTTAATATTAGGACAATGTAAAAATAAAACAGTTGTTTTACTACAACTTGTGGTCAGAAGGGAAATAGGTCACTTATGCTGTCCCACTTCCCATTTCAGGACAATAGTAATACCAAGCTGGGACAGTCACCACAGAACATACATTAGAGTTGTATTTCTAGCTTAGTATCTCCAGTTACAATTGTTTGGATGCAGACTGGGTCATGGTTTTGATCAAATTTCTGGCATGAGCTAATCCTAATCTCTCCTTTCTCCTGAGACAAATCTTGCTCATACAAAGTGAGTGTCATTTCCCCCTAGCTCTTCCTGGCCTGGAAATGGGTGTGAGGTCAAAATGCATAGGGAGCAGGCTAGTGTATCCTGCCTTCCCATGGCACTGTCCCTCAGCGCTCCCCCAGGACAGGCCCCTCACCCCGTGGCTGCAGAGCCAAAATGTGTCTCCAGTTTTGCTGCCTGAAGAGATGGAGAATATGTTCCAGGATGTCCCAGACATGGGGACAGAGCTGATGGAAAGACATTCAACTCAGTGCTGTAATCCTGGTGCCAATCAAGCCTGCACTGAACATAGACAGGGGAGGGGAGGTCATGTTACTGTGCAAACTGGGAACCTGACCTTCAGCACACAGAAAGCCTTGTTCTGAAGTGGCAGGTAGCACACTGGCCCTTTCAGGCCCTCCAGGTGTTTGGCAAGTGGGCTGAGGCTTGTAGTGGCCCTCATGACGCAGGAGCTGCAGCAGGCTCTGTGTTACTGCGGATGCTGAGCACACCAGCAAAGAGGGGGAGTTTGGCTAAGAGTGGCTCCCAGACTGTGCCGTTCAACACACAACCAGGACATGTTCTTGGGTAACTGGGCCTGGGTCCAGGAGAGGGAGAGGGTTAGGGACGCCTCATGTTTCTGTATTCATGGGAAGTGAATTAATGTGAGCAAAATTCCATCACGCTCACTTAACTTATTTATGAGAATATCACACAGATTCAGCTCTGAAGGCATCCAGAGCACTGCTAGCCTTTATTCATGGTAACATGAAGTTTCATTCCAACCTTTGATGCACTTCCCCACTCCCTCATTATTTAAAGTGTGGTTTTGCTCTAAAGATTGCCTGTATAAAATTGGCATCTGCTTCCTTAGCAGATATATTCCATGTGTGAAATCAGAATACCGGACTAGTGACTACAATGGCAAGAATTTTTTCACATGCTTCTTTTTCATGTTGATGGTGGAGAGGCTGAGATGCACTTCTGAATCTCAGGCAGCAGCAGTACTGTCCTTCCCTTTGACCCTAGGCTTTTAGCCAAATGAGGAAGTGTGGACTATTTCCTTTAAAAGGAAAAGTGGCAATGAAGAAAGTCCTTTTAGTACACATCTGTTAATACACTAAGGCTATGCACTGGTCACAAATCAGAGGAAAAACCAGACAAAAGGGGATAATCTCTTGCCTTATGCTTCTAACCAAATCAGACATCCTTTCTTTCTTGCATAGCTTTTTATATTGCACTGTTGGGATGGGGGGTTTTGAGGGCTTCTTTTACATCTTTTCTGCTAGCTCCCCTTGGCTGCATGGCTTATTTCTCAAACACATAAGCCTTTGTAAAGGAGAGGCACTAAAAACTCTTCCCCCTTCTATGCCTCATATGTACTTTCATCTGGGGTAGCGACACATGCTTGTGTTTGATATGGAGGTTCCTGTAGGTTTAATGACATGGTTTCTTGTGGAATGTAATAATTTCTTCAGCTATCAAGTGGTGGTTGCTGTGGCTGGCCAAAGACAGTATTAAACTTCATTAATTCCTTCTCAGTCAGATTCTGCACTCATTCATCACTCTACAATCCCATGGAAGACGAAGACGGTCCCTGGTGCGGCACTCTGGGGTACAATGACATACATCATACAGGGGTAATGTAGCATAGCCTGCTCTCAGGCTGTTTGGGGGGGATGTGACACAAGGAGGGGAACCTCAACTTGACTTTTGGATCTAAAGTGAACCTTTTAGCTTAACAAATCAGAAAATTGTAGGCATCTGAACAGAACTTTGCAAAAAAAATCAGAATAACAGCATTAAATAATTCAGAGATTTTCCAATATTTATCTGGAGAAATCTAGCTCAGGTTTTGTGGAATTTGAGGAAGACAATTGTTTTCTCTGGAATGGTCTTCTGGGAGCAGGTTGGTCTAAAAAACATTATTCTGGCTAACCAGTGTGCCTCTGTACAATGCTTCCTTGGCATCAGGGCACCAGGGATTGCCTAGAGTTGCTGGTCACACAAATAGTGAAATACCTATTTGGGTCTTATTTGGAGCTAAGAAAACCAGAAAACATGTGAAAAATACAAGAAATTTTCTCAGTGTAAAGACTTGAAGACCAGACAGTTACAAACCAGGGTTCACCTTCATGTCTCCTTCCCTTCAATTGTAGAAGAGCATCCTGCAGGATGATGAAACCTCCATATAAGTCACCTCTCCCCCACAAACATGCTAGTAAAATAGATGTCTTCATCCTGAGCTGCTCTGTACCCCTCTGAGCCATTAACAGCCCCCTTACATGCTGTGGGGCTTAGAGCAGATGGGGCTCTGACTAATACCCTCTACACTAAGTCCTCTCTTATAGTCCCTTCCACTTTATGAGAGACTTTATTACTGCAGCTGTGCACTGGCCTCATGGTTTCAATGATTTTTCCGTAATACTCTCAATCCCCTTCCCTGCTCATTGCTCTGACTGATTGGTTCCTTACCTTCATATTAAATTATGTTACATTTTTCTGCAGCAAACTGCATTATATTGTATTAAAAGCTGGTATTTACCATCTGCTGGTCCAATCTCACTAACAAGCCAAACCCTTTTGAATAAAAGGCACTTTAGTTTGTACTGCCTCCAGTACCAGTATTCTCTACAGACTGAAACACAATTATTTCATGGGGTATTCTGCAAGTAGATCCAAGCAGATGCAAGGACATCCTCCAGAATATATTGGTGGCAGTATATTTTTTGGAATTTGGCCTTTCCAACACAGAATAGGTAAGACAAGCAGCTATTGCAGCCTTTTTGCTGCCCTCTTATACTAATTAAAATCTCCTTTCACAAATGCACTTTCCTTCCTTCTTGTAATCTGATTTTTGATTTTAGTTTGATCAGTTTTATAAACCAATTACCACAGGCTTTCCCCTGGGTGGCCATTTACTGCTGACTGCCTCAGAACCACTGGACCATTATGCTGACTGTAACTATTTAGGTTTCTAAAAGATGCTCAATAACACTGTCCACCAATTTACTATACCTGAACCCAATGGAGTCCAGAGGAACCCTAAATGTCCCAAACCCAGAAGCCCCCATTTCTCCTTCCACTTCCCTCTGGAGAAGAGAAAAAAGCCTCACAGACCATTTCCTCACATGGAGAAAGGCAACCTATTTCAATGATTGATTGCTCCACTGAGTATGTTTTAGCCTTTTTGCTTCCATTGATCTGAATTTGAAATATAAATGGGTCTCAAAAGGTAAACTTGTAGTTCAGTCTTTGGCAATGACAGTGAGAGGGAGGGAAGGGTTGTGATGATTCCTAGAAATGGTGCCAAGAGTTTGGAAGCATCTTCTTATTCCCAGCTGGAAAGAGGCTGGTGTGAATTGGGACTCTGGGAGTAAATTAAGAGAGCAAATTAAGAAACGGTAAAGGTGGTCCCAGGCCAGGATGATATCAAGAAGGTCAAAGCAGAGGCCTGGTTGTGAATTCACATGCAAAAACCCCACAGCAAGACACCTCAGTTTAAAAGGAGCTAGCTGAACAGAACAGCCCAGGGAATATGTGTTTGAGACTTGGTGCAGATTACTGCTTCGTGCTAACAAATGTGCATTTTCTCCTTTATGTGGGAATGTGTAACCCCTGAGTTTTGCGTGGTGGCTCCCTTACCAAAAGGAGTGTCTCTCCACAGAAACATCTGTGTGAGCCCCAGACTTGGCTGCGCTCTTCTTGCCATAACCTCTGCACTGCTCTGCACCCCCCGACTGTGCTTGGAGTGTGGATTTTTAAATGGCTTGAAGTGTTATTAAAACAGGGATTGTAAGGAAAGAAACAGTTTCTGCAGACTGAGGAATACAGTGTCAGCAAAAGAAAACTGTCCATCAGTAGCATAACTGCATGTGTGAAATGATTTCTTACAAATATGTCTGTGCCACAAGACAAAGCACTTCCATGTTCATCTGATACGTCACAACTACTTTAGGGCTTCATGATTCTAGTCGCTTGTTTCCACTAGCTGGCAAAAAAATATGAACTTGCACATTTAAATATAAAAACATACCTTTATATGTAATAATAAAAACTAATTGAAAAATTTAATATTATAGTATCACATTATAAAATGGTGTTATTGTGTATAATATAATTATAAAAATGTAAATAGCATGGACATGCTTTGAATCATTCTGCATGCTCCTGTTCAAGAATAAGAGCTTGGCCTTTCCCCTTCAGCTGTACAGAACGTGGACAAATAATAAGAACGTGATTTTTCTGCTCATGTGAACTCCAATACCTGATTGTGCGCAACCTGAGGGATAAGGAAATGAGTGAGAAGAGCTTGGATAGAAACTTGGGGGCATGAAAGTGAGAGGGTTTCCAAAGGCTTATGCAATGCTTTGGAAAGTTTGCAAAGGAGTTTGTGGTTTCACATTAGTTTCACTTAGTCATCTGCAGGTTGGGAAACTACAGGGAAATACTGGAAATTGCAGTGACACCAAGTGTGATAACCTCTAGAGAAAATGGGCAATCAGCTTTACTGACAAGAGTACTGTGCACCAAAGAGCTTGAGAAATTGATCCCTAAGCCTGTCTCCTGGTGAGGGTAAGGTATGAAATTGTCATGAGTTAAATATCCTCTGACCAAGTTCTTTCAGATGTTTCACACAAGAAGGATTTGATGTTTAGTATCAAATTTACTTATTTGTAAGTATTTGACATTACATAGGATTTTGATTTAACAGAGGGATACAGCAACATCCTGAAACCATGAGGCAAACACAATAAAACAGTTGCGACATACTGTTGGACTGCAGTACAAACATGATTCACATTACTGGCTGAGGGCAGCTCAGACACACTGATCTCTTCAGGGTCCATTTTGTTGGTTAATTTTTAGACTCTGAGTGGGGCTGAGCCACAAATAGATTTCTCCCATGCTGGACTGTCTGGCTCAGGAAGACAATACTCCCTATTAATTATTTTAGGGAAGTCCATTTACACAACCAGTTGACCAACATAAGAGATACAGCTGTTTAAAACATAGGCCATCGTCTACACTCCTTTGTGTTGAGATAAGTTCAGCTTCCTGTATGACAGCAGTGGTCACTTCCTATATGCTTTTCTGAGCTTCATGAACACACCATCCTTGCCTATCTTCTTTGAGCCTTCTTCCTTGGAAGGGTTTCCTTGATTTGCCACAGAGGGCCTCCAAGCTTCTGAGCAGGCAGTGGTTCTGCCCACAAAGTGGGCAATGAATTCATACTTACAGCATTCCTGTTAGCAAAGGACAGTATCCACATGCGTATGTTTTAGAGACAGGATCCCACCATCTACACCTAAATTTTAGCTACTAAACTCTTAGTTTTGGTGGCACTCACCAGTGCCAGTCCATAACCATGCCTGAACCCACTGAACTGCTCTGCCTGCCAAGCTGGTGTGTTAAATTAGCACTCTTCTGTAAACTGTGCTGTACACTGCGTGGCTTGAGTCTCTGCCATGAAAATAATAGTGTCCAGCATTTTTTTTATGGGTGGTCATCTTTCTGAGTTCTGTGAGCCATTTTCCTCGTCTGGAGACCATACATGGCTAAGATTTATGTATATTTATTTTTGATGGCCTATTCGCTAACTCTACAAGATTGTGCATGCAACACAGGACATTCAGAGCTCCTTTATCCAAGAATGGGGGAGGAGCAGGGGAAAGGACTGAAGATTAAACAAGTGAGACCAATTTTAAGAATCATTTTTATAACATTCTTTAGAGTGAATACTCTTTTACAACATATTTTTCTCCTAAATGATGTGTTCAGGCAGAGGCCCAATGTTGTAAAAAGACACATAATTGGCACTCAAACAGGTCTGAGTTATTGCCTGGTTGGTGTAATTTTACACCTGTCACTGCCCATATATTTAGAAAGAGTGAAAAAAACAGACCTGGGGTTGTTTCCCTGCTGGTTGCCTTCAGGCTGTGCTGACATTCTCGCTGAGTTTATAGCATGCCGTTGCAAAGTGCAGCGCCTGCAGAGGCAAAACCAAGAGCTCATCTAAGACACAGCTTGGTGGGCCTCAGCAAATGGCCCCTGGTTGCAGCACCACAGGAGCTGCACAACTTTTCAGCCCAACTTTCTCGTCTCCTTCTGCAGGGGCAGAAGCCCCCCCCCGCAGGACCAGTGCCAGTGCCCATCCCAGTATGCCCCTCCTCGCCCAGCACCCATGTGCTGGGAGCAGGCAGCAGGGCAGAGCACTGAGATAGCCTCCTTCCAAGGGCACGTTTATTACAGTTCTGTGTTAGTTTTGGTTTGGTTTGGTTTGGTTTTTCCCTAGGCTTTGCTGAAAGTACCTACTCTGTGATCTCAGATGTTTTTCTTGGGCTTAAAATATACAAATATAATAGAAATCCAAAAGAACTGCCAGCAAGGCTGCTCAGACGTCAGTAGCATTTACCCAAAAGAATAACAGTGCAGCTCAAATCCTTCATAATTCACCTTCTGGTGGTTGGGAACAAAAGGCTAGACGGGACCAGTTAAAAACCTTGTCTCTCTTCCTGCTTTAAGTTTTAGGGTCAAGTTGAATTGCAGCTTGCCCCATTCTGGTGGGCTCCTCTGTCCAAAGGCAGAAGCCCTCCAGGAGCCAGGGAGTGGGTGCTCAGCCACAATGCTCCAGGGGCTTTCTGCAGGTGTCCCAACCTGGGGAGCCAGAGACAAGGGAAGCAAAACAGCAGGAAACTCAGCTCATGAACCCAGTTGTGCTAATCCCCTCTGTGGAAATGCTTGTCCAGATACCTTAGAACCTTAGGCACTGCTTTGTAATGCTTTGACCCAGATGATTATTTTTTTATTCTTCTGTCTCTAGTTAGTCAGTGGGTCAGAAACAAGGTAGTTTTCTGCAGAGCTCTAGTCATGATTTTCCTCAAAATCTTTTGCATGGTAGAGCTGACCCCAGCATCTGTTGCTTGCAGATACAACCAAGGGTGGCAGGTTTAGCACAGGCAGAGCACCCTTTCTTTCATGCCAGGCTGCTCAGCAGTCCTCCCACAGATTTCCCAGGCAGGTTGCAGTTCCTCTCCTTTTTCTCTACTGGAGTTCTGGTTTGCTGGGCTGAGAAATTTGAGCTCCAATACAACCAGCAACAACTTTGCAACTTTTTATTTGTGAGACTCGTTCAATTGAAGTTGGCCAAGCAGCATTGTTAGATGGAAAATCAGGGTATCACCCATTTTTAATAGTTCTGCAATGCTGAAGAGAGGAGGTTTCTCTGGCTGTAGGATAGATGCACCTCTGAATACAGGCTATCCCATCAGATACAATCAATTTGATTTAAACATCATGGTATTTTGTACATTACGTGTGTCAGATACTTTTTTCTCTCAATTTCTGTGAACAATTATTTATATTAATTTCACAATTTCCACATGTTTTTGTTTTTGTTTTTTCTTGCCATGCTGAAAGCAAAAAAAATGTGGCTTGTGAACTGACATTCACATTTCTTGCATGTCCAGATGGTAAGGCTCCAAGGATGCCTGGAATGGCAGGAGCCTTGTGACACAGCCAGGCTATTAGCAGGTCCCCTGAGGCCAGAGGGTAACAATACAAGAAACAGTTCTCCACATAACGTATTTTGTCCCTTCTCATCTTAAACTTTTTAATTTCCTGTGGCCATAAGTCAAATAAGGAAAGGTCTCACACCACCCCCACCCCCAAAGCTGAGCATCATTACTTTAGTATTATATTATATTAACACTTGGGATAAATATTGAAGACAGATACCTGTTTTTCAGTTTTTATCTGTAAATTATAGACTTGAAAAGTAGAGAGACCTGCAAGCCTAAACTACTCAAAGTCAAGAGGGGGCCTTTAAGAGGGAAAGATTTTTTCAGAACAAGCCTTGTCATTGTGAAATCTAAAATTATTGCTCTCCCATGATTGATAGTACAAAGACCTTCAGTCTTATAGAGCATCTGGAGTATTCAGAAGCAATTCAGAAAAAGAGCTGTGTGTTGTTGATAAAGCGTATCACTGCAGAATATGTAGTATCAGGGTATCTGAACTTACTTTACACATCAAGAGATCATCCTGAATGTGCTACTAAATCTGTAAATATATTTGCTATTGTTGGCATAATTCACAAGCACAAAATAATTGTGGCTACAACAAAGCCTTCTGGCTGCTCCCTCAATCACTCCTCATTTTCCAGCTGTGACTTGTATCTGCTTATATCTTCCCATAAATGATGAATGATGAGAGACAAGAATAATTTATTTTATGGCTTTACCTCAAATTAAGTCTTAGGTTCAAGTAATTGCAATTTAATATTTAGCATTGTAACAAAGCTACTCATACAGTAAGGTTCTTTACCAAACAGAAAGAACCAGTGTTTGCTTCTGAGTGCCTGAAGCACTTCTCAGGGAAGGGCTGGACAGACCTATGGCCCATTTCCTACACAATATTTTAGAAGAAAAAAAAAAAACAAACAAAAAAAACCTCCTGCGAGAGATCCGTGACCATCTTTGCCCTCACTCAGATGTGTCAACCGTTCAAGAACACTTCTAAACTTAGTTGCTCCTCTCCTTTCTCCCTGACTCTCAGGTTAGCCCTTGGGGCTCTCCCACCTCTCAGGTCTGCAAAACCAGTGTTGGGCAGTGTGTGCTCACTGGTTTGAGAGAAAGTTGCTGTCGGCTAGCAGCCCTGGGGCCTGCATTCCTCTGTGCGTGACTGTTTCCTTTTCCTGTCCCAAATCTATACACTTCCCCCCTCAATCCATGGCATGAATGAGGCAGTCAGCAAGAATAAGATGAGGGACCAAGGCAGGAGAGACCTGGGGTCTACTTTAGATATGTGGACACATCCTGAACCTGCAGTTTCTGTTTGCGTCTGCCCATTTAGCCTCCAATTTAGTTCCTGGATGAAGACCCACCTACACCTTCAGATATAGGTGCGTACCTGTGTCTCTGATGAACTAAGCTCAAGAGAAATCCTTAAAGCCCTGTACTTTAAAGTTAAAACTAGTCTCCCTGATGACTGGCATCATGGCTTTGCTGGTTAATTTTTATTCTTTCAGGGGCACCTAAGCACAGAAGCAAGTACTGCCAAGGGTTTGCTGAATGGTTTCCAAACATAAATGACAGAGTTGCAATAGGAAGCAGCAGGCCACCATTCCCACACTGAACCTTGCCATCTCGGGCACCTCTGCAGTCAGTGTTTCACATTTTTCCACACTGCCTGGTTTGAACCTGTTTCTGGTGTGCAGCCTTCCATTCTGTCACTCTAGGTGACCTCTCAACTTCCAGTGTACCCAGACCATGTTTCAGACACCTCTGACAATGCCCTTTGTTTTAGTTCTTCCTTTTTGCCAGTTCTTTTTTCCTCCTAAATGAGGAAACTTATTTCACCCACTACCAGACAAATCATAGTCCCAGAGAGTGTGTTTGTATGTGTGTGATTTATTGAGCTATATATTGTCCTGTGCAACTGTTCCCACAGGACATGGGGGAGCCAGGCTCACATTCTCTTTCCTTTAACAAAAGACATATGATGAAAGTATAGCAGAAAGGCCTTCAGAACATAACAAGAGATGAAACCCGTATCATCAGAACCCCTAGACAGATGGTCCTTGTTCCGGCAGCTCGTTCAGAGGAAATACAGCCATGGCTATAGCCATTGGAGATTGAAAGGTTAAACAAGATGCACTGAATGCAGTGGTGGGAAAGGCCAAGGAAGATTAGGAGAGCTATGTCTTTTTCTTTTCCTGACAATCTAATACAGTTTCTCAGCACCATTAGTAAATAGCTCATGCTACTGCAGAAGGATTTAATGCCCCAGAGCCTGCTTCTAGGACACACTGTGTGCTCCTGGAGCCAGCCCATGGCTTAGGTTGCTTGTCTCCAACAGCACTCAGGATGCCATGGGAATGGGTTCCCCAGCCTAGATAAGCAGACACAGTCCAGCGTATTGTGGAAACCAATCCATGAAGCTAGAGAAATGAACACAAGGGAGCAAAGGCAGAACAGTGCATTTTGAGTTAACTCCTGACTGAGGCTCACTGAAAATGTAATCATGACCCAGGCACTTTTGCCAGCACTGGTAGCAGGGACAAGTGTTTGGTCTCATCTTTTTCTATCTCCAAACGAAGGCATGGAGCTTTGCACAGAATAATATTAAGGGCTGATTGATTGCAGATTAAGAGCCTGAATAAAAGCTTAATGACGTCAATGGAAAGATTCTCACTGGACTGAGTCAGATCCAAGACACTGCTTGACTGATGCGACTGGATTTTTTTTTTTTTAATGCAATTGTTACAACGTAAAAAACCCTGTTGGACAGAAATATCTCATATAAACAAAATTAAAAAGAGGTCCGGAACAAAAGGACTGATTTAGCTGCCCAAGATTGGTACTTCAACATTGATACATGTTTACGTGATATTTCATCGCATGTTCCTTCTTTCTTTCCATTGTAAAGAGGGAAACCTCAGGTGTCCTCAGATCTCCCACATAAAGATGTTCTTTATAAAATCTTTTTCTATGCTTCTAAGGATCTGCCTGCCACTGGGGAGATCTTTACTGGCCCAGAGTGATTCTTGCAGCCTGTATGCTCACAGGAGCGTGTCATGCTCGGCACAGAGGTACCAGCATTGACTGCAGGAAAGACAAGGGCCCCGTGCCCTCTTGCCTGTAACATATACTACCCATAAGAAACACACACATATATCTCTCTAACTTTATATTACAGTTATTGTCCTCTCTTCAAAGCTAAGGAATTTTCATGATGTGTGTATACATCTGGTATTGGATCAATTCAAGATTAGGATAAAAAGATTATTTATAACTCCACATTGACATTTGTTTATTATATAGATGACATGACCATGCCAGACATTGCTTTAACTCAGTATTTCCCACTTTATTGCATTTGTGATCCTGTATATGGTCACAGAACAAATCATTAAAGAGGATTCCATGCAGGATAATGAGTACCCTAATACTTCTAAGCTTTGCATACACCCTTTAGACGGACACAAATTCTTTTCATCTGTCAAGCACAGTTGCAAGAAACAGAAAATAATGGATGTTGAATGACACATTTGCTTGTAATCTCAGATTTTCCAAATCCCCCTGGTGTACCTGTGTTCCCCTTTTCCTCGCTAATGAATTCTGACAATGAAACAGATGTTGCCTTGTAAATTCCCTTGCATTATTTTATTTCCCAGTAAGGCTGCTGCTCCAGATACATTCAGTAAGAGGTAAATGCTCAAATATGTGGACACCTTTGTCATGACTTTTCTCTTCCACTCCCTTGCTTTTTGCCAGATCACAGAGGATTTCATTCTGTATCATGCAGGAGTGACATGGGAATTACAAGTTTTTAATATAAAGCAGTGATTAAGTTTCTATGGTTTTCTACAAATAAACCGTTCTGTTGAGCAATTTGTTAAGGTGGGAAGGAAAATGAAACTTTTTTTTTAATAAACCCCCTGTATTTCTGTTATATTTGCAATTTTATTATGGAAAGATGCAGCTGGACCTGAGCCTGAGCTCAGTCACAGCTGCCAAATTGGAAAAGCAGCTTTGCACTGCCAGGCTGTCTTGTCCCCTACAAGCCCTCCAGCAGTGCCTGTCCAGCCTTGGGCCCCAAACCCACCAGGGACCACCTAGAATGGCACTGCCACCATTCTGGTTGGTGCTGACCCAGCCATCACTGGGCTTCCCCTCCACATTGATTTGTTATTGCCCAAGCAGCAAGACAACACACCCCATTTCATTGTTGAGGCTGGAGCGTTGTTTTATATAACTTCACAGTTTTGCTTGTAAAACACCTCTTTTGAGTAGCTGTAGAAAGCAGCCTTTCTACCAGGGGACTCGTTCTAGGAGTTTTTTCTGTCTGTGTGCAAAATCTTGCAGAAAAGAGAAGTTTATTTGTGCAAAGTAGGAAATGGATTGCACTGGCTCTGAAATGTTTATGGAAGGGACTTCACTGGCCCCCATTTCAGACTAATGGGCCAAATTAAGCTGCTTCACACTGCTTTGATACATAGCATGAAATGCACTTGTAATTAAAGCACAAATGTTGTGACACAAAATCATTTCATGTCTCTGTACAGTGGATTTGACAGTGGATCAGAGGCTGCACAAACTATGTAGGGTGGCCCTGCGACGGCCATTCAGTCTGCCTGGATTTCTGAGAAAACAACCATATGCCAGGTCAGATCCTATTGATCTTTTTTCTTGAATAACCCTTGTTTTTCTCCCCACTCATCACTTTTCATTTTCCTTCTGCCACTTTCTAAATTTTCAGAACTTCCACATTTTCATAATACCTTGAAAGCCTAGGGTACTAGGTGAAAAGCAAAAAAGTAAGGAAAAGCACTCCTCTGTGGCCACCATTTAGTTTATTTTATTTGGCAGCAAATAAGAAACTAAAAGCTAAACTATCAGAAAGTTGAAATACTTTGAAAACATTCCACAAATTGCGAAAAACGTAAAAAGAAAGCTCACCTCAGACTTCTTAAAATGAAAATATTTTTTATTCCATTTTGGTTAGATTTTTTCCTGTTTTGGTTTCTTATTGCAGCAACTAAAAGTCATGGCAGCTTAGGCCTGAGCTGTTCCTTCTGGTGTGGTCTGCAAAAGAATTGTCCACAAGCATCCATGTGGGTTTTGCTAGAGGTTTGTCACCTGGGAGGACAGACATGGCTCTTTGTCTCTGACTCCAATGGGAAAGGCCTTGATGTCCAAATCTGGCATTTTTTCAGGAAAATGCATGAATCCAGAGGGGATTCTTGGAATTGTCCTGCCTTTACCTCATGGCCAGTTCTAAGTACATGCCCTTTTACTCTCCTCTGGTTCACCCATCCACAGCGAACATAACTACCAAGGACCTGCAGCAGCAGTGACCTGCCTTCGATCCATCACCATGGCATCACAGGGAAGCACTGAGTGAAAACTCCCAGTCACCTCAGGCTGTTGTACCTGTGGGATTCAAAAAGGGCAGGAGGTCAAGGTTCTGCACTGCCTTTGGTAGCTTTTTTTGCATTTTAATTTGAGTGTGCAGAGGCATGTAGTCCTGGTGAGCAGATCACTGCTCCCTGCAGGGACAGCTCTCCTCTGTGAGCTGGGTCTCCCTGTGCCTGGCTGTCTCCCACTAGGACCTGTCGCCTCTCCAAACCAGCAAGGCTGAGGATGTAGCATGCGCGCAGGAGGCACACAGAGGGCTCAGCTCAGCACGACTGGGGCAAACACCATCAGCTGACACACCTCCAGCTGCTGCTGGAAGAAAGACCCAAAGACACTCAGCTCTGCCTCTTCTGCCACCATAGGAGAAGTTCATGGGAGACTGCTTTGCCCCATGTTGCACACTGTGTATGTGCAGGTAGCTGGGGGTGCACCTTCCCTGGCACATCCTGAGTCCCAGCACTGCTTTGTTCAGTCTGGGCTGTGTTGTGAAATGAGTGTTTTAAGATCACTCAAAAAATCAGTGCAAACCAAAAATAAACACGAGACCATCTCTGCAGAGGCTGGGGGCAAGGGGTGATGCACCACTACAGGCTGTCAGAGCTGCCCCTGCTGCTGGTGGTCCCTGACACCCTGGGGACTCTTGCCTGCACGTAGGACAGGGTGCCATGCATCATATAGTGGGATGAGAAGCAGCACAACCTGGTATTAGCACCTCCATTCAAATAGGTACCACAGTGGGGATGTCTTCTAGTGCAAAAAACCTAAGGGATCTTTTCCCCATAGGCATGGGGTTATCTGGCTATAAGTACTTGAAATACAAGCTCCAAAGCCATCACTTCTGTAAAACCAATGAGAGTTTTGCCTGAACAAAGAATTGGCATAAAAACCGAAGAAGTGCTGCAGGATCTGCCCTTCTGGCATCTTCTCATTTTGTCTTCACTGATACCTTCACATTCTCAGGGGACAATCCCAGAGCCATTTTTTTTTTTGCTGCACTTGGCTGGTAGCTGTTAGCTTCCCAGCCTAAGATCATATGAGATTTGGCTTAGGGTCACATCACATGTAGCTTTACATCAGAAACGGTAGTTTGCCAATTGCAGGTCTAATTAACAGACCGGAAAAAAACCCTCAAACAATAGGTTCCAGTAGCCTCAAGCCAAGTTGTGGGTGGATTATTAAATAGACTGCAATTTTCAGAGTGTATAAAAAGAATTAAATCTGTGGCTGGGGAGTGGCTCCAGACAACCTGAGGGGAGCTTTGAAAGGCTCATTAACTTGCGATTCTGAGATCAAAACTTTGCATTCCTTGGGCTGTTGGAGCCCCAGGAGTAATTTCTGGGCTTTCACAATTTAGACTCAGCCCAATAGTTCCTGTACTCACCCTGAGAAAGAGAGAAGATGGCAGTTGCTCAGGGAAGGTTCATCAGTGGCTCATGACGGCCTGTCCTGCCTCACGATTAATAGGGCAGTCACGCACATGAGATACCCTCTGGGAATCCAGGAGATTTCAGTTCAGTTGTCAGCTTTGGTATGGATTCTGTGGAGCCTGGATTGTCTTGTTTGTAAAGTGAGGATAAATAAAAATTCCCTTTCTTTGCCTTGTCATTTCTCATGTCATTGAATGTAATGACTTCAAAGAAAAAAGAAACTCCTCTGGCAAAAGAGGCTGTCAGATCTCGATGCCACTTAGAACTAAGAAATGCTTGTGATATAATTCAGCTGGGACTATGGAGAACTCAGTGTCAATTAGACAAGAAAAAGCAGTGTGGGATTCAGGGCAGGACAAGAACAGAATGCAAAACCAAATAATAATAATAATAATAATAATAATAATAATAATAGTTATTATTATTATTAATCTGCCTGTGAAGTCACAGAAACATAGAAAAATAGAGGAGAAGGTGCTCCAACAATCTCTTCCTGGGTTGCTAAAAGTTTCACCCTTCTCTACAGATATTTGTGTAGCCTGCTCTCAAAGATGTCCACTTTCTCCATCAACACCACATTTCCATGCCCTGCTTATGCAAATGCCAAAATGCAGCATTCAGTGCCTGGCTTAAATCAAACTGCTTGCCCATGCCCACAAAGCCTCCTATTCACCATAGGGGGAAAATAATTTTCTTTTTGATGAATCTATTCTGCGTCCTATTTATTTCCTTGCTAATGATTTTTTTTAAATCAAGAGCATTACAATTCATTGCTAAAGAACAGAGCCTTACCCCTTTTTTCCCTAATATGGAACAAACTAATTGGCTACCTGATTGCAGCAAAGACTGATACAAAAATTACAGAATAAATTTAAGTCTCTTGCCAACAAGTGAAACTTTCTTGAGCTGTGGAGCAGGGCGTTCCTTGGTCTTTTTCTTTGTACCTCTGTTTGTATCAAATGGCTTCCTTTTCCTCTAGATGTCTCTAGGTAGCTGCTGCTTGATAGGTGTTGTGATCTTCTCCGCTGTGTCCTTGGGGAGGACCTACATGTCCACCAGCCCATGCACGCTGGCAGCCATATCACCTTGTCTGATAAACACGCTACTTCTACACATGCATTCTGTGTCCTGAACATTGTAGGACACCACCACTTGCAAAGCCATCATTGTCCTGCCCCTTTTTGAGTTGTTCCTGATTTAGTCTTGCCTCTGCCTTGCATCTCTTTTTCATATTTGATCCTTAATTCACAAAACATAGTTTCCAAAATTTTTGTTCCCCTCTAGTGCCCGAAGTTACTGTTTAAGCCAGTCTAGTCACCACCCTAATTAGGATGTTTGCCCTTGCACCCTTACTACAGTTTCTTTGAGCAAATGCCAACTCTCCTTGGTTTCTTGTCTTTCTTCCCTCCCCTGGAATCTGTCAAGCAGTCATTTTTATCATTTATTTGTCGTCAGATATCCAATCTCTGTGGACATACTGTCAGAGAAATCCTGTGCATGTCCTGGGGTTGTACCTTTTCATTACTATTCCAATAAGTTAAAAAGAAAAACCAGACAAACAATTTAAAATGTAAATCTTTTCCTTGTCTTCATTAGAGATTCCATACAGACTGGGGAAATTTTTGACCTGAGTCTTGCGGATGAACAAATAAAAGAAAAATTAAATATATATGTAATAAGTAATGTGATGCAGCTTTTCAAGCCTTTGAGTAAAATTTAATAAATCTGAGTTACTTAGACACATGTTTATCATATAACTATTTGTAGGTACTTGATATAGATATAAGAAAATGTAAAATTTGCTTGCATTCTTGTGCAGACTTATTATAATGTGTGAAAAGAATGCCCTAGTCAACAACTGTGCTTTCATTTCAAAAGCTGGAATATATTATCATATAAATAAAAGAACAAACCAATAAGTGAAGGTATTTCAGCAGAGAAAAGTAAACAGCTAATCCAACAGCTAGATTTTTCATTGCAGAGAGCATTTTATTTCTTTGAGGTTTTTTTTCCATTCCAGAATGAATATTGCAAATGAATCCTAACTGTGAAAAAAATACAAAATGGTTAAAACATCTTGTACTAACAAAAATGAAGACTTTGATTGAAATAAACTTTTGGGAATAGGTTATAACTTATAATACAATGAAAAAGAATTATGATGTCCAAATAGAAAAAATGTTCCATGATATGAAAATTATATTTCCTTTTTTTTTCCTTCAGTTGATTTTATTAATTGAAAGCCAAAAGTATCCTCAAGATAGTTAACCGAAGTCAATGTTTTGCAGGAAAATTTTTTCCACTGGAAGATTTCCAGCCAGGTCTCTATTTCAGTTCTGTAGAACATATAATTGATTTTTCCATCTAGCTCTATTCTATTTGGTGCATCCAAATCTGTAATAAGCTGTCTGTTTAATGTGGGTGACATGTTTTATTCATTTAAAGGACGATTGCTTGTTTCCAATTTTCTCAGTTGAATTTTGCCGTTCCTATCCACAACCTGAGGTCCAGATTTTGTTGCTCTTATTCCTGCTCTTGCAGTTTTGTAGGCATGATGCTCTGCAAAGCTACTCTAACAATACTCTGTTTGCAAAGCCTTCAGTGGTGGACCAAGGGAGGATATGTCTTGCTGGTTTTAGTGTTGAATTATGTTAAAACCAGTCTGACACATCAGCCCCAAATTAACATTCTGATAGTGAGACAAAGATTCGGCAGATAAGCTGCTAAACAGACTTGGAGACATGACTGGCAGTCAACCACTTCATAGTATAAAAGTGCGGTCCACTTTCATACAGTAGGTTCTTCTAACATAACGCTTCTTAGGGTGCATGTCTGGAGATTCTTCCCTTGAGCAGGGGACACGCCTCAAGGCTGAGTGAAAGAGATATGCCCACAGTACCTGGTATAGGTGAGTTACATCAATCTCTACAGCTCTGCTGGGGTGACAGCATGCATGTGGACAGCTGACCTGGGCTACAAGAACATGGATAATCTGATTCAAGATGCTACATGCCTGTGCTCAAGACTCCAGGTCCTCTTGGTGACTGCCCAAAAAAGACAGCAAGGTCCAGGAAGGACAGGAATTCAGCCCTGAGAGTCAAACACCTAAAAGCAGGGATCTCTACTGGTGAAGGTGTCTGATATCCCCCTACTGTCAGTGGAAATCTGGTCAATACACAAAAGAGAGCCTTTGGTGCCTTGGAGATCACACTCAGACATCTGGCTGAAACTCCTCTCAACTCAAATGGTGTGTTGGCCCAATCACTGAGGACCATAACAGGCCTTAGACACTGTACAGCGGGACCTACAAGAGGATTCCATAATCTATTTCCTAATTCTTGTTCTCATTGGTTTGACTTTCTTTCCCCTTACCTGGCAGCACAATTACTGTGCTCTGCACCAGCAGTGGGAGGAAAATGGCAGCATCAAAACACCAAAATACACAAGTTATTCATCAGGGATTGTCCATAGGCACCTCAGAGTTATGTGGCACTGGCTTAGCACAGCTTTGATACTTCTCTTGATCTTGTCTGAAGATGGACATGGGAAAATTGCTAAGCAATTTGCAGTTGAAACAAGCAGCTAGTACGACTAAGGGAATATTTTCTTCCACTGCAGTTGTTGAATTCACATGTAGACAGTCTGTCCCAGCAGCTTGAGAGGTCTCCAAGACAAATCAGTGCCAGTTGCATGACTCTTGGCAAAAAAAGAGTCTCACTACACATCTGTCTTGCCCAGCTACAGGCCTCATCAAGAAATCTGAGTGATCATCCCTTCAGCATCTTTCACATCACATGTGCCTATCCTGCTGCTGACAGCTGCATAATAAATGTGGAGTTTCAAGGAGGAGAGCATGTGAGTGTTCCCTCGGATAATAATTTGGTGCCAGTTAGCTGTTAATGCTGCCTATAATGTTCCCCCAATAATCACCGTATTTTTTAAACTAATAAATACCACCATGAAGGAACCCTTAAAAGAAAATTGTCCTTTACTTTTTTGTTTGCTCAGGAATTGTAAGAAAAAGGGATCCCAAAACACCCAGTGCATGCTGCCTTCATGGCAGTTAGCTGAATGATTATCTGAACAAGCCTTTTTCCAACTAACTAAATGCCATTTAGCATGAAATTTGCAACTGTCTCAGCTGCTCATTCATCGACTACATCATTACTATTCTCATGTCATTCCACTGTAACAATGAATGAGGGACAATTTGTTTTATCTCTGCACAAAGAATGATTATAGTGCACCTAAAATCTGATGACTATTCATGTGTAGATACGACTGCCTAATGCCTGACATTAAGAGAGTAGGTGAGTTTCTTCGACACACAACTTGCTGAACAATTCCCAAATGAGCTTTGCTTCTTCTCAACCATGTCCATGATGGAAATGCTCAAGACTAAAAATGTTGCAATATATACTCTTGACTTCATGTTTAACATCTAAGTACAACACCAAACAGCTAGAGTCTTCAAGACAGACATCAGAAAGGAACTTGCTCATCAGCTTCTTGATGTGAAGGCAAAACCATGCAATTAGAAGACTATACCTGCATGGCAGATGGTGCACAAAGAAGATTGGTAGGAAAATCTGCTTCAGTTATTGAAGAAGAGACAGATGACACTTCTGATACTATGCATGTACCAGCCACAGTCATCATCACAGAAGGAAATCAAGGAATGGATACACAGTGATGATGGAAATCTGATGTTCCCAAATGCAATAAATCCAAATGGACTTNTTTTTTTTTTTAATGCTGTTACACTGTAAGACATAAAATAAATGACACAATAAATTTCTTTCCTGTAGAAGCTCTCATCTCTATCCTTGTGCCAATTTTTGCTCATCCTGGTCTTCCAGATGTGCTTGGCATTACTTTGTTTAGCTAATCAGTGACCTATATTGTTATTCAAGGTTTGTAAATTGACATCTTTAGGCATATTCCTGGGATTCACTTTTTGGAAGGAAGAATGTTAAATTTTCCTGGTGTAGACAAGGAAATGTTTAGAAGGGAAAATAAAGCACGTCTTTCATTCTGTGTAAGAAAAGAGATTGCTCTGCAAATCATGTTTGTACTTTCTGTGCACTTTTGTGAAGCAGCTCGCTCATCTCAGTAAAACACAAGAAAAGCTGTTTTGCTAACAAGAGGTACCAGCCAGCACCTTTTTTCCCTAAGCAAGCCTTCCACCATGCAGAGGGAATAGGAAAAAGGTATCTATCTTTTTGGCCAATTCATCACTGGCTTTGTATTGTTGCCCAGTGAGCAAAATTGTAGAGTGGGAAGTATGAGCTATACCTACATGCTAAACCTTTCAAGGGTCTTGCTTTGCACTAGCTGGATGTGCTCCCCATGTGCTGTTGAGTGTATGGCTGGAGTGTATTCCCATTTGTTTGAAAGGTTATGCAGTTCACTTCTTCCTAAACTTCTCTCTGATCATGGTCAAAGCATGACACATGGAGACTTTTGTTTCAGAAGTCCCATCCTGGTCTGAACTAAGTTGCTACGGGAGATGCAGAGACCTCGGGCATCACCCCTGTCCATTCAGCTGGCACAGCAGAGACACAGAGAGCTGAAAGGGACAGTGAAAACCCACTTTTATAACCCATCTGATAACACTTCCACAACATCACAGTTGTAATACTGATGGCATGGTTTTCCGTCTTTAATGGCGATGGTCTCCAGGTCCACGAATTCTGGCTCTTTATTTCCCTGAGCTGTACAAGCCAACTGCGACTGCATGGAATACAAATTAAGGTTATTCTGTGTTCTATATCCATGTAAGGACATTTGTCACGAGGTCTCCCCTTGCAGAAACAAGGGGATGTCGGCACAGACCCTGAGCAGAGCCAGCTGCCTGCCCCACCAGCACCTTGAGGCCCACCCGGCCCCCTGTGCTGTCGAGCCGTGCCAGTTGAGACCAGACAGAGTAAGTGCTTAAATGGTGACTGATTACGTAGGGGTGATGGAGTATTTGAGGAGGTTGCCAAAATGCCTCATGATTAATCAAAATCTTAAAAAAAATGCAGGGAATCTGAGTGCTGCAAAATCTCACTCTGTTTTTCATCTCCCAAGAAGGTAAACACATGAGCCCACTCCACACCAGAAGTTAATCAGCTTGGGAGACCCTGGAGCCAACAAACCTCATACCCATTCCCAAAGCAGACCCTAGTCTTTTTCCTAGTGACTGCTTTTTAGCTAGTGCACTATCCCCCTAGCCCCTCCTAGACCATCTCCCTTAGCCTGGCCCCCTCTCCTCTCTGCTCCTGGCCATTGCTCATCAACTCCTTGAGCAGTGGCCCTGAGGTCCCTTCCAAGGGCTTCCCTGGGACATGCATGTAAAAGACAATTGCACAGGGGCAATAGATGCACAAACATGCAAGGGCAGAGGGACAGGACTCTTGGAAGCACAGAGCGTACCTCAGGCAGGGGAGAGAATCTGTTTGGTTACAGAAGTGAGAGCAGTAGATTTAGGTCAATGTGCAATACTATGGATGAAATCCAGATCTTTTCATTCAGAGGTTCCTCCATGCTCCTTCCTTCTCTCAAGTGAAAAATCTTGAAATATTCCTCCTTCTGTTGCCTGAAATGCTCCATCATTACTCCAAGTCTTCTGGAACAGGGCAGCTGACTGCTCTGCTATTTGTTCCAAGACAGTAACACCAGAGATCTGGCAGCCAGCATGCCTCAAACACAGGGGATGGGCTGAGAGGAGCTGCCCTTAAATTAGGAATCTAAAAGTTGTAATTTTGGACAGGAAGACGAGCTGGTAATAGTAGTTTTACTTGTGTTGGAATTGACTGAGAGAGAAGATGATGTCAAGGCCCTTTGCCTGGGGTCCTCTTGCACTCCTGGCCATCCCTCAGAGTGATTCAGGACCATGCTGGGCAGTTTGCTAATGACTATCAACTGGTTCATTTTACATACACCTGACTTGAAACTTGCTGACTCTGCATGTTTGCTTTTTCCCTGCCCAGCAAGGTCAGTCACAGGATGCTGGAAGCAGCTGGGAAAACAGCAGGAATACCAGGCACCACCCAGGGCCAAGAACCTTGTGGGGCTCAGTTCTGCCCACAGCTGGCTGAAACACCCCGTGCTGCAGTACAGGGAGACATGGAAAACACATATGGGCTGTGATTTCTGCTTACACAGACTGCATAAGCAAGCACCAAGACAGAATATGGTATTTTTCTTCTAATAATTTAAGTTAACATGTCAATGCTTTGAAATTTAAAACAAACATTGGGGGAGGTAACTTTCTGCATGGCAAGGCACATGTTGTAAAAACAGGCTTGTGAGTAAATGGCATATGCTGGTTTGAGGCCACAGACATTGACATGTCTGCGAGCTGCTGCTCTGTCTGGGCCCAGAAAGGAGAGGGGCAGAGGTGCATTGCTCCAGTATTACAGCCTGTTATGTCTTTTTCTTTTGATCTCCTGTGTGCTCAGTTTCCCATGGCACCTTCTCAGCTACAGTGTCTGTGACCACTCTGCTTGCGGTGTGTTTTCTCCCCACAGAAAAAGAAAAATGAAATGAAAAAATATTTTTTATAGATAAGTTTTGCTAATTTGTAGGGAAAGACAGACAGGAAACTTGTATGTTGGTCCTCACTGACACTGCAAATAATGTAAACTCTTTATTTCCTCCACAGCTGGCTGGAAGCTCAACCGCTTCCACACAATGAGGGGAAATGTAATTTTCTGTTTGTTGTATTGTTGGAAATTTTCGTTTTTACAGCTGCTATTTGGCACCCTTTACTTTTTATAATATGCTCTTTTTTCTCCTCACATGCAAGTTGCCTCCCTAAAAATAAGCTTTGGAGATTCTGCTTCACAGTCCCCAGCATTTGGATCTGTGCTTGCAGTGGGCCTTACATCTGGAAAGAGCAGATGAGCCACCAGCCCAGGATGCACCTCCTGCCCCAGCCCTCCTCCTCCCCTCACTTCCGAGTGCAGTCACCCTCAAAGGACTCCTCTGAAAGATGATAGAAAACAATAGCATTGGTAATAGCTGATCTGGATGTGCCTCAAATATTTGCCCTCTGATACAAATGCTTGTGGTTATCCCACGAACCATCCTCTAGGCAAATGTTTTGAATTATCTGTTTCCAGGAACAAGCTCTGGGGAATGGTCTAGAGTAGCTTTCCCAAACCTGTTTACTACTTCAAGCCACACAGGTATCTCTGCCACACAGGTGAAACGCTGCCCTGTGACCCTGGCCTTGCTGCCCGTGCTCCCACCTTTCTGTAGGGGCGCAGGCAGGATGGAGCAGGGGGCAGGGCAGGGCAGCCTGGGGTGATGTGCAGGGCAGGCACGGCTCTGTGCAGGCTACCAGGCACTGAGGACAGGCAGGATCCTGGTGCTGCAATCCCAGGTGCTGTACTGGGGTGCCAGAACTGGGCAGTAGTACAGGCTCTGACAGCAGCCCATGGGATGGGCAGCTCACAAGTCCTGACAGTCTACCAGGTCCATTCCCATGTTCTTCATGGGATGTAACAGTGTCTTGTTATCAACCTCTCCCTATGAGATAATTCCCACACAGTGGAGTTTGATCCAGCCCTCATAATGACCTCACCTAAGTTCCAGTCTGCAGACAAGCAGGCCCAGTAAACAAAGTCCTTGGTGCCTTCTAGTATTAACTTTGGCTAACAAAACTGGGGGAAGTATGTAGTCACACTAAGGCTGCTATGGATACACAAAGGCAAGATTAACAAATCATTGTTAAACTCAGGCTAAGTCAATAAAGTGGAACCGACTGGAAGCCAGGACAGAGGGCAGGTAATCATTAATCTGTTTGTGTGATACTGAGTTTAAAGACCAGATGTTTCTTGAAACCCGTGCAGATGCATGGGGTGTCCAGAAAGGCACTCCAGACTGTTACCTTACACCCCTGCATGGAGAGCAGGAAAAGCTGCATTCTTTGTGATTAACCCAGCTTGAACTTTGAAATCTGAGTCCCAAATATTTACAAGAAAATTGTGATTAAGATAAAGGTTTGGGGTTTGAAAGGTCCTTTGGTTCTACACTGTGGGACAAGCTTCCTATGGGGCTTGGGGCAAGTCCCTTCACCTCGTGAGACTTCACTTTCCCATTGTCAGAGTATGAATCTTCCCCAAATGTATTTCCTTTGCATGTCTTATTTCCACAGAAAATTAGTACAGAAGTTTTAGAAGGGGAAAAAAAAGGGAGAACTGAGAAATATCAAAGTCTGAATTTTCACTTATTTCAAAGAAGAACACAGCTCGTCAGAGAAGTAGCAAACGTTTTCAAGTCCAAAAGAAGTCTTTTCCTAAATACTGGGGTAGTGTTTTGTTACCCACCTCACACAGTTACTGTAGGAGAAGGCACCAGTTTTCACAAATCACAGCTTCACAGCTGTAAATGTCATATATGGGGAGGGAAGGTCTTATATTCTGAGGGCTTTAATGGAGCTGTTTTCCCCGGGATTGGTTGACTTCTAAAATAATCCCCTTTCCACATCCCAGAGCAATCACCAGAGTCTCCAGAGGACAGGGACCATGAGGAGTGTGGTGCCCTGGGTGACTTGATGACCCAAAGGTGCAGCGTGTGCACCCCAAGGCAGGCGTGGGGAAAGCCCCAACGCGGGTACCCACGGACTAGTCCTACCAGCACACCCTGCATACACAAGTCGCTGAAAGAGCAGGCTACTTATTTTACCCTTGTGAAAGTGTTTTAACTTAGGAATAAAATATTGTTTTACCCTCTGCCCTGCTACTCAGTGTAACTCCAGTGTTAACATTCATAGATATAACAAACCTCCTAAGCAAACAGCTTTTAAGCTTTGCTTCCAAATCAGGCTGGATAAGGAGTAAGCAAGCTCAGTTTGGTGCAGTGGCCAATGCATTGCCCCTTCCTCTGCCTCTGCTCCCTCTGACCCTTTAGAGAGACAGGACTTAGTGCTTCCTCTCTACCACTCCCCCTAAACTGAGTGGATATTTCCCCTCTCATTTGCATGGATTCTTCATTGCTTGGAGCCAGAACAAAGTCTCCGCAATGATTAAAGCTGTGGGATTTAAGTAGAACTCTGTCCTGGAGGAGGACAAATATAGTCCTGCTGTGGCTGTACGAGGGGTTTCTAACTGTGTCATCCGTGTAACAAACAGTGATGAAGAAGTTGCTTTTGCAAGGTGGCAGTGGCTGGCCAGACTCCAAGGTGAGGGTGAATCTCCCCATCACTTCTCCAAAGAGCACACCCCCGATGGCAAATGGAGCTGGTAGGAGAGAAGGAAAGGAAGGGAGGTGATGGAAACTTCCCAGGGGAGGGTTATTAAAGAGCCTGAGCAGGCTGTGGTACATCCAAGCACAAGTAAACCTCACTATGGCAGGGCCGAGGGTCCTGTTTTTTCTCATGACAGCACCTTTGAAAACATCTCAAACATTTGTTTTTCTTTGTGCAGCCTCACATGCCACCACCCAGCACCAACAAATACAGGCTCCTCACTTTAAGTACAGCCTTATGAGGAAATACTGTTACAATGAGACGCAGCTCAAGCCCAGAGTGAAGATAAAAATGAGCACAGGAATAGCAGGCGAGTGAGAGCGTGTGCAGAAAGTTGCAAGGAGAAGCAGGACAGGAGCAATTTCAATGGCTCCCAGGAGCCCCGTGGGGAGAAGAGGCCTTCAGTTACTAAGAAATTCAGGAGACCTTTTAGGAAGGACTTCTTGTGGAATTTGTGAAAGCTGTTTTATGTCTTTTTAGACTGAGATGGCCATCAAATATGAGCAGGTACACTTTTTCATGAGGTATAGTGAATGCTGTTGCAGCTGTAGCAACACCACCAGCAGAAGCTGCTGCTGTACCCCAACAAGGTCTATCTGGTGAGGCAGAAGCTTTGCAGAGCTCACATGAAATGCGGGGCGAGTAATTCTGACCCTTGGCTATGCATCTTCTCTGTGTGAACAGGCCTGACTCCAGGGAACTGGTGTTCAGCATGCTCCAAAGTTCACAGCTATTGAAAGGCATCACCACTAGTCATCCCAAAACACTCACAGTTTTGCACTTCCTGGCCTCAAGACCCGATCTTCTCAGGAGACTCTAATGCCAAGGACAGCAAGATTGGCTGAGAGAAGCAGCTGACAACATCATGTAGACAGAAAGCCATGGATTTCACTGAGTTTAAGGCAGAAGATCAAACTGCTAGCAGATTAGGCATTTGACCAATAATTTTCTGCCTAATTACTTGTCACTTGAACCCACAGCCATGAATCAGACAAAAGCACACAAATCTTCTGAAAACAGAGCTATGAACTCCCACCAGCAAACAGAAGGGATCACCCTGCTAACAATTCCTTAGTCAAAATCTCCCTGCTGGGGAACCAGGCAATGTCATCCTCATATAGGGAAAAAGAGCTTTGCCATAGGCCCAAAGTAGATGCCAGGTATGTAAACAATGAAGACAGGGAATGTACTGCCTATTTCACATTCTGTCTTCTCAAGATTTACAAGGCTTCCCTCACCCCTGCGTCATGCTGTGGATCCCTTCCAACATCCCTCTAGAAGAGCAAAGGGTGCAGACCTAGGTGCACTGATACTAGCAGAGCTGTGTTGAAGAACTCCTTCCCTATTTCTCTCTGATGGACATCCAGGTGACCCTGGTAGGTCCAAGATTTCCTCAAGCCCCTCTTTTGCTCCAGCCTAATGCTGAGCTGATGCTAAGTCCTGTGAGCTGCTGCTGAAGTCATGGCCTCAGCCCTTATCCGAGTCACTACACACCAAGATCATGCATCTCTTCCTGGGACTGTCATCAGTATTTATAAGTATTTATTTCCATTTCCATTTGCGAAGTGCAGCTGATTTGGAGGGAGGGGAAGCTGAACTCACTGGGACCATCCATCAGCTGTGAGGGTCTCAGTCTCATACCTGCACGGGAACAGAGGGCCACCAACAGGCACTTCCTTGGAGACCTCCCCATGCCCCAGGCCTCTTGTGGTTTCAGACTTGGCAGCTGGCACAAGCTGGCCCCAACACACATCTTTTCCTAAATATTATGTTTTTCAGGGTGTTGGTTTTAGCTGTTATATTTGGCAAGTCTCCTTCATTGCCTTTAGCAGCAATGACTTACTGATAGGAGGGAAAAATTTGAATACATTAGTGGATTACTCCAGCTCTTGTATTTTGTCTCCTACACACATCCATGCCATCCCCTTACTGCCATGCCCAGAAATGGGGCTAGTTGGTAAGGACTAGTGCTCAGGGCAGTGTATATCTGTATCTTCCTCCTTGCAGAACATTTCCAGGATCAGACTTTCTCCCTGTATTTTGTGCTTTTTTTCCCATAATGTTCACCAACTTCCTAGTAGGCCGAGATGTGGGTTAGATCAAGAAGTTCAGATTTTCCTGATGGGAGACATGTATGGAGTTTTGTCCTTAACACTGCAGGCTGGAATTGCAGAACTCCCTCTTAAATGCCAAAGGAGTAGCTACACGCTCATCAGAGTTCAGATCCTGTGTGCTATCTGCCTATAAGGACCTTGACTGACAGATGCTCCCTGCCAGTTTCTGAAACACTTGATCTTATTTCTGTAGCTACTTTTGAATATATGAGCCACAAAAATACATAATCGAAAGAAAGAGGAAATGAGAAGCAGAGAGAGATGAGAAGAGAAGGAGAGAGAAGATTCTTTTCTTCCTAATGGAGTTCTTTGATCTGTGAATATGGTTGATACCTCAGCATTAGGATTTGAGCTGAAGGTTTACACAAAAAAAAAAAAGTAAAACCCTTCCCCCCCTCTGAGGAAGGGAAGTGTGAGTGGAAATAAAAACATAAATATTCAACTGAGACATAAGATCCTTACCAAGGCCACCCAGTGAGTTGACCTTTATTCTAGACCAACTTTCTGATCTGTATTTGTGAATGACTTTTGCCATGAGGTGCTTGGCTGCAAGAGGGACCACAACCTATCACTGCTATGCAGATGGCAAAGTAAGGCCTTCTGGACTTCATGTGCTGAGTTTTGCTGCATTCCTCTCACCAAACCTCCTCCTGAAACACTCAGGAATCTCCTCAGGATGGAATACATAGGGCAGGAAATCTCTTTGGCAGGGCTGATTTCTGAACCCTGTCAATGGGCATCATCTGACTCAACAAAAACTGTTGGAAGGTAACTGCTGAGCAACTAGTCCTTCCTATTTCTATTGTCATTTGAGCAAGTGAAGAAAAATGGAAGAATTAGAATAATTTATGCTGGGTCTTCATGATCTGAGGCCTCTGGGTAGGTGAGATGAATTCTGCTCTGAGAAGCTTTACAGATTTGGGTCCAGTTTGCCAAGAGCAGGAGTTCACTGCCAGCCCTTTTCTCTTAGTCTGTTCTACAGACCTTGACTTGCCTTTTGGGAGCTCCCAGCGTAGCCAAAAACCAATGTCCTGGGCTTCACTCTGAAAATGGGTGTCTCCACATAAGGACTAGTTATTCCTAATTCCTGGTGGTTCAAGACCAGATGGTGCAGCTTTAGAGGAGTGAGGTGTTGAGTCTCCTCACAAGACCACTGCCTGCTGTGCATTGTGCATGCCCTGCAGTTCAACTGCAAAGACCCCGAGCTCCCCAGCTTATGCTGCAGCTGCCTCTCAAACACCATTTGAAGATCCAGGTGAGACAGGAGTACTTCTTGTGCTGCATGCCATGTACGCAAGTTACAGGATAATTTCTGTCTCCAGGAAATCACAGCCTAAATTCAGACAAGATTGCAGTAAGAGGTGTCATGAGAACTGGCAACAGGGAGAAAGGAGGATGGGAAACAGGAGCCTTGCAACAATGCCGTCTTTCTTGTAGCACACTGCCCTTTTGTTTTAAACAAACTTTCCTGTTTTCTGTGATGATTTCCCAGCACATCCCACTTCACTCCTATTTATCTCTGTCAATATCTGGTGCTTATATTGCATCTCTAGGTACATAATTCATCAATGTCACATATGGTTTTAATAAAGAGTTGGTATCTGCACAGAGTGGTTGCAAAGAGCATCTCACTGATTGCATTGCAGAAGGATGCCTGGAACTGGGGTTGTTTTCCCAGATGAACACAGGCAGGACATATTTGAGACCACTTTTTTTCTCCATTCCTTCTCATCACATATGTATTTCCAGGACTCAAAGTCTTGACAAGCAGAACATCACAATGTCAACCAAGGGAAGATGTAAATCTCCTTAAGTAATTTTTAATGAAAAAAAATATTGAGTTACTCTGAGTGCCATAGTTTCTGGGTGGCTGGTTTTAACTTTAGCAACCCACACTTAAAGGGAAATTTTACAGTCTTAATATATTCCAGATGCTCTCCTAGTCCCAGATGAAAGCTCTGTCATCGTTTACTGTTAATATTTTTGTCAGCAGTAGAATTTTATTGTAATACCTCATCTTATTTGTAGTCACTATTAGTCATGAGAGAAACTTCCTCTACAAGAAATCCCTGGGTCGCTTCTTGAGTATCCCATCTCACTCTATTTAATTAAGAAACATTAAGCACTTGTTATGTCCAAGACTTGTCTATTTAATACATGTATACAATGATTTTTTTACCTGAGGAAAACCATTTGCTTCTAGTAGTTAGACTAAAAAAATAAAGTTATACTCTATAATAACAATAGCTGGCTTTATAACAGTTCTCTGGTGAAAGGAAAACAAGAGATTTGCTTTGAAAATAAACCTCCCTGAACTTGAATCGACAACAAGGGACATGCAGGTTTACTGCAAAAACAAGAAACGCTGTTAATCTTTGATCAGATAGTAGTTCCTCACAAGAAGAATAGTATTTAAATGCTGCAATTTTGATCCTTTGTAGTAACCATGGTCTGATTACAGAAGGAAGGGGATTTGGGGGAACAGTAGAGTGGATTATCAAAATATAAGTCTTCTGGATGGAAAGCTGAGTACCTTCATTATTAAATGAAGAACAGCTAGAGTTAAAAAAGAACACCACTATATGATCAACTCTACATGATATGCAGTTAGTATGCAAGTTGGAACCTACTCTGCTATTTTTTTTTTCCTCACTTCTGTCTCTGAAGATTAACCTGGATTTTGAAAAATCAAGTTTTGTTGCTCCTGTTCTTGCCTCACTACCTTCCTCATAGTCTCTGAGAGGAGCCATGGGGATGCATGCTGTCCTAAGACTGTGGTCAGCTCTTGGGCTAGCAACTCAGCACCAGCAGTAGGGTTCTTCTCCTTGGAAAAAAGAGCCTTGTTCAGTCTGTTGGCACCTCAGAGTGCAATCAGAGCTTCTTTTTCAACATTTCAGAAGTTCCTCCTGAGTGGATTTCACAAAGACTTACATTGGAAGGAACTAGACCTCAGTAAGTGGTATGTACACTATGTACATCATCCTTTCACACTGCTCCCATTATCCATGTGATGTTATCACATGTGAGTACAAAATCTCCTGCAATGCCTGCACTGAGTGATGAATGATGATGGACTACACGAAACAGGCACAGTAACAACTTCTGAAGCAGCCTCTGCTCATTCTAACGCTTGTGGTTAAGGTGGTCATTGGAAAACCTCATCTCTGACTACACTGAAATTGCACATCAGTGTTTACTACTGATTTAAAATCCAGCAGACTACTGAGCCATCCTCCGACACTGAATACATGACACCACCACTGGATATTATGTACTGCCCCATCTTTAAACCCTTAATGGCTTGAGTTGCTCTGATATTTTTGAAGAGAGGAACCTTCTTGGCAATTGAAGCCTGTTATGATAATCTTTTTCTTTGTTCCTTTCTACAAGCCTCATGTCTGTAAGCAAATGATTGATAATCATTGGCACGTGCTTAGCACACATTGTGATTTGCACTGTATTAGGGGTGATCCAGGAGAAATATCAGACTTTGCTGGATTCAGGTCAACTAATTGGCTGAATTACACATGATGTGATGGTTAGTATCACTTCATGGTACACTCATGGACCATTACTCAGCAATCTCATACACCTCTGTCTTGTGGTCTTAATTTCTTCTTACCCCCTTATGTTTCTTTCTGCCACGCCTCCCACCCCAGCCCCACACCCACCATGCACTGGGACACTCCTGAGCCCTCCTTTTCATACTTGGTGTTCCTCATATGCAGGCTAGGGTGACTGTGGCTGTCAACAAGCAAGCAACTTCTGTAGCTGCTATGGACTTTCCTGTTTGGCAGCAGATGGTAGCACAGCCTGTAATGGTTGGAAATAAGGCACAAATATGAAACAATTTTTTGCTCAATGAGAGAGTCATAAGCACTCTATTTTCATTAGAGATAATGTATTTTCTTCTTAAGTACACCTTGATATTGCCCTTCAATATATAATTCAGGTCTTATTTAAGATGTTACTTATAGACTGTTCTAGTCCATGTTGGTTTTTATTTGAATCAATTCATAAAACTCTCTGCAGGTAGAGTTCTGGCTCAGTCTGTTTAGATAAGGAAAATAATATTTCTGTTCCTGTGCATGAAAAGAGAATGGGCATAATAAATTCCAAGCATTTTATTAAATTGAAGTATATGACTGAAAATAGAGCTTAGATCAGTCCCTAGTAAAATTCTCCTTATCAACCTGAACAACCTACTTGGTAATTCTCTTTCAACATTTTGTCAACAATTTTTCCATGACAGTGGTTGAAATGATTAATGAAATTTTACATGCTGAAATAAAAATGTGAAATCAAGTATTTGAAAATTAATATATACATGGAATGATAATGTTTTACATATTTTCTGTCTTGCCATTATACTTTTAAAGTAAGACTTCAATACAAAATAAAAGAATTTGCTGACTCTTTTTGGTCTCAATTCCTTCTACATGTTGTGTGAAACACAAGAGTTCACTAACACCTCTTCAAGAGCCTCTCCTGTAATGCTTACAATAAGCCAAATGACAAATGTTGCTACTCTCAATTATCCACACAAAATGGTTTCTTCACTCATTTTCAGCAGTGCAAAATTCTTTTTTCTGTCTTGGAGGCCAAGTGTCTTGACAGGTCAAGAATGTTACCTCAGCACTCACCATCATGAAAACAATTTACATGAGAGATAACTTGAGTAACCACAAGTGTTTAGGCCCAGTCTTGTCCATGCCAGCTCTGTTTCCTCTGCACTGCATGTGTGACTGGCATCACGCTCCAGGTACCTGGCCCATACTGCAAGCTTTTAGATTTTGGCTTTGGTGTCTTGGGACACTCCCCCTGTCACACACAGTGACAAGATAACTCCTTGCAGACAGGGTTCATTGAACATTTGCAACAAAACCTGTCATCAAGTTCAGGAGAGGAGCATTTGCTCTTTATATACCCAGCCAGACTTTTAACTCACACATGACATTTTTGTACCTGGCTTCATCCTCTAAAAACCAATGTCTGCAGTATTATCATGTTATGATTGACAAAACCTCAGGCCCCAGTTATTCTCATTTCAAGTGTGAAAAATATGATGAAAAATGGAGACCCTTATTTTGGCTTTTAGATGCTCTGCAAATAAAATATGTTAAAATGCTATTATTTACTTCCTGTTGAACTTTAACATGGAAAACCCAACTTAATCAGCAGCTGAGCAGCCTGGTGTCACTGTGTGAAGTCAAGTCACCTCCCCATTCCCTTCTCATGACTCATGAATGAAATAGATGCTCTCTGGTGTAAATACCTGGAATTCACCTGCACAGATACTCATGATCTGATCTGCTAGCAATCCATCTAACTGGAGTGGATAACTGCTGAACACCCACTGGGGGCTTTTTCCCCAGAGCAGACACTGACCTGGGTCTTAGCCCTTTGTGCAGCCCCCAGATCTCATGCGACAGGGAGGAAGAGCCTCTTTGGTACCTTCATCCTGCTCCAACCTAGTTGAGTTGGCACACAAGCTGGAAAGGTTCTGGCTGGAGGAGAGAAAGGGAGCCCAGTGATCAGAGTGCAACCACACCAGATTCACTTCCTTTGGAAAACAGCTTGTCAAAAAGTGTGTATACTTTCTTTTTTTGTAAGGATTTTTTTTCTGCAGGTGCTAAAAGCCTAAAGAAAAACTTCAGCCCTCTTGGATTTTCTTACTTTACCATTTGGTCACTTATGTGCATATACAAGTATTGCTATACATCAGATACATCATCATGGAGATGTAAGAAAGACTGCTGCTTCTGCAGAAAACTAAAAGTGGTTGCCACAAATGCCAGGGTAATGCATACTGCTTACAAAAGTCCTTGCCAGGGGAGCCAGAGAGAAAGGTCTATGTTGTACGTTTACTTCAAAATTATTTTTCTTTGTATATATGGAAGGAACAGACAGAAACTCACTGTTATTTTAAATCCAGCTCAGCTTTTAGCTGTAAAGGATGGGTATAACACACTCGTTTTGTTTCTGTGCCATCCACAAACAAAAAGCGGAGTTTCAACACAAGCTCTGGTGAAATGAACACAATCATCCTGAGTTTATGGCATGTAGTACACTCTCCCTACTGAAGTGGAATGCAGCTTTAGAAGGGCAGAACTTTACCATAAAACAAACTATGTGATTGAGTACAAGCAGATTAATGATGCATCAGCTTTTTATGAAAACCTCTTTTCATGTCTGTCCTATCTCTCACCTGTGTCTTGCTTTTAAGACAGATGGTGTAACTTCCTTTGCAACTTCCGTTCCCATTGCTCACTTCTCATCTTGCCACTGGGAAGCACTCCCAGGTAGGGCAGCTCATAAGTACACTTTTTCTTACAATTGCTCAGTGACATGTGCAGCCTATAAACAACCCAGCAATGTTGAATAAGGACCTAATTCAAACTGATGACCCTTAAGTATGAACAGAATACACTGAATAAAGACAGCTGGGTTATAGGTTTTGCTACTTTTGTAAAACATGCTTTATATTACAATAAATACATTACATGTGAACTTATATATGATCCAAAGCAAAACCCATGCAGAGCATAATTAGGAGTTACCAGACACACAAAAATAACAGTCAGCTGAATAAATGGGTAAGTAAATCAAAGAGCAATTGTCATTTCAGGCTTAAAATGTGTAATGTAATGAAATTAGATGCATTACAGAAGATTCTGCTTCAGTTTTACTCCATTCCAAATTTGTTGTTCTGAAATATTAGTTCGGTTTCCTTTTTTTTGAAATTAAATATTAGTGCAATTTGCAGTATGTTTCTGCAAATGCCATATGTAGTTCCTCAGGGCTTGCATCGTTAGGACTGTGTTAAAAAAGCCTGGATACTGCAGAGTAAGATTTTTTTTTTTTTTACAGTATGGAACCCTATTAAAAGGCAAACATTTCTTACCCCTTCAAGGTCATGGGAACTGTTTTCCACAGAACTTTGCCCAGGAGTTTCTAGTTAAATGGGAGCCATTTTATTAAAATGTCTGCTTTCTGTCAGGGAAACTTAGCACATCTTTAACTGTCAGAATAGGCTATGCAAACATACACTATAGCTGACCACAGAATCCATATACATTTGCTAATAATATGCTCTGATTCCGCCCCCCCGCCAGTAAAGACAAGTTTATCAAGCCCTGCAGTTACCACTGTCACCATTAAGGAGCTTTGCACTCAATCAGAGTTGAAAACAAAGTGCTGCAGGAATAATTTTGTCGCTACCTTTGCCTTAGGGTTAGGCTGTGGTACATTGTGTTTGTTATTACTGTCTTATTTTGAATAGTGCCTCTTATGGCAGGAAGATTCGGAGTATTTTTCTTTAATTGCAAAAACCAGTCAAGCCAAGAGCCCAGAGTCAGACTTTGTGGGGTCCCTTCCCACAGCAGTAAAAAGCCACTCCTTCATCCTGGCACTCCATTCAGCTACACTGTCCTTCCCACTCTGAAACTTACACACTTCATCACATTTGAGCTCTGTCCTGAGCTTCCCACTGGGATTAGCATCTCACATGCTTGCTCTCTTTGACTCTGTCTTCCAGTATACACAATGATTTGAATTTTCTAACAACACACACATGTTATTATATATTTAAGAAAAGGTAACATCAAAGAAGCAGAGTTTATACTGAGGGCAGAAGTTGATGAGTTATTTCCTTGGGAAGTTCACACTACAGTCTTAAGGCTGCTAGATACTGCTGTTCTGAGGAGTTAAATTTTTGGTAACCTTAGTAGTTTATGTAAGTTTATGTAATGTGTGATGTTCTTTATCCAGTGTTTAGTATGCAGTATGAGTTATTTGACTGGGATTTGTATGGCAACACAGTGACAGGAGAGCAGAATACAGATTGTAAATTTATGGTACACAAAAGTTTCTTAAGTTCCCAGTTGAAAAGACAGTGTTCTGCAGCACAGCACATACACCCTTTGATGCCCCAAGGCACTCTGCTGAACCCACCTTTGGCAGCTTTTGCTGTTAGGCCAAAGGTCTTTTCCCTTTGAGTTTGTACAATAAATCAGTAAAAACAAATACCAGTTAAGATGCTAACACAGTATAAATATTTACTGCTGTTACTGGGTTTGAAAGACAACTATTAAGATTGCAGCTATGAATAGCTGGAACTAGAAGAAGATGTCTTGTGACTGCTGAGAGGTCCAAGAAGTGGCAGAAGAGAAGGCAGGAAAGATGAGAGAGAGCTCGGACTTCAGCAGAAGTCTGGAGCGAAGGTCCATCCAGGGAGTCACTTAGGTTGTACAGACTGTCAAGCACCAGGACCTGAACAAGAGGCACAGCAGAGATGAATAGGCAGAGAAAGGGAGGTCAGGCTCAAATCATGGAAAACAGCATGCAGAAAAAAAAAAAAAAAAGAGAAACAGGAGTAGGTAGAAGCAAAAGCAGTGCAATACTGAAGTAAAGAGCACTCAGGCATCATTCCATAAATGGCCAGGTTCCAGGTACTTCCTTTAATAGAGGATGAAGCCATTTGTGAGGAGGGGTTTCCAGGGATGTATAGGCTGAGGTAGAGTGGGAGCATTTTAGCATCAAAGCAGGGTGAGTTTTGTAATCCTGCAAGATATTTTGTATAAAAAGGCTATATAATACTCCCTTTCCCATTATTGCAACCAGTACGAGAGCTGCCCAATACCTCTATGCTCCTATCTGGTACAGTTTGAGGGACACACAAGGAAACCATGAAACAGAATAAGTACTAGAAGGAGCCAGATGGAGCTCCCTTGTTAAAGAACAAAACAAAGGAGCCCTAAGAATAACCTAGGGAAAAAGCAAAAGGAAGCAAAAAGCCAGAAGGATTCAGAGAACACATCCAAACTGAGGTTCAGAGAACTTCTGCCATGTACCCAACTGACTCATCACCAGTATGTCTGGGATATTTCCATGAAAGTTATGTCTTCTATGAGGGACTAAGGAACTGCTGGCCTGGATCACACTCACAGTCCAGTGCCTCCTGTGGAAGGATATCCTGAAGCCATGGGCATGGAAGGAGAAACACTAGGGAAGCTGACAATAGGGATGAAGTGTTGCAAGGAAAGGTTCCCTCAGGAGCAAGGTGACATTCTGCCCTATGGCCTCAAAGTTTAGATCCTTTCCATTGTTTAACTCTAGAATACAAGTGGTCATTTTCAGTTTGTAAACCAACATTTAATCCTCACATTTAAAGATATCCTAAAGAGAGCATTGCCACTAATTTCTCCACCAAATAAATTTATTTCAAAGTATAGAAACTATCAAGTATATGTATTATTATTTCTTCAGTGTCAGGAATTACCAATTTTCCCCTGGTTTCCTGTTTCAAAGTTGCATTGTTCTAGTTGAAAAAGAAGTTATTTCAGGATTAGTTATAAGAAACATCTGAGATGATCCCTGACTGAGCCATAACCCAGCCTTGTTTCCACAGAAGTTCCTGCTGACCTTACAAGTCATGCTTTTATTTTACTATTTAACATATTTTCTTTTTCTGGTAAGAGGCATACTTATATTTTATGTTGATATTAAATTTTCCTGGAGATACTTTGCTAATGCCCTGCATGGAGATTTTTGATTCTTGTAATTATCTATGAAGATTTTCACCTGATGCTGTTATTTTTGTTTAATTTGGCATCTACGTTTGGAAAAGAGCCAAGGGAGGAAGTGACAAATCCATCAGCTTAAGACAGGAAACCCTGTGATTTCAGAGCTGCTTATATCTTGTTAGAAGTTGCTTTTCCCTTTGGCTATTTCATATTAACATCCTTTCATGGGATAGTTTCTTCATTCACATCATTAAAATGTACCATCAAAATATTTGTTCATCAAAAACTGACTGGAATAAGTTTCATCTTGCCTGTTAAATACTTCACCCTGTTTACACATCACCCAAGACAGCAGACCTTAATGGGACATGGGGGCATGACTGTATATTAAACATAACATAGTAATACAGCTTTACAGAAAGAATGAATCACTTGTCTAAGTGCTATCCTGCTTATAAACTATTTTGCCTGGAAGACACTAAGTCAGTCACAAACACCACCTTGTATGTGTATGTTTTTAACATATTTCTGTGGGATCTTTCCTCCTTTGCCTGAGGCATAGTAGAAACAAGCAGCAGTCACTCACTCCAGCTCCTTCTCCATGAAAAAAACCTGTGTATTTCAGCATCAAAGTAAGGAGGGCTTTCAGTTTGCTACTCCTAGTTGCAACTCTCCGGGTCTTGAGATACTTATTACAGTAGAAAAGCAAGGGAGAAAAATGGCACTGGTTAAGTTGTGCCTAGCAAAACTCCTGGACAGAGACTCAGAATAGCAATAAAAGCATTGCAAAACAATATAAATACCAGTGTGATTAAAAAGTATCCTTCTAAAGCAAAAAAGCCAGAGCACACAGAAGGAGTATTATATCTAATAGCTGCCCCGAGTTGCACAATATCTAACATCTCCCATTAGGAGCTCTAACTGTCCCGCAGGCCTCCACCAAGCAAAAGCCATTTTAGTTCCCAGTCACTGATCCCAAGAGGGCTTCGTGCCTCCATGTGTGTCCTCTAACTCCTCCTGCTGAATTACAACACTAACTGGGCAAGCACAAGGATGCGGGTGATCAGCAGCAAAGTCTGGAGTGAGGCTGTTAGAAAGAAAAGAGAGGTTAGGATGAGGGCTGCGTTAAACCAGAGCCAACCAGTCAGACCATGGTACTTACACAGTAAATAACTGTGATGACAACTTTCCTCATCTTTCAACACTAGCCCCTTTTAAACAATTCTGTAGTATCTTGTACCCTTACTACTAACAACATATCATCATGGGTGTTGACATTTAACCTGTTTGTCAACAGATCCATTTACATCTCATTTCACTGGCACCCCATGCAAGAGGCAGTAAATGAAGAGCATTTTAGCACAAGTGATGAAAGATGTCGTTGCTGGTGCCCTTTTGCGTGCGTGCACTGTCGTGAGGTATAGAGACCATTAGTAACAGGGATTTGAGTATAATGTCTGCTTTCACCCAGCAAGGTCAAAAATTTATGGTTCTGACCTTTTCTCTCCCATCTCATGTTGGAGTGGGCTTGGATCATATTCACGAGAAATAACATAAAATCTAATGGAATTGAGGCAGGTTTCGTGTGAAATGATGCAGAGAAAGTATTACATCTCTCCCTAATAAAAATTACTTCAGTGACTTTAATAACAAAGTCCATAAAGTTCCACAAACTTTACAGTAAAGGTTGCAAGGGTGTTAAGTATTTCAAAGGTGCACATAAGAGAATGTGATTATTCCAAGACATACATTTATTCTTATCATTCTATGATTTCTCAGATGTGTTGCTCAAGGTCTCAAATATATGTTTCAAGAAAAGCAAATCTTGTTATATCTGTTAAACCAGCCTAATTTCTAAGTGTTGTGCTCTTAGCAGGCTATAAACCACTTTAACCATGTTTGGGTTGGTGACTTCGCACACGCAAGCTGGAGAGACACATGAGCCTTCATGCTGCATTCCTCTGATCTGACCAAGCTGGCTCAGTCAGACTGCTGTCTGTGCTGACACGCCTTGGAGGTTCAATGGACTCTTACACTTCCCCAATTCCTATTTTTAAGGCCAACCAGAGATGAACTATTTGGCTGAGTCATTTTTCAGCACCAGAGTCCTGTGATGTGCAGAGCTGCTGTGCAGTCTCCAGCACTCTCCTCTCGCCCTGTCACCAGCAGCTTCGCACACAAGTGTCAGGAGTGCTGCTCACATCAGTGATGGAGGGCAACTGCCCAGCCATGGCTGGGAAGGGGTATTTTAGGTACTGTTGGCTCCTCTCTCACTAAGCGTGACAGATGAGAGTCACAAAGTTCAGCCAAGATCAGTCCTGCTAGTGCTTAGGCCTGGGGATTAGCTCAACCCATTGCAGACGTGACGGCTCAGTGAGAAACAATTTTCCAAATAGCAGGTTGCTCTGTGGTCTCATTATCTGGAATGATTTTTCTTTTTTTTCTTTTTTTTCCCCTCCCCCAGTGTTGCTTTTTTTTCCTGCAAAGAAGGTCAGTGCCAGTCCAGCTGCTCAGACACATACATTGCAGCTATGCAGAGATTCAAACCCGTATAATCTGTGATGCTGTAGTACAGCTAGCATAGTGCATTTAATTGTGGTACAGTTTGGTTTACTTTTAAATTGTTTTCTTGATCTTTTCAACAAAAATGAGACACCACTTTGACAAGGGAAAATTTAGAGCAACTCTGGGCACTCATAAAGCATGCTGATATGAGAGATCTGCAGATACCCTGCAAATTTTTTTGTGCTGGTGTTTTTTTGGTTTTGTATCTGTAGATGCTCCGCCTGGCTGCAATACACAAGCCGAAGCAAATGTAGCCTTCCTTGAAAATAATCTTTCCCAAACTTTCTGCTTGGATGCATAACTTCACCAATTCCCCTGTGTTTAGATCTCAGTTTGGGACTTCTGCCAGAACATGTAATGTTTATTTGCATTCAACCTGTCCATTTTAGTGTGCATACAAGCTGTCCTTACTCTCAGAGGCTTCAGCAAGAATTGTTTAACACTGTTTTTGGAAATATCAAGTCATATGTAAGCTATGAAATAAACTGTTTTTGTTATATGCATATTTTTAACACATTTGAGTACTGAGCAATTAGAACAGACACATTCTGTTTCCTGTTAGCTAAATCACTTGGTATCTAGCATGTTCCCTCTTCAGCTCTTGCAGTCTAGTAGAAGATATAATCTGTACCAGCCCACCCAGGGCAAGGGAGCAAGAAGTAAATTAAATGTTGCGTATCTTTTCTTGGTGCTTCCTACTGCTACAGTGAACTTTCTCCCTGCTGTGCAGCTTCATGTCCAAATTTCCTCCCCAGTACCACAAAATGCTGTAAGCACTAAAAGAAACACAGAGATAAAAACAAAGAGAAAGGGAGCAGATAAATAGTAGTTAGCAAGGGTAACAAGAAAAATAGGAATAGCTGTTACAACGTGGGTTCTAACCCCAGCAACACCATAGAGAGAATATTATATCCAGTAATGTTCCTTGTCAAACTTAATGGATTATAAGTACCTCAGCTGCTCCTTATATAGATAGTTTAAATTCACTTTGTAAAACCATAAGACAGATACACTAAACACCTACCACTGTTCATCTGCTCCTCATTGTCGCACCTTGTGACCTGCCTTGCATACCTCTGTTGTCCACTATGTCCATACTCAGCCCTTCCTCTCTGGTCAAGAATGCAGAGGCACAGAAACTCTCCTAACTCTGGGGCACATTCAGCTGTGCAGGTACTTCACCAGGATCAGTGCAGGAGCATGTTGCTTTTGTTACTACAGGTGGCCAACACTTTTCCAGGCAGTCTAACTCCTCCAGGAAAGCTGCACTTTTAATGCCACTCAGTTTTCACTCTTGGCTTTATAAGGAACAAGGCAGCTTCTAGAAACCGTAAGAAACCAGAATCTTTAAAATTTTACCATTCCTGTAGTACCACTAGATTGAGCCCCATGCTCCTGTTCCTTGGGGTCTCCCCCAAGTCTGCTGAGCCTGGGCACCATGTGAGGCTTAGCCTGGCATGGAAACTACATCCTGGTAGTGGAACACCACTTGTAAGTTGCCAGAATATATTTACTCAAATGTCTAGTTTCCAGAAAAAAATGAGGATAAATTTTGGTTAGTTTTTGAGTGTTTCTTTTTCATGTAAAAAAAATTATTTTTTATGTCATTATTTACTTTGTTACTTGCTTGCTGATACCACAGTTGCTGCAGGGCATTACAACTAGTACCAAAACATGACTCAATGCTCAGAAATACAATCTTTAAAGCACAGGTTACCCCACTGAATATTGTAAGCTTTTTGGTTGGGTCTGGGTTTTTTTGTTTGTTTGGTTGGGTTTGGGTGGTTTTTTTTGTTGTTGTTGTTTTGGTTTTGGTTTTTGTTTGGTTGGTTTTTTTTGTTTTTGTTTTGTTTTGGTTTGGTTTGGTTTTGGGTTTGGTTTTTTGGTTTTTTTTTGTGGGTTTTTTTTGTGTTGTTTTTTTTTTTTTGTGTGTGTGTGTGTGTGTTTTTTGTTTCTTTTTTCTTTTTTGCTTAGCAATTAGAAAGTGCCCTTTGTGTTTTAATAGAATTATTGTAGTAAGGCACTCTACCAAAAAAGGCAAGAAAAGAGCTTTCATTCCAGTCAAGAGTTCTCTTTTTAAATTTCTAGCAATGACAGAGTCACAAAATAGGATTATTTCAGAGGTGGGCAAGCTAGAGTTTGGTTAATTAGGAATGAAACAAAATCTACAAGTGACAACTTGTTTTTGTAACAAAAGCTTACCTCAAATACAGGAAACGTTATGCAATAAACCTCTCTTGTTTGCATTTCAAAACTGTTGCTAAAATACCACTTCTCAGTACTTGAAAATACCCAGTGCTTGTCTTTCTTTCCTGCCCTCCTCAGCATGGCTTTAACAAGGGATCATATTTCTCAGACCTGAGCTGCCATGCGTGTTTGCCAGTGGTTTCTCCCCCTTTCATTGTTGGTCTGAAAGGAAAAGGTGGAGCAGCTGGGAGAAGCCAGCTCTGTCCAACTCCCCCAGCCACCACCAGCCGAGCCCCCAGAGCAGACTATTTTCTCATCGCTGCATGACTAATATAACCACAGGCACTTGAAGTGCATGGGAATTTTTCCAGTGTTCAGAGGGCAGCAGGAACCTTTCTTTTGGGGAGGGTCTTATGACATATTTTCTATTATTTTGATTTCAGTAGAGTTTGCTGATACATTAGGTACAGCATGACAGGCCCCACTGGAAAATGTCTCTTCTTGAATCCTTCATATACTTGGAATTTCACACCACACAGGCCACACTGGTGATAATGACAGTCCATGCATTTTTTCGGGCATGTTCTCTAGTCAGGTTTTGCCAAAAATGGCTGAACTGATCATTTAAAGGCTGCAGCACAAGAGCTCACAAGACAGGCAGAAGCCTTGCTGGGCTGTGCGATACACACCACAGCACAATACTGGCAGCGTGCAGTGGCAGCTCACAAGGTTGGAAAAAGCCATTTTAACTCTTGCATGTGCTGACACTGCCTTTTTGGGTTCTCCTCTGGTTATCCAGGAGCCTGCAAATCCCTGAGCAGGGTTAACCAGCTCCCTGCTGGGACCCTCATTAGGAACAACTGAGGCATTGCTGTTTCTTCTGTGCCTCTTTTTACATCTGTTTCTATGTTTCTGAGAAGCCTTGCCAAAAAACCCCCCAATTTATTTAGCTCTCACATCTGATTTGATTTGAAGCTTCTCAGCCCCTCATTCTTGGGTCTGGCCAGATCACTGGAGCAGAAGTCACAAGATTTCTTAAAAGGAAAACAATGGTAAAAAAGCTGATTAGACAAAACTGTTGAAAATCCTCAAGAATTAATTTACAGACTAGAAGTGATAGCTTTCCAGAATGGCATCTTTCCAACTGCAGTGTCCCTATTCCAGTCAATGATGGGACAGATTAGGCACTGAGTTCCTGACAGCTGGTACTCTGAAGCTTTTTTATTGATGAGAAAATTTGCAATTTGGTAGGTTTTGACCATTCCTGTGAACTGATTCTAGCAAGTTTGCACCTTGGTGAATAGCTGGGTGCTGTTCAAAATCTACATGACCCCAGCCATAACACCCTTTACTTGTAGATGTGACCCACATGTACTTCAGCTACATGAGGTCAGGTAAACAGAGAGTGCAATTACACTTCAGCCTGAGAAGAAACACAGTGCTGGGCCAGAGCAGGGGGTGTGAAGTTATTCTTAATGTTTCAGTTCCAATGCTGTCTCACTGAAAGCTGGATTAAAATCCTATTCCAGCTGCAAAAACTGAACAACCAATTAATTATTAACATTGTCTGAAATGAGTTCTAAATAAAGGACAATGTGGCTGTCTTCAAGACAGACATTTTAGGTATGAAACTCAGTTTCATGTTGGAGATCCTCCACTCTGTGGGGCCAGACTGGCTGCTGGAACACAGTCTTGCCATCCCAGTGGGAACTCAGTTCTGCAAAATGCCCTGCATGATGCTACTAGCATCAGCACATGGATGATGACTGTGAGCAGGGAGCATCACTGGCTAGTCCATAAGATCAATATGTCAGTGAGTCTTACAGAAATACTGCAAAGTCTCCACAGCAATGAGAGTTAAACTTCTAGAATTCTCTATTGCAGTGACAGTGTGTGGCTACAAACCCAACTACTGTTGGGTAAAAGGCATAGGCCAAAATCAGATCTTTATTATACTTTTGAAATAAGGGGAATTCATATTTCAACCTTCACACCTAATTCCTGCAGAGTTACTCTCTAACTAGCTCCACAATGTCCAGTCCACAGTAAGGAAAATAAACCTAACTGCAGTAAGGAGAAATTTTCTTGGAACTGGCTCTCCAAGCTTTAGAGAACAACTTACAAAAATTGCAGTCAGTAATTGTTTAGATTGTAAACTGAACCCTTGGTCCAGTTTATAACTGGATCTCTGGGATAAAAATACAGATTTAAGACCAAACTTGCAACAGAAGAGATTGTTTAGTTTGACTTGTTTCCTACAGAGGTCAAAGAAGGGCAGAGCTCTTTTTATTACAAATCTAAATGTGTATCGAGTGATGGTTAAAATAGGAAAATACCCCAGGAGCTCTGTCCCCTCTGCATAGGTGCAAATCTGTAATTCAGCTGTATTCATACCAGAGCTATATTAACCTGAGTGCAGGTCAGCATGTGGCAGGCAGGACACAAGGGCAGAGTAGGGTAAGAGAAGAGACTTGTTAAACTCTGAACTTGCAACCAGATCTCTGTCAGCGGCTGTTCAAAGCCTGTGGAGTCTGCGGGCAAGCTGAGGGCAGGCAGTGCTCTGTGCTGGCACAGGTGGCTGCTGAATCAGGGCCTTGTGCATTGATTTATTTTAGAAAGTCCAAGACAAAGTTACTGGACAGCCTAAATATAGCTCTACCAAAATGGAGAAACAATCTGGATTCAGCCAAGCACCATCAACAAGTGTTCTCACACCTCGGAAGTTGGGACATGCTGCACAACGTGCAAAAGTCAACTCCTTGGGGGGGCAGCAGGAGAAAAGTGGCCAAGGAGGGAGAACAGACCCCAAGAAGAAGCTGGGTCTCCTTTGCAAACACAGCAACAGGTAGATGCAAGAATCTGCAAAGCAAGCTGGCTTCTACCAGAGCAAGAAACAGCAATCCCATAAAGACAAACAAAAAAAGAAAGTAGAGAAAACAAATGGTAATTACATGCTTCTAGAGCTCTTGTTCTCCAAAAAAACTTACTCTGAAGTAAGATGTGGAGGAAATCTGATTTTTACTTGTGTAAGCAGTTCTTGGCCAAATGTCATCTCCTCCCTCCCCCTTCACTACTTCCCTAGAAATCCCCTTCCTTACTCACACACAAACAAGGCTGTTGCCATAGGACTCTTTTCGACTCAGTTAAAAAGCGAATCAAGAGGATCACCCGGTGGCTGAACTGGCTTATGCTGAGAGTAAGGCAGGAGAAAGCAGGCTCTCTGGTGGCTGAAGAAGAGCTCTGGCTCTCCTGTTACAGCCTGCCAATCTTGTCTCTGGTTTTGCTCAGAAAGTGAAGCCGAACAGGAAATTATTGTGCTGCATGACACAGAGAAGTACATTATACAGTATTAGGAAGATTATGTTTATGAAATGTTATTTTTCCACTTTAACAGTTAAAACCTTTGGACTTGTTTTGTTAACATAATTTTCATTTTCTGCAGCTATTTGTGTTTTAATGCTCTCCTCCTCCAAAGGGAGGGATCCCTTCCACTTGCACTAATGCATAAGCTCCATGTTTCCACACCAGCCCCAGGGCCCCAGGAACGGAAGTCCTGATGCATTCGAAGCATGTGGGGAAACCATCCCCTTGTGCCTCTTCCCTCCTGAACAATGCCAGAGCATCAAACCAGGCCTCTGGGCACATGACAGGCTTCGAGGACCCACTGCAAGGAGTGGGTGGGCAGCCTCATAAAGGAAGAGGCTAAGTGGGCCCTTCCTCCAGTGTGTGTAAATATGGTCTTGCCTCCTTTATCTTTCAGAAATGGTCTGTAGCAAAATAGTGGTATTACAAGGGGCCCAGTGACACTGAGACTGCAGTATAAAATAATTCATCCCTTTCCAAGAGTAAGGCTAAAATAAAGTATACACTGCTCAGCCCACTGTAAACATTAACAACCTTCTTAGGAGCCTCTCTGATAAGCCTCCTCTAGCTACCCATGTGCTGCAGCAGCAGCTCAGCATTGTCAATGCAGATATATGCCCTCCCAGGAACGTTCCCCAAGTTAAGGGTCACTCTTGCCTCAGAGAACTTTCACTTCTCACATGCTTGTTAGAGACAGAAGCTGTCCAGCTCCCAGGGTGCCCCAGCAGTGATCTTGCCCCACTGTCCTTTGCTGCTGCATGTCACTGGCCCAGACATGGCCACACACGAGCCACCACGGAGGCTGTGCTGCTGCAGGCACTGAGCAGATGCAGGCTGCCCCCTCGTCCCTCTCTGCTGGGCACATGCTCCCGCACATGGTCCCAAATGTCCCTTTGCCAGCAGAGTGGCAAGGGATAGGACACAACATCCTGCCTTTAGTGGGAAATGAAGGACAGAGGGAAATCAGTAAGGTCTGTCCATGGGAAGGAGGGGAAGATGACACAGAGGAAGAAGTCAGGTCAGTTGGGGTGGATGGGGATGCTTAGAGAAGGCAGAGGACAGCCACATCCTCCCCAGCTCCCCTGGGGGATGGCAACTGGCTGCTCAGCTCCAGCTGTGGGGTCTGAGGGCTGATGCTGCCCTGGGCTAAGCAGGCTGCTGTACTCAAGGTGCTGGGTTACCCTATGAGGAGCAGGGTGAAATCCATCTCTTGATTAGATGTTGGTTAATTAGCCTGTTGTACCCTGTGGAGCATCTGGCTGTGCAACCAAAGGCTCTGCTGCTGTGCAGAACGTGACACAAGGCAGCACAGGAGGTTTGCACTGGGGTGGGTATTGGCCTCTCCTAGCCCAGGGGCTTCATTTGGTAGCTTCAGTATTTAGTTGACATATTTTTGTGTTATTTTAAAACACACCCTGAAGTTCGATGGAAACCATTGTCACAGGCCTGAAGCTGAAAGTCAAGACAGGGCTCATGTTGTATCATGTGTGCATGTGGACCTAATTACTGGGGGGATGGGAAGCATTAACAAAATTATCTTTCTCTGCTGAGGCTTATAGAACTCCCAAGACATTGTCTGCGAGAAGTATCTGACATTTTTAGAGTGTTAAGGCTATGGATTTTTCATATTTTTTTAGAGCTAAACATGTGGAATGCATACAATATGTTTTTCCATCCTAATTAGCATTTTCATTGGCTAAACTGTGCCTGGCCCTGATAGTTCTAAGAGACCCACTGATTCCATATGCCAGGAGGGCTGCCAAAGAAAACAGAAACACAAAGACAATACAATTATGCAGGATTTTAAGCAGCTTCCATTTAACCAGTGAATGGTGTAATACTAGTCTAAAAGCTTCAACCAGCCTTTGATGTAAAATTTGACTGCTAAAAGAGAGGGACAGAGAGAGGAAGAGGGAGAGGAAAAAACCCAGAACAGAATTTGCAGATTGGAGCTGCACAAAACCTGCTGATCAAGCAGTTGATTAGTTGAGTGTGACGATTTGAACACAAGAAGAGCTGGACCTCAGTTTGAAAGTTGTTTCCTTCCCAGATGCGAACTCAAAAGATCACCTATCTGACTGGTCTTTAATTTGCAATATTGATGTGCCAAGCTGCTCCCACTCACAGTTAATCAAGGAGCAAGGAGCAAAAGGTAACTGCCAGCCCATATGGACAGACACTCGCTTCATTTATTACACAGGGAAGTGTGTCCATTTTGCAAACAGAAGTGGAATTTACCTTGCTTGGTGGCACTAAGTGTCTTTATTACAGCAGGACTGTCAGGGCCAGGGATTTACTGACAGACTGGGATAAAAATGCCCAGTACCCCATGGCTCTAACTCAGTGAAAGCCAGAATGATGCAGACATAGCCACTTATATCTCTTTAAAGGACAGAATACACTGCAGTGACGCCAGAAATTCTCAGGCATTACTTATTGGAGAAATGATGTGTCTGAAAGGGAAAACAAAAGAATTTTGGCAAGCTGCCCATGTCAAATGTGAAGTGCTTTGCTGCCTTATGGAAGCAAGCAAGGTAATCTTGAGGAGTACACCTTCCCAGGCCTGCTGGGACACAGCTGGGCTGTCAAACCCAGCCTTTGCTCTGCTAAGACAGGCCAGAAGCTCAAGAGACGAAAAGCAAGAGATACCTGTTCCGTCACCCACAACAGCACTTCTCCGCTGACAGCTTTCAAACAGCTAATCAAAAAAAGCAAGAACAGGCTGGTCTAATGCTTGAAACATGCTGTTGCCTTTTTGTGTCACTGTTATCCATCCTTGCATGCTCCAAAACCCATGGTCTGTTTTTCAGGTGGGGCACTGGAAAAGCTATTGCCTGTGAAGCTGAGCAGAGCATTGTGCAATGAGGTAGCCCTGTAGTGCAGCACTGCCTTTCTCAGGCCAAAAGCTTTACACTGGATTTCCAAATGCTCAAGATTGAATCTTTCAGGCTCTGCTCTGTCTGAACTCTTCCTGACCTGCATGCAGTTTTGTTTTACTTTGTTTTGCTTCATTTAATTGTGGCAGCAAGTTCTCTAAGTGACTGTGTGTGCAAAATTAGTTTGTTTTAATCTTTGCATGTTACAACCATAGTTTTACAGAGACAGTAGTTATTCTAAGCAGAATGAGCTGTTTTTGATTAATACAATAATGCAGCGTAGGGGCAGACAGGTCTGCCACAACACCCATGGAGAGATGGAGACAGAATGAGGCACAGAGGAGCACAGATATGGGGTGGCAAGAAATGTGGCACAGGCTGGCAGTGGTGATCCCACAGCTATAAACATGACTTCTTTCAATAAAATTCAAGTGAAGTTCCACAGAGTTCAGTAAAAGTGGACAAACCTGGGTTTAGGGTAAAATGAGAAACAGTACCAAATGTATGTCAAAGGCACCTCATATAGTATATTTCAGAGAAACACAGAGCTTCAGACCAGTCCAGAAAGAGAAAGGTGTAAACAAAACAGGTCAGAAGATTTATGAAAATTACTCCAAGTGGGTGCTAGACCAAGAAGGGAAACACCACCAGCCTGAACATCATGACTCAGTGAAACACTGCCAGTCCCACCAGCCTGAGGTCATCCACCTCAGGGCATGGAGGAGCAGCCTAACACCAGGAAAAGGGATAGAATTGGGGATGGGGGTGAAACAATTGTAACTGCACTATTATTCTTTCCTTTTCTGTAACAATAAGATCTAGACTAGCAGTGATTCTTGAATTACCATTAAGGTTTCCAGGGGTGAAAGCTGAGCTTCTTCACCTGCCATGAAGACTTTTAACATAAAAATTTCTGAAATTAGTTAAATGTGGTGACAAGAAAAAATAATAGAGAGGCTCTGGATAGGAAAAAGTCTACTGATCTTTGATCTTCTGTGGGTTTGCTCTGGCTGTCACAATTCCCATGACTGAGATGTGGTATGGGGTGACTTCTGGCGGTGAGATGAGGCACGGATGGGAACTGCAGAGCACAGTGTGTTCTGGGTAAGGGACAGCTATTTTGACAGAGACTGGCAAGCTTTCTCTCACCACGAAGAAATTGCTGCCTTTCCCAGGAAAAGGAACATGAATTTCCTCTGCTCCTATCAAGGAAGCAAGAGTCCTGGGACAGATGAACTGCAAGACACCCTGTTTATGTTAAAATACTAAAGATCAGGCCAGAAAATGCTATAGCCAAATTGATTTGGAAGGGCCAAGCTGGATTAATGAGAAGGAGGCTAGCAGAGGACGGTATGTGTATAATTTGTAACTTAACCCAGGCTGCAGCGATATGCAGACACCAGCTGTCATACCCTTCATAGATGCACAGAAAAGATTTGACATAATTTAACAGGACTATTTGTATCAAGTGATGTTGAAGTTTGTTTTTCACAAGACCTTTGCTGATAGTGTTTTCTTTATAGACCTTCCCTGTCAAAGTGTTGCCAAAACTCAGCAGGATGCAATTTCTTCTCCATTTTCCCTGTGAAATGAAAACCATTGCAGTTCTGTGGGGCTAATCACACTAGCAGGTATCAAGCATTTAACACTCTGTAATCAAGTCAAGCGTTTAACACTCTGTAATCAAGTCCTTTTTGTTTTTCCCCATAAATGAAGAAAGAAGTATTTGCAACTTCTGGGTTAAGGAACCTGAGAAACATCAACTGTGGGAAAAACAGAGGCTTGGGAGGCCTGGGAGGCCACTGTTCAATGCATTATCACACAAACTGCATCACACAGAACAGGGATTATCAGTTCTGTAGTTCACAGCTATTATGAACCCCACGAGCTGCAATGTGTTTTGAAAACATAGTTTTAAGATGGACATACCTGGATACCAGATCCGAGTCAGCCTAACCAGTTCAGTGGAATTAAACTTACAGACATCATCCAGCTTTGAATAAATTGAATCACAAGACTCTGGCAACGCTTTAGATGGGACAACATTTTCAAAGGCCATTGCCAATTTTTCAATATCAGATTTTTAGTCTAATGCTCAGACCTATTCCACCTGCTTTGTTGCTGGCTGGACTTCACGCACGAAGATTTTGGGATAAGCCTGCGCAATGGATTTTTTAGGTGAGGCACAGGGTGCGCGGAACTGGCCCCACCCCCTTTACTCCTGAGGTTCATCTTGCCACGGCCGAGCAGCTCGGACGGCAACAGCGAGTTCCTCGGGATTAGAACCGGCGTCCTCAGAGGAGGAACCGGCTCCACAGGCGGCAACTTGCACCTCTCAGCCAACGCCCGCCGCCCATCTCAGATTAGCATTAAAGAAAAAAAACAGCAAACAGAAAAGCAATAATGTCAGGTTGTTGAGCAATCCTGGGAGCCCACATGGGTCAGAGCACCAGGGGAAGACCTCGCCTTTACCTCTCTGCCACCAAATGACACAAATGTGGCACTGCAGCCATGCCTGCAACACGAGCTGGGGCACCACCTGCTTTACAGATACAGAGAAACACTGGTCTTTGCTCCAAATACCTTATTTTCTATGCACACAGATCCCATGCAGGCAAGGTTGATGCTAGAATTAATAGTCTACTAATCATATTAGCATTTACTTTTCAACATATGTTGAAGACATATTTCTACAGCCAAGTTATCTACAACATGACGGATAATTTTGTCTGCTTCTAATTTTCAAGTAATACTGGGAAAAATTAGATTTAATCATAAGAACCTGACATTAATCTATGCTTTTTTTCTTGTCATTGCCTTTGTGGTTTAAAAACATTCCCAGTGCCTTGCTTTCAAACTCTTAATAGAGATTGGTTTGGGTATACCCAAAATTTCCTGTCTCCATCATTATGAGTTGGACTCACTCAAGAGATAGGGCAGTTTCCTAATACTTGCTGCACAGCCTGGACTCCTGTGCTGCCAGCTCAGCACCAGGGCTGCTCTCACAGTGTCCAACCTGGTGCCTTGGACAGGGGTCACCACTCAGGAAAGAGACTGCTGTTGGGGAATATTCTTCTTTGAGCCTTTCTGGAAAGCAGTTCAACCGTAGGACCCGCGGCAGGGCCGTATTGCCCACCCAGGGCAGCTGGTGTCAGGGAGGGCAGGCACAGAGGCTCTCCTGTGCTGGCAGACAAAGGAGCTGGGAGGGTGCAGCATCCTGTGGCACTGTCACAGTCCTTTCACAGGTTGGACCGTTTGCTGTGAAAACAAAACACTGGGGAATGTTTGGCTGTGGTTAAGTTTGCTTTCTCATCCTGGCAAGATAAGTCACGGAGCAAAGTGAGTTCATTATGTTTCATGTTTGTTGATATAAGCAAGACAGAATTAATGAAGACTGATTTTATTTGGCTGGAGACGGCTGAAAACCAGCTAATATTAAACACTACTCATATGAAACAGGGACATTGGTACTGAAAGAATTATAATGACTTAATGTGAACATTAATAAAGTGTTCATGAATAATACATATCTAGTTATTACCTAGATACTGGACTGCTGGAGCTCCAACCTTAGCCCATATTTCTCTGGCAGTATTTAACCTCATCACTAATTTATGGAATTTGAGGCACTAGAAATCCTAGCTGGAGGGAGAATACGAGTAGACTTCAAATGTAATCCTTGTCCCATTCACTCACTATTTCCCATTTACTCATATAAAGGAGAGTAACGGATAAAATGAAGTCTGTGAAAGAAGTACATAAAATGAAATCTACACTGTGTCAATGGCCTCTCCACACAATGAGATGGACTTCCACTAGCCCAGGCCATGCAGTGTCCATAGAAGCTCATCAGAAGTGCAGGAGTTATTTTCCTGTGAGACCACACGTGCCTACAGCAGGTCCCCACTACCTCCACATGCTGCTGACATGGCCAGCAACTGTATTGTGTCCAATGGAGCTGACAGCAAATTCAGCCCTCCTCCTTTGAATTCTGAGAGTTAATATTAGGATTCATTTCAAAAACCTCCCACTATACAGAATTTTCCAAGCAATGGATGGATGGAGGAGGCAGATAACACGGTGACACATAGGCTTATAAATTGACACTTACACTGGACTTCTTCCCTCTTTCCCCGTTGACTGCTCAGGTAGCCATATCCATTTCCAACACCCCATGAACTTCACAAGTACCTCCTGCACAGCTGCTTCTTGCAGCCGTGAAACTACACCTCTAACAAGGGCATTAGTAACACAGGGTACAGCAACACAAACAGGTTGCACGGAATAAAGGTGTGGATTTACAGTGTCAGTGTGGCTGCTAGTGGCAACTTCTCAGAGGTAACCTCTTGCCTTGGAACAAATTTTCCTTAATGGTTAGGGAACTTACCACAGGCTGTGAATGGGATCTTGCTGTGGAAAATATGATATGATGTACATGCACATCCCCACAGTCACTTGTTTGTATAACTATACTTTAAGAAATAAGAGTTGCAACCAGAGTAGGGCTTGAAAAGAGCCCTGCTGCTGCCCAAACAATGCTTTCAAAAGACTTTCAAAAATTACTTCATGTGGGATTTGTAACTTGTTTGGCCATATGAATCACAGCAGCACCTGTTTCAGCCTGGGTCTGAAGCAGAGTTTATTGTTAAAAACACCATGCAGCTGTAATACAATAACAAAGCAGTTCCTCTGACTAAAACTGGCTGCAGTCCTAAGGTCTTTTCTCTTGCTTTCTCAGTTACACCCTTCCCTGAAATCTCCTCCTGGGTCATGCAGCTGACTGAGGTCCAGGGACTTTAATGATTAGTCTGTACCAGCAAAATGATTTTCCAGACCAGAACATTTACAGTTTGTTATCTAGATAATGAGTGACTCATTTTTGACTCATGAGCAATGCCTGACCTTACTGATGTACCCTCAACTAATTTTCAGAAACTGAGCTATTAGGAGAAATACTCATCCTCAAATTCCCAAGTACCATAGATGATGTGTGACTGTCACCAGAAGGCCACACCAAAGGTGCACCCACGTGTGTGTACTCTGCCATACCCCAAACTGCTGTGGCCCCTCAGAGGCCGAAACACATGCAGCCTTTCTGCTGCGCTTGGGCACACACACAGGTGACGGCTGCTGGCTTTCTTCCAGCAGCTGTGAGCACACAGAGAAGGCAGACAGCGAAGATCTGTGTGCACAGCCAGGCACAGCCACTTCTCCCCTGCCAAGCAATGATGAGCAGGATTGTGTTTTAATTTGGGATTGGGGTAGGGCTAAGGAGAGGGGACATTTTCTGCATAATTTACCTCTTTTCATCAGCATATTGCGAAAGTAGGGGAATGCATGGAAGCATTTATTTGCACCTACCCAATTTGAAACTCCTGTCCAAGCCAGGCACTTTCACAGGAACAAAAGCAATAACAAATCTGGATCATTGACATTGTCCAGAAGCCAAATTTCAGCTGACTGTGTTCAAAATGTTAATACTTTCAATATAGTTTTCTTCTTTACCAGTAGGAATAATGTATGTGACTTTGGGGAAGGAGATACTGCAACATAGAAGAACTTTAGTAGGTCTCCTCAGTGCTCAGCAATCTCTCTTTAGCAAGCTAGATGTCTGGTTTTGTCATCAATCCAGACACCACCACACCTTGTAGTACACAAGAGTGCCTATGTGCTGCACTAGCTCTACTAGACCAGCATCCACTTCATGTGATGAAAATCCACAGGAACAGGTGTCTCTAGGACAAGCATTCCAGTAAGGAAAATATATTATTTTAATATTCTTTTCTCACATTTCTCCATCAAGGGATCTTCCATCACTAAATCAACATGACCCAGACTGCTGCAGGAAGACAGAAAACAGGACAAGTGGCAGCTTCCAAAAAAGTAAAATAGAGTCAAAGAGGTCCTCTGCTATACTGAGTTTTACTACAGGACCAAGGTGACTCATGAGTGTTACTCTGTGAGGCCAACAGAAGAAGCAGGTAGCAAGAAAAGCTTGTTGTTGCTATCAACATGACAGGAATAGGTGGAAACCATCCTGATTTCTACATTAAAAATGGAAATCTGAGGTCCTTCACAGAACAATATCTGAGGTAATCCCAGTGCTTTTATCATCACACTAGTCACAGAAGAGGGCAGGAAGGTCTGAGGGGTGAGCATTTCCTCTGTGCTTTGCCCCCTTCTCTGTTCCCAAGGCCAGAAAGATAAGAGCATCACCTATCACAGTGTCCACTGAAATTTCTCACTACTGGAGAAGAGAAAAAGGCTCAACAACACCATATTTTATAGATGGCCCAAATATACTTCCCAAAGGAGAGGACAGAAACAGCACCTTCAACCTTCCCATCATCTGTCCATGTGGGAGCCACTAGATCTGCCTCTCCCTGTAAAATGGCCCATCCAGCTCTTACATGATATCTGGAAGAGCTTTATTCCTAATCATGCTGAAGGACAGTAGTGTCTCATGGTATGCAGTGAACAGAAACAGTGTAAAAATATGATCCAGAGGGTTTACAATCTAATTAAAGAATTTAATTCTTTATATACACTGTAAAACTGAAAATCCAGGGTAGGTCCATTTGAAAACAAAGCAAACCAGATAAATGTGAGCTGTTTCACACTGGGCTAGGAGTATATTTTTGTGGAATATTGAACAAATAAATTAGTGGTTTCTTTTCTGATAATGTAAATACTCCCAAGAACACTGGAGATCCCAGCAAAGTCATCTGGACTTGGTTTTAATGTGGTGCAGATGTGAAAGTACTTGAAGGGAAAGAGGGAGCATCCAAGCCTTTCCCAAGACCCTCCTAACACCCTTATGACAGTGATCTGTCTCAGTGTTGTTGTTGGCATGGCTTGCTCAGCAGCCATCACATCCCAGCTTCATAATTGAAGCTACAGGTCCAATTCATTAAAAGAAGATTTACTGGTGTTAGGAGGTTTTTGTCATAGATCATGCTTTCATAAATGGGGCTCTATAGTGCATTATGCATGTGATTTACAGAGGAAAGAAGAAACTGAATTATGTGGAGAAATGCATGTGAGCAAAGTTCTTGGAGTGAGAATAGTTTGGTATGGAAGCAAAACACAGATCTGGGGGAGAAGGAATTCAATTTCCTCCCATCTGCAGATGTCCCAGGAGATGTCTCAGCAAGGCGTGACCACACTGGGATTGTTGTTGTGCTCTGGGCACCACTCTGCTCCTGCTAATGTGCCATGTGCTGTGGCAGCTCCTGGGGAGGTGGCAAGGAACAGCTCCCCCTGCTCACTGCTTCCCCAGAAGTGTAGCCTCTCCTGTCTTGAACTGCTTAGCTGAGACCCTGTAGGCATCTTCTACACTTGTGACTTTCCAGCCAGACTTGCAAGTACAGCCCAGCATGGTTAGCAAGAGGAGCTGCAGCTGTAGTGCAAGAGACATGCCAGACATCTGGGTATGGCATAATTAATAATGCTTAGCGAACAGAGACCTCATCAGTGTGACCAGTGGAGTCTTGGGCATGCCATGGCTCATCCCAAAATGGGTGCTTTGCTCCTCAATTGCCCCACTCTTTTCATTGAGCACAAAGGGAGCCAGGGTGCTTACTGGCTCCAGTCAAGGTGAACTCCTTCTACGGGTCCTGATTTAAGCCTAATTGCAACCTTCAAGTCCCAGTTGCCTGTGAGGCAGAATGCAAACAGCATGGCTATGTCCAGTGCTGTCTGTACTGGCAGAAACAACACAATGATTGGATCCAGATGGAAAAATCTTGAGGACAGACCAAAAGTCTTCTAGTCCCCTTCCCCTTTACCTCTTCCCTTAAAGCAGTTTATGCATATTAGCCTTTATTCCTAGAGCACAAAACCATTGAGTAAAATACTCTGTTCCCTTCCTGAATCCTTTAGATTTCTTTTATTAAAAGAGCAGCTAAATTATTTTATCAGAAGAGTTTGGAAGTTTCTAATTTCTAAGAGATTAGTCTCTCAAAATTCATAAAAAGCTATGATGTAATTAACAAAGCCCCTGAGTAATGTAAAGCCCAGTATCGGATCAGAGCTGCTCAAAATCCATGATAGCCAGGAGTTAACAGGCCTATAGAAGTGAACCAGGGAAATTGCTGTATGTTTTGATTATGATTCTATGTTGTAAGTATTTTGCTCTTGTGGTATCAGATATGGTGCCCTACAAGTGACACACAATTCTTCCAGAGGGTGTCCTGTATACATCCAAGAAATTTCCCTGGTCGGATCTTGTACATACAAACAATTTTCTGGAAGTATTCATTCACATCTTTACAAGCGATTCACTTAGGGATATCATACAGGCCAAAAAAGTTTATTGGCTTTTTAATAAAAAGGAAGTGTGAAGTGAAGCATTTACTGCCTGTAATTTAAGTTGTTCATACTTGTCCAGCAATCAGGAGCTGGTTTCCAGAGGCCCTGCAGGTGTCCAAGTGCACATTGAATTTGACAGCACTTATTGTTTGTGCCAAGCAGTAGATTTTTAAGCAACATTTGGAAACATTTGCAGAAAAGAGAAATTTTGGACTTGTACAATGGGAGTGATCATGCACAAAACTTGAAGCTAAGTTTTACTTGCCCAGTGGGGGAACAAGGTGCAAGCCCATCCTTATGAGTCATTAATTCATTCAACTCCTTCAGTGTCCAAATAGTGCATATTAGATATAGGCTGCTCTCAAATTGCTTTTGACTGAGGAGTTGTCCACTGAGTAATTTTGATTAAGCAAAAATGTTGGACATAGTCATAACTACCTTATGGCCAATTCACAAAAGGAAAAAAAAAAACCCAAACAAAACAAAAAAGATAACCATCCAAATACAATCTTTTTTTTTTTTTTGCAAGGTTTATTCTGTTCTAATCACAATGTAATACTCAGGTATATCTAATCAAACCCAACTGGTGAGCCATCAGCAATAGGACACTAGGAGAATCAGCCTTGATGCTTCAAATCCATGTTTTTCATTTTCAAACCAAGAAACATGTAGTGCAGGGGAAGATCCTGAATTTCATGTGCAGGCTAGCTGATGACAAGCAGTAAACCTGGACAAAGTCCACAGCAGTCATTCCAAGGATCCACAGATGATGACTGAAAACTGTAGTTTCATAACTGTCTCAGGACTGGGCTTTTTCCATGTTGGAACTGCAAAGTTAGAAAGATATTAAGAAGTCTGTCTAATATCTGGCATTCCAGCCTGTCAGGCTAATATTATGGCACATAAAACTTATTTTAGATGAGCAATCCAAAAGTTGCCAAGATGAGGATTCAAAAGCGAGGCGATACCAGAAATAAGGCCATTATGCTCTGTTTCAGCAATTTGAATGACACAATCATGTTATCCTTCCGTGGCAGTCATCACTGTAATGTCTGTCCTCCACAGAAAACTATTATTTTCAAGACAGAGCTTGCCAGAAAATTATTGTTCTGTTGGAAGTGTGTCTTTACTGATCCTTCAGGATTTTTAAGCATGACACCTCCTCTGTCCAGAGCACAGCTGCCTCTGGCTTTCAGTGGTACCACCCACCTCTTCAAAGACTACTTGAATGAAATGCCCTGCATCACCTGGGGACAGAGGGACAAGAACAGTCCATCTTTCTGGGGTGGTACTGTCCTTCCTATCCCCATCCTTCCTTGCTGCAATATATGCTTCCCTTCCATTTGTGCTCAGAGAGGATAGACTTTGTGAGGTTCTGAAATCACAGTCTAGATGTACCTTGAAAACTGCCCTGGTCTTTCAAAGGCTGTTCTTTGCTTCATGATCTGTGTTATAGTCAGTTCCTTGTCACATTGTGAACTCTTTCCAGACAGGGGAAGAACTGTCAGTTATCCCTCCACCCCTCTCCCAAAAGGGCACTCAAGAAATTCAGGCCAAGAGAAAAAAAAAGCATTTTCATCCTTAACTTGGATCTTGAAAGTAGTTTAAGCTGGATGTCTCTCATGGAAAATCCTCTGTTGAAACATTTTTTGAAGTTTGGCAAAATCACAAACAAAGAAGACTGAGGTTTTATAAGAGGGGAAACTGTTCAACCCAAATAATGAGTGGACTTGCTAGATCTCTCCAAAATAGCATTTGACATAATATGTAAAAGAGTTTCTCCACATAGGGTTCAAAGCTAATAAGCTAAGGACTAGTGTTTTATAAAGACCTAGAAGGACCACAGAGAATCCTCTACAACTTCCTGTAGACATTCACTGAGATTAGACTGACACCAAGAGTTGTACTGAACTAAATCCACAGCCAAAAAGTGATCGCGTTTCTTGTTTAATGTGACTAGTCAGGGTCTTCAGATTGAATGACTAAATTTCTGTTCTACACTAGCAAGCTGTAGGACTAATTCATGGACTATAACTGATCATGTATTAAATCAAGGTGACAAAAAATATACATAAAAATCACCTTCTACCTTTCTACTACAGAAGGCTTCTTCAGAAATGTTACTGTTCATTTGCAGAAAGCCCTGTTTGGAAGAGAAAGGGAAAGCATTACTTTGACACTACCTGTGTGAGCATTGCCTCTCTTTACATGGTTTCCTGAGGGCTCTAGTGTGGGAATCAAAAAAGCAACTCAAAAAGTGTTCTGATTTAGATACCTAGTGTTAGATAGATATGGTTGAATATTTATCATCCCAAATCCTCTTTCAGGTCCTTGGCTTTCTGCTCATCTTTATTGTTTTGGATTTAGTTTTCACTGATGCATGTTTTCCCTAAAGCCTTTTGCACTGCAGGAAAGAAGAGCCCCTAAAGCTGGTTTATGTAGATGTTTGAAACCAACTTATACATTAAAAGACAGACACAGCTGCAGTAAAGGGCAGTAGGCTTTTNAAAAAAAAAAAAAAAGAACCTGAGTTTAAAGAACATTCATTTTATGCAAATAAATCTGTGTAGAAAAACAGCATAAGAGAAATCCGTGCCCTTTAGAGACCCAGGAAAGCAGCTGGCCTGGCTCTGCAGGAAGCAGCCTGCAGGTGCTGGGAAGCAGCCAGAGGGTGAGATTCTCAGCTGTCAGACTCAGACCTAGCCTTTGCCACAGTGGGAGCAGGAGGACGTGCCTCAGGAAGCGGTAGTTGTTCCTGAAGAGGTGTTCACCCCCTCCTCTTTCCAAGTGCTTGAAGAGGGGTGCTTGGCTCTTTCCATCTATCAGGCTGAATGTTGTGTTTGTCTTTTTCTTAGACAATAAGACTTAATTTGAGAAATGTTTGTTTGGAGGTGGTGGCTGGCAGGCATTTCCCTCTAGGGCAGGCTATTCTCTGACTTTGCTCAGCAGAATAAGAAGTCAGATAAATGCTTCTGGAGACCTGCAGAGGAGAGACTGATCCATTACTCATTTGAAACATGAGGAGCTTCTATTTGCAGGACCTGTAACATTTTCAGTTTATTTATCACATTTTTGGTTTGGCTGCCATGACTATGAATTTTCTCCCTCTTCAGTATCTTTCATATGAATATCCTGCTTTATCATAGGCAGTATTAGAAAGTGAGGAGAGAAGGGGAGACAAAAGGAGTGCAATTACCATATGTTTCTTCCCACCCAGGCACATCTGAAGTGCTCAGCTTTCATCTCCCTAGTCTGTAACACCAAAGGGATCAGTTATAGGTAAAAAATGTTGTGCTCTGCTGGGTGACTTGTAAAGGACTGGCAATTCCAAGCACTGTGTAACAAGCCAAGACTGACACAGTGCAGGTAATGCGATGGTACTGCCTGCCTTTTGTGTCACTACAGAGGATGAGATGAACCAAGGCATCTGCTCATCTCCCAGGAAAGAGAAGATGGAAAAACAAATATTTTAAGAAAAACAGATGAGAAACAACTGGAGAATACAGTCATAAATATGTAGCGCTAGTACAATGTTTTCCTGCCTTCAGATCTCAAAATGCCTCACCACTTCATACAACAAAAAGTACACAAAACCCATTGCCATGTTCACCAAACCTGTTTATATCACAATCAAGGGTGAAAAATTACCTCCATGCTACTGCATTCTCTAAACATTCCTCTTGCTTTCTCCCAGTTCATCTTATGGCATGTTTCAGCACAAATGTCTCTGTCCCCACAAGAGAGGTTTACTGATTTTAAAGGTTGGAGAAAATTGAAGGTAGACTTCGAATTAAGACAGATTTCAGGAAAAAAAATAGGGTTAATTCAGCAACATCTCTTTCAAACTTTGCAAAAAAATGCTTAAGTAATGGGTGAGGTTAATGAGCAACTGAACAATTAATTGTTCCACTCAGTGGGTGTTCCCAGTTATTCTGGGACCCAGCTCCCTAGGAAAGAAATGCCAAGACACAGCTTTCCTCCTTAAGCATCAAGCTAACATGCCTAATCCTTCCCAGCTATTCTTTAGCCATCTCAAGCCAATCAACAGAGAAAAACAAAGCCAATCTCCATAGATTTTTTTCCCCTCAAGCCATTTTCCATATAAGTGTGGAATGCCAAATTTGCCCATGCTGGGTCTGAAACCACAGGACTGGGATGGGGCAATTCAGCTGTGATATCAAAGTCAAATGGGATTGTGAGTTACGTGTTTGGGATTGAAATATAAAATGGTTGGCACAAAAAAAGCTATGGAGCATTGCCTGCTAGAATTTGGTAAGTGGGGAGACTCAGAGGTTAATGCAATTTTGAAAACAGTATCCTATTGCTCTCCTTCCATGAGAACCATCACTGGAATAAACATCAGGTCTTTTGAAATAGGCCTCACTGAACAGCAAAGATTCTCCCTAACCAGAAGAGTCCAGCAGGCTGGGATATCTAAACCCAACCTCATAATTCGAGTATATACCAGGCAGAGCAGAGAATGTGGCTGCCATGCATTGTTTTTTTTTGGTGTTTTTGTTTTTATTTTTGGTTTTTGTTGGTTTTTGTTTGTTTTGTTTTTGTTTTTGTTTGTTGGTTTGTTTGTGGTTTTTTGTTTTGTTTTGTTGGGGGTTTTTTTGTTTGTTTGGTTGGGTTTTTTTAGATTTTTAGAGTATTTCTCAGTCTTTCCTTCTAAAAGTACCATATTTTGTATATATAAAAACCCCTGTATTTTGTAAGACTAGGAGAAAGTGTGTCTATATTGGCTGTAAACTGATTACTGGCATCCCAATTTAAAAAGAGGAAGGAATTAAAAATACAGCATTTTGGCCACAGTGCAAGGTGTAAAGGAGAACAAGCCAGGCATGACACCAAGGACAGGGGGGAATGGCAGTGGGAGGAAAGTAGGCTGTTCTGAAGTGGTTTACTTAATGTTTAACATTGTTGTTTAGGATAAAGTGAGACTAGAGGTGTTACATTCAGAACCAACAGCACTTGCCAGTGGACACAGATGTTTTCAAAGGTTAGTGGTAGCCAGTGAATGTGGTGACACTGCTGAGTAACTTCACGTGTTTTGTGATCATTTGCCAACCCTGGGAAATCCTCTTATAGTGTAGTTTTGGGTCCCCCTGCCTTTGAGGAAGCAGCTGAAGCTGAACCCACATGTCTCAGGGCTGCTGGAAGGACAGACGGGTTGATGGTAGTAGAGGGATTACGCACCTAGAAGAACAACACTAGGCCAGATGCTGTAATGCACGCCTCTGTAAACCTGACAGGAGCTGTTGAGGTCAGGTACATGATCCCAGGTAGACCTATACTAAGGAGAGTCACCAGGGGAGTGCTTTCAGGACAGACATGTATTGATACCTGCCTCATAGATAAACCCAGAGAAGCAGAAGCTCTAGTGAAAGGTTTTCTGAATTTTTTGTCTCTTTCCAGGTCTGCCAAAGGATGCTTCTAACACAGCACCAGCTAGAGCAACAAGCCAACACACCTAACACACCTGGTCTCCCTCCCCTCCTCTCCCACCAGCTGTTCCTGCCCCTCATCCAGGCTCCACTTTAACAGCACTTGGAGCCCGCCAGGTCCCACTTATGCCACCTACCTCCCTCTCTGCCCTGTCGCCAAACGCTCCCGCTGGACCCCACTGCCCAGCCACAGCCTACTGGCGCTCCCAGTGCCCCCACAGCCGCTCCCACC
>VXAU01004405.1:382348-398191 GCA_013399695.1 Formicarius rufipectus | reverse complement strand
GCCTCGGTACACCCGGTGCCCCGCTCCGGCCTGGGGCGTGCCCGCGGCAGTCCCAAAGCGCAGACACCGCAGAACTCTCCTGCGCGCAGCGCTCAGGGCAGGCGGGGAGGAGAAAAGCGCCTGCAACTCGCAGCCCCCGCTAAAGATCGCAGCGCAGCCCCCGCGGACGCCCAGTGCCAGCCCAAGTTGGCCTGGCCCGGTCTGACGCTCACCGCTGCTCGCAGCCCCATCCCATCCTACCCCATCCGATCCTACCCCATCCCTCACCGCTACTCGCAGCCCCGGCCCGGCCCGACCCATCCCATCGCTCACCGCTGCTCGCAGCCCCGGCCCTGCACCCTCACGGGCACGGCGCGCTCGAACAGCCGCTCCGCCGCCATGTCGCGCCGCGCGGGGCGGGGCGGGAGCCGCAATGGCGGAGCTGCCGCAGCCGCGGGCGGGGCGGTGCGGACACTTCGTGCCCAGGAAGGGCCGGTTCTGCAGGATGGTCCCCGCGCCGGGGAAGCGATTCTGCGGGGAGCACGGGATGGAGGAGGTGAGAGGAAGAGGGGGGATTCGGGGAGCCCCGGCTGGTGCCGCGGGGCCCTGGTCTGTCGGCACGGATGGGAGGCTGAGGCACTCGTGTCAGCCCAGCGCTGCAGTTTATTCTTTTAGAATCCAGTTCATTATTAAATTCTTCTATCGGTTTATCCATTTCGGTTAACCCACCTACATGTCAATGGATGTTGTATGAAACTGATGCCCCTCAACAGCTTGTTTTGAAACAAGACACTGAATGCATGCTGACGTGTTGTCTAAAACTTTGCTAACTAGGAACAAAATGACAGGAAAAGGATTCCATGCCCTCTTGATCCAAAGCAGTGAGTATATGTAAATGGTTTTCCTATTCTTTTTCAGAGTTCACATGATAAATGCTATTACTTACTTTTCTTTCTATTTGAATTTTAGTACTGTATATGAAGACCAGCTACAAAAGCATTTAAAAAAATGTAATTCAAGAGAGAAGCCAAAGCCTGTAAGTGCAGTATAAATTCATAACTTCCTCTCAGAGTTAAGGCCTTAAACATTAGAGGTGTGCAGAGGATTTCCCGTGCTGACAGCAGCAGTGAGCTGGAGTGCAGCACTCCTGGCAGGCACTACTGTGAGGACAGTATGGGGGCTGAAGTGCTTCCTGAAATGGAATTCACCTTCCAGTCTCCTCATGTTCTCTGTCACTTCACTCTGTAGTTTGATACAACTTCTCAGTTCTCTTAGTTACAATAAAGAAAAACCCTGAATTAATTTTTCTCACAAACATACCCCGAGAGCAGCCTCTCCCAATGCCGTTCCCGTCGGGTGGGAGGGCGACCTCGTACAGCAGCACTAGCAGGGAGGCTCCACGTGTTTTCAGCCAACTGCCTGCTTCATTCAAGCCAGCGGTGGGTCTGGACTGACACTTACAGCCAGTGCTGAGGAAAGGAACAGGACTTGTGTTTAAAACCTATTCCGAGGAAAGAGAAGATGGCTTCTTTATTGCCTGTCTTTCTGCCGTATTAGTATTCAGAATCACTATTACCAGAGAAACCTTAAAGTGGTTTCTGGACTCACTCTTCACTACGTAACTCTTAAGAACATGTTTAGTCTTGTAAAAGGAATGCTCATTTGTGCCAGAGATTCAAGATCAGACTGCAGGAAGAAAAATTATTTGGAAAATCTTATTTTGCAGTGGATACTTATTGCTACATGTGATAAAAATGCTGAGGGATGTAGCCATTTGCTTTCTAGTAAATAACAGGATCAGATTTTTTTTTTTTTAAAGGTCTACTTTGTTCAAGATATTAATGCAGGTTTAAAAGATGTGGCAGAAATACCAGGAGAGCAAGTGAGTACAATTACTTGGTTTTGAGTTCAGTCCTTACAAAATATGTTGCCACTTATCATGTGACTATAAAGAACTAGAAAAATTAAAAGGTCTTTGGCATTTTTTTTCCTTGAAAAGGTATCTTTGTCTTCTCTATCCATCGAAGAGCTGCAGAATTTAATTATCAAGTTGAAAAAAGCAAGTAATGGTGAGCTTACTTAATACTAAAAATAAGATGTTTTAAATTGATTAAATATTTCGTTGTTATTTCTGTTGTTAGATACCTGTAAAAATATGAGCTGTGGTATTAAACACATCTGAAATACTTATCAGGCAGACTTCAATAGTTACATTTTACTTTGAAAAATAAACTAGATTGAGAGTACGATCAAATACAGGTCCTTTGTTGCCTTATTTTTGTTTCCCACTCAAATACTGCTACAGATAACAATACAGCTCTGCTGTAAATATATGATGACATATTTATGCTCCCAACAGAGCGTTTTGTTAGTGCAGCAAATTGAGCTTATGTTGCAATTGTAACGTGTGTTACAAACCAGGAACTCTTGGAAACTGGAAAGCTGTACCTAAAAGTTTTGCACTTCCATGCAGGCTTGGAACTTTATCTTAAGGAACAAATACTGTCCCATGAGGCTTTACAGGAAGCTTTAAATGACCCAAAGAATGGGGAATCTGCTTTCAAACACTTGAAACAACAGGTATGGTCACTGATTTTCTAATAGCTATAGATGGGTTTGAAGTGGGATTGTGCTGCTGTAAATTGGAACGACTGGGGGTTTATAAGGCCAGTGGCTTCCTATAGAGGAAACCTGGTATGCTCTACAACTTTGTGCTTTTCAAATAACAGCATATATGCAACCTGTGAATGGCTGCTTTGTTAATGTGAATAAAAAGAGTTTATTAGGATGGTGAAAAGAATTTAAAATTTTGTGGTGTTCTTAACTATTATTTATTTTGTATTAACTCATAATAAAACTGACTAACAAAAAGTAAAACATTTTTTACTTTTTCTATAAGGGCTGATCCTAGGTCTCCTGGTTGTGTACCAGTTGCATGAAAAGAATTGGAGAGACTGAGTTTACCTTCTGCCTTTTTTATATATATTAAATACAAACAATTCAAGGGAGATGGATTGTAGAGTATAGTAAAACAGAAAGTTTTGGGAAGAAAAATTTAACTGTGAGAAGTGTGTGTTTCCTATGCTCTACTTTCTTTCCTGTGTATTACAAAACACATAACTCTGCAGAGAGAGGGCTCTGCAGGCACTGATTCTGTACAGAAAATGCAGTACAGTACCCATTTTTTGGATGAGGATCAGCGAGAATGTTATAATGTGTGCCTGAACAGCAAAATCCATTCCATAAACTTCTGAGTGGAGTTCTGTAAGCAGGGCAGGAAGGGCAGGGTGTTGCTGACTAGCCAGAATATATAGTCCCTTTCCTCTGTACACACAAGGTCTTTTCCCTAATTCCTTAGTGAAAGGGAGGCTTGGAAAAGTCTTCTCCAGTTTGGCAAAGTAATCATTTTTCTATAAGGCATTACAATACACAGTGTATATATTTGCTTGGTTTGCAAATAATTTTTTCATGTTTGTAGGCTTCTATTTTAGGTCACATGGAAAAATTGCATTTACTTGGTCCAGGAAGATGTTTTGTTGAGTTTGGAGCTGGGCGAGGAAAGCTGTCTCATTGGGTTGATATTGCCTTACAAAATGTTGAAAGTGTTCAGTTTTTGCTTGTGGAAAGAGCAACCACAAGATTCAAGGTAAGAAGATATTGTCACATGAGTATGATTATTAAACTGTTGCCATTCAAGCTGTTAGTATTTGCTTTTTATCTTCAATAAATTTAAATTTTAAAAGTTCTACATTCCATACTTTGCCAATCGTGGATATATTAGAAAAAAATCCTTGTGTTTAATGTTGGAAATTCACAGATGATGACTTGACAAGGGAAAGGTCTGGCATTAATACCCAAAGCAAAATTATATTTATTAGTGGCCAGCCCTATTGAATGATCTTGTTCTGTTCAAACAGGTGGATGGAAAACATAAAAGAAGAGATTCTATATTTGAGAGACTTCAAGTTGATATTCAGCACTTATGTTTAAGTAAGTTCTCTCTTGGCTTGTGTCACTCTGAAATAGAGGCTTATTCTTAAATTTTGAACACTGGGGTTCAAGTCAGTTTGTAGCATACTCAAATAGTCCTGGTTAATGCAGAGTGTATATACATATATACACACATACTTATATTTTAAATGAGATTTAAAGTTTGTAGGACATCATTACAAGTGAGAAACACAAAAACAAATACATTTTGAAGGTTTTTTAGAACTTGCAGGATTAAGCATCTTTCCATAGTTTCCATGTGTGCAGAATTAGGGAAGTCATGTACCATGAATGCTATAGAATTTGTGGACACCTGTCATCAGGAGATGCATTAATGTCATATTTACTTTTTCTAGGCAGGAAAAGCTGAAATGGTTAAATGTGCTTCCCAGCCAGAGCATCCTATTCTTTTGTTTTAGTAAAATAAACCTTCCTTTGAACCAACTACTGTATTTTTAGTAGTGGTGAACATTTATTTCTAAGTATGCTGAAATTATGTTATTCAGAAAAAATATTGCCCCACTTATAATAATACATGTGCTGGGGTTATTGTGGATTGCATGGAGGTTATGTTGTTTTGGATTTTTTTCCTCCCCTCTCCAGATAAGGTACCTATTTTGGAGAAGACAAAACTACCCGTGGTAGGAATTGGGAAACATTTGTGTGGTGCTGCAACAGGTATGAATTACTGATGTGTAAACTGCAGAAAGTTAGGATGCCTCTTACACTCTGAATGGACTGATTTTCCAAACTGTCCTTTTAAGCTTTTCTTGCCATCTAACCCTGCGTTGGTGAATATAGCAATTATATTCTAAGTATCTGTTGACTCCAGTGGGATAGTAAAAGGATAATACAGGCAAGGATAGTTCAGGCAGAAGTAAAGACTTTCTTGGACTCTGCAGATTAGAACAAAGAATAGTGCCTGGCAGCATGGGTCATGTATTTGTAAATTGTTGAGAGTACTTCTTTTTAAAACACAGTTGCCTCTTCTTTGAAATATTTTTCTTTCTAAATTTATAGTGGCTGTCTGGATATGTATCCCAGGCAAACAAATCAGAATGTGTTTCTGTCCTGATAATTTTAAACTAACACATTTTTTCTAGTGTTATATCTCTACTACATTTTGAAAGACATCTCAAGTATGACACCTTTATAGGTATTTTGACAAAGATGACACAGCTAAGCATTTAAGAAGTACCTGTGCAATAGATTGTGTCCTAGATACCAAACTTACAGAGCAAATACTTGCATGTTTTACAGGAAGGAATTTCTCCTACAATATGCCAATTTGTTAACCAAAATATTTCAAAATCGCTTGTGTAGAACAAATATTCTAGAGGATACGCCCTTAGTAGTTCCAGAGGTCTCATAATAATCATTTAGCATTTAGGGTTTTCGCGTTTTCAAAGTATGCTTATAACTGTTAATTATCATTAGAATTGCTTTTTGGCTTGGTTTGTGATGTATGATATTTTTCTTTGTGGGAGGTACCTTCCTAGCCATGATACAGCCTGTATAAATAGTGGCATGGTGTTTATGGGTATTTTCTTGGGGGTGTATCTGTTCATTCCCAGATCTTGCTCTGAGATGCTTGGTTGAAAGCTATACAGCTTGCTGTGATGGAGAAAACGACAAGCCTGCAGCAAAACGCTCTAGGACTGCTACGGCAGCGGTGGCTCCTGACCCTGCTGCTGATAATGGAAAAAACATAGAAGACCATAAGCCTGCAGCTGGAATTGTCATTGCTCTGTGTTGCCATCACAAATGTGACTGGATGCACTACGTAGGTAGAGAGTTCTTTAAATCAGTAGGACTGGGACCAGTAGAATTTCATTATTTTCAGAGAATGAGTAGCTGGGCCACTTGTGGCATGCGAGAAACTACACACAGGGCCTCTGCAAGTGAAGATCAACCTCATTACCCAGAAGAACATGAGCAAACATTCAGCAGAACAGAGAGTGGTTCTGATACTTTACAGGGGTATGTAATTTTTTTTCTAGCAAATGGACTGCAGCAGAAAAGCAAAATTATGTATAATGGCACATGAAATTTGTTTTGGGTCCTCAAAAGGACGCATTTTGCAAAAACATTTTAATTACTAAACTTACAGAAATACTTTAAAAATACAATTTTTATGGATATACATTTCAAGTATTTCAACAGTCACGTCTGCCTGATTGAAATGAACTTACAGTGATTTTAATAGTTTTTCTAACCTTAACTACTAATGTTAATTAACAAAATGATTCTTCTGACAGATGTTGTTCACTCTTTTCCTCCTTCCTATGACTCTAGGATACTTACTGTTGAAGAGCGAAAGGAAATAGGTTGCCTCTGTAAACGGCTGATTGATCACGGGCGGATTGAGTATTTACAGCAACAAGGATACAAGGCTGCACTACAGTATTATACAGAGTCTGCTGTATCCTTGGAGAATGTCCTGCTGACAGCTGTCCCAAGTCCATCTTTGATAAAAGAGCCAACTACGTGACAGGAAATAGATTTGGAATTGTTAGGGGAGAAAAAACCCTAAAAACCTTTTCTGGATTTTTTTAAAAAGCTAATTCAATGTTTACAAAAAAAAATCCAAAACAAAAAACAAACAAAACAAAACAAACAAACAAAAAACCAACAACAAAAAAACAAAACCACCACCAACTGTTTTAATCTTTCCTGTATCCAGGAAAAGATCTTGTATTTCCCAATTTCACTGGAAATTACACATATGCAAACCAGTTCTCATCAGGGGAAAATAAAATCCCTAAGAATATTTGAAACCTGTTACACACCTCTTTGCTGGGAAGAAGTATACTTGGTATTTTCTTCCATTCACAGCTACGTTTTTTACTCATTAGGATTTATGGTAGGAGAAGGACCAGAAGTATAACTTTCCAAATTTCCTGAAAGACAACAGGTTAAAATAAGAGAAAAAATAGCATACTTTATTTTCACTTTGTTCAGGATAGCTTTGTATTTCCTCTTAAAGTATTTAAGTAGGCCTAAGTACTTTCATCAGCTTGTGCTGCTAGGGAAATCTATTAAGGAAGAAAACTTACTTGTAAAATGTCTTTTTGATGTATTTTTGTTAATTTGATTGTTGATTCATGAAGTATTGATAAGAAAAAAGCTGACCTACTGTTCTAAATCAAGAGCATTTAATCTTTTTTAAGCTGTCAAAAATTCAGAATGAAGATCAGAACAGTGAAATGCTTTGTAAGCATATTGTTCTAAAGTGTTTATTTTGGTTTCTTACTGCAACGTTTAAATTGTTACCTTGCAGACTACAAAAAGCAAATTTTTGTCATAGTGTTTTAGAAATGGGAATAAACTGGGGGGCTGTTTAGTTTACGTGGCTGGATTTCATGTCAGGGAAATCAAGTTGTGAGAAACATCTGTTTATCAGGTGTTGATACTTCATTGCTAAAAGATGTATATTGGCAATATAAGCATGTCTCCCTTAATCCATCTTTGGTGGTACCATCTGGACACTATCCAAAAATAGGAAAAGTTGAGCTTCATGAGATAAACAGTGCTGGAAGACCCACACTATATAAGCTGATTAATTGCAAATACAAGAGACAGTCATCAGCTTCTTGTTATCCAGGCTGTAGGTAACTCAGGCACTTTTATTCCAATGTTCCATGGTTTCTGTCCCTACCAGAATATATGCTGTTTGTGTGAAGACCTACTGTGCCAGCTCCTCATAAAAGCACCCTTGCCCTCAGTAAAAATCTGTTTACAGATTTTTTTGAAGATGTTATTCATTTATTTAAACTCTTAAGTGTTTCATTTGTATACATATCCTAGATTTTATCTATCCAGTTTCTCCTTCCTTTTCTCACTGTATTCCAGAGAGATCAGAACTAATAAAAAAAGCCATACCTGTTTTCTTGAGGGTCTCCTGGATATACATGTGCATGAAGTCAATGCCAAACATTTCCTGTTGCTCCTCCTCTTCTGTATCCTCACATGGAGGGAGTGTTATGTCTAGCTCCAGGGGGTTGTCTCTGAAGTTGACAAATCTGAAAATTCATCAGAAAAGCTTACACTTGCTATGAGTTTTGCCCAGAGAAAACAATTCTTTGGAAACTGAATTAAGACTTCTCAAGCAGTATTTTGAGCAAAACGAAGCTTTTGTTATCCTAAATTCACTCTATCAGTAGTTAAGTAAACTAAGAAGACACTTTATAATAAGAGTAGCTGATGGTGGTGGGGAAAAAAACCATTGTGGTCCTCATCATTTTGCGTTTAGGTTTTCACCCCATTGTCAGGCATATTGAGCTTTCACAAACAGATGAGCGATGAGAACAACAGTGCAAATGCCCCCTCCCAGCTTCGCGAGGCAGTAGCCAGTCCTGTGTCTCTCTGTTCCTGGTGCATCCCTGGGCCTATGTTTCTGTGTATTTGGTTAAAGAGGTGCTTCCAAAACAGCTAGAAATGGTAACTGTCTTACTGCGGTAGACGTGATTTATGTGGACTAACATTCTTTCTCTAAAATGGCGAGCATCCAGTAATCCAAATGAAGAGGCACATAACTGGAAAGTTTCTGTTTAGAAAGGAGTATTTCATATTCAATTAAGAATTTCCATTTTTTATTTTTCATATCCTTTCTTCCATGTCCTTATACCTAATCATTTTTGTTTAATTCTGAATGTTTGATTTCTCAGTGGCAAAGTTCTACTTTTTGTCATTTTTATGTCTATCACATTTTTCTGCAAGCTTTTGGCTTTACAGAATGATATGAAAGGTCAATTACAGGGGTGGGGGGCATTTGGACCTTTTGGGAATAAGATATATTATAGTCTGCTTTTTCATTTGGGACTGTAACTATCATAGTGTGGTTCTTTAAATGAGTTTCACTACACAAAGCTTGCTTGGCCAGATCCTGAACTGTTGTCAGTCTGTGCAATTTTGCTAATTTAAATGGTATTGTGTCCATCTGTACAACTGTGATCATACCTTTCCTTTTACTCTTTCTTAGTATCATTCTATGATATACAACTTAAAGAAGGCTTTAAAACTTATCTTCTAGTATTTGTATTTATATTTCTTACCTCAGATTGGTCATGTCCTTCATACAAGCAGGAATATCCTTAAGTTTGTTGTTGCTAAGAACAAGAGTACTAAGATTTTTCATATTACAAATGGTTTCTGGCAAAGAGTTTATCTCATTCCGTTGGAGCCATAAAGTGTGGAGATTCTCCATTCTGAAAAATAGTTATTTGTGCAATCTGTCAGGATTTGGAAAATTAATCTTATCAATTGTTACTATAATTATTTTTTCCAGCCACATAAAGGACTCTCATAATGCAACAAGTCTCGAAACCCCATATCCAAGATAATTATCTAATCGCTGTTTGAAAATGCCACTGGCAATAAATACTTAACCTTATATTGTTAATTGAATGGATTATTATAGTTCATCCAAAACATGACATATGGGCTGATAGAATCTTAACTTTGCAGTGAGGTTAACATAAAAATTATCTTATGAAGTAGCATTTAATAATTAGAATTTCAATGCAATGGAGTTGAGACTAAGATGAGCTTTGAGCTTCATTTACCTGTCAATTGCATCAGGAAGCTCCTGGAGTCTATTTCCCCCCATATCTAGCCATTCTAGGTGTGGCATGTTGAGAAGAGCTGAAGGGATGGTAGTAAACTGATTCATGCACAAATCTATGTGTGAAAGCTTCTTTAAATCACTGAGCTGAAAAGAAGGGGAGATTTAATGCAAGTCTGTGTAGCTGTTTCAGCATTACAGCAGTGATCTAATAATGTTAACAAACATTACAACATATTTTGGAGCTAGTTAACACAGAATGGTTTCTAAGTTACATTAGCTGATACTACCTAAAACTTATAGTTCTCACCTGGAAGCTAGGTAGGTTTGAAACTAGTCAGGCAGAAGAACTTTACCTCCCACCTGGTAGCAAGTGCCCTAAGTGCTGTAAAGCTGAAAACCATGATTACAATGCAGATATGCCCCAAGCCTCAAGAAGAAAAATAACTAAAGACAGCACTGCCCTTAGTATTTCATACTCCATGCAGTATGCCATTTTTCATTAGTCAGATATTTAGACTTGTATGTAATGAATTGCATGGACTGTATTTTAGAGTGAACCTTGACACCATCTTTGCTGTGAAGTCTACTACTCTGACAAGACATTCTGAAAATGCAAAATAGTATCATTCACTATTGCAGCTCCCAAGTCCTTTGGTGAATCATGCCTTCAGGTGCTTTTACAATGTTCAAGTCATGCGAAGATGTTTTGTGGCAGATCCGGTCCAACAGTCTAAGAAGTGAATGCCACTCAAGTACATATAACGAAAGGTTCAGGGTGCTCACATCCTGTAGTCTTGATAGGACAGAACTATGGGTTTGCTATGAGCTGTTAATTTAAAAGCTATCACTCTACATTACTCCTGCCCCAGCTCGTGTTGCAGGTGTGGCTGCAGTGCCATATGTCATTCGGTGGCAGAAAGGAAAAGACGAGGTCTTCCCCTAGTGCTCTGACTCACGTGGGCTCCCAGGATTGCTCAACAACCTGACATTATTGCTATTGGATAAATTCAAAATGTGCATTAAACAAAACAAAACAGTATGTCAAAACCTGAGGAGGAAGATCACAGATACTCCTGTTGACAGCCAGTTCCAATCTTTCCAAACTGATGCAGTTACTTATTTCCTTAGGAACACACTTTATTTTATTATAACTGAGGAGCAGCTCTTGGAGGCTGGTTAGCTGGCCTGCAGAGAGCACAAATGAGACACAAAAAATGCTCATGTTGATTCTATTTGAAGTACAATATTACTTGTTTTGTCTTGCACTTGTCTTTCACTATTACAGGAATGCTATGTTTCCACAATTAAAAAAAAAAAAAAAAACACAAAAAAACCAAACAAATGCTGAAATGCAATTAGTAGGACTTGAGAACTCTTTAGTACGTAGCTGCATTCTAAAACTCCAAAACTAAAATTTACAAATAGGCTAACTCATGCAGTGGACTCAGAACACAATCTGGTTTTCAGTATCACTTTTCTAGCTGCATTCTGATGTCTAGTCCCTGCTGTGCTTGCTTTTTTATTTCCCCCCCCTCATAGGGAGCTTTCATAAAGATATGTCTCTTCCATCCAGCCTTTTTTTTAATTTATAGGGAATCTGTGGTTTGGAGATCTCTATTTCATGGCCAGGTTTAAATCATCTGTTTTCTAACTACCCAATAGGATTGTTAGATGACAATGGGGACAAAAGTGGCACATTTGTGCAAGACCAATTTTCTTAGAAAAGCAGCTTTAAATAAAAGAATAGCTTACCAATTTCTTTGGGTACACTTTCAATTGAGTTCCGGGATAGATCCAGAACAAGAAGACTGTGAAATCTTCCAATAAATTGAGGAATTTTCTGCAGACTAGTTCTATGAAGCTGCCATTCCTGGAGATGGATTAGTTTCAATAAACATGAAGGTAGTGTCTGAAACAAGAAATAGGAACCAGAAGAAATTCAGCTTGGTATGCAAGAATACAGGCTGAGGTAGAAGTTTTATTTGATACATTAACAGTCTATCATTCTTTGGGAGTTATACAGTAACATGTAGGTTAAAGAAAAAATCCTGGTAATTTTTTTTTCTAAAACATGCTAAAAGTAGCAAGCATAACTAATAGGATTTCAATACCATATATACTTGGAAAAGGTTTATATTTTATAAGGGTTTATATCAATATGTTAGGAAAAGGTTCTTCACCCAGATGGTGGTTGGGCACTGGAACAGGCTCCCCAGAGAAGTGGTCACAGCACCAAGCCTGCCAGAGCTCAAGGAGCATTCGGACAATGCTCTCAGACACATGGTGGGATTCTTGGGGTATCCTGTGCATGACCAGGAGCTGGAATCTATGATCCTTGGGGGTCCCTTCCAACTTAGGATATTCTATGATTCCATGATACCCAAGTGAACACCAGTGTGGTTTGTCAGTGGGATCACAGATTTAACCTGCCCACTTTTTGCTCCCAGGATTTACATAACTGCACTACTGTCATTGCTTGACAAATTTCAGGCTTGCTTTTGTTTCTTTCATTTTTTAACAAAGTCAACATAACTGAAGATGAAACTGCTCTACATAGATTTCTGTGTGTAAAGGGAGATCTAAATTCTATTTCATATTCTCTTAAGAAAAACAGCAGCTGAGAGCAGAAATGCTGAGGGATGGAAAAACTACAATGTATGCAGAGTTCCAAACAAGGAACACTGGCCTAGGGACCACCAGAGTATTGCTGGGTCTGGCTGTCACTGTCTCACTGCCCTCAACACAGTCTAATTCTCATCACTTCATATGAACTTGTATCTGCATTTCTGTGTGGCTCAGAGGATTCACTCTGCTATTACCAACAGTGGCTTACCCCCCGTGCATCAGAAGCAACACTAACTGTTCTGGGAATACATGGCTTATTTTCAGTCTTAGAAAGTAAAGAACAGCTGGAAATATATTCATGCACCTAAATACAGAGGGTTTTCATCTTGGTACATTTCAGTAGTTCTGGTGTGTTAATGTTAAATGAGGATTTACGTAATCAAAGTCATAACCTGCAATGTAAATAATTTCAAATGCACAAAATCCTTTAGGGCAATATTTTCACAGAACATTGTTTAATATTCAGGACTAAAAAAAACCAGCTTGCTTTTACGCTCATAGCAATGTGTCCCAATTCACTGTTAGCAAAGCACACAGTGAATACTTAATAGAACAAAAATAGCACAACTCTATAAGTGTAAAGTTGTAAATAGCAGTTTCCTAATGCAACAGTCATTCAACCCAAACAACATTCATTCCTATCAACACTACCTTCCATTCTTCTTCCTCTATCTTTAAAATTGCTCTTCCATCTTCATTAATAACTCTTTCTTTGAGCTTTGCTAAAGCAGCTCTCTCCTCCCAGACAAGCAGGAGCCTACAAGGGAAGGATCTGTCAGTGGTGCAACAATGAATATATACAAAAATTAGTATCCTATCCATTTTCCAGAAAAAGAGAGACAGTAGCCGTTCTGGATGTCAAACATTAATTATGCTAAATATAACATCAGTTTGTGGGAAGACAATGTTCAGCTGAGAATACTATATATAGGAATTCTATTTTATGGTTCTTCAAATTTACATTCAAAAGGGGGACATAACTTAATTCACTTTCAACATGTTGCAGCAGGACAACAGTATATAGAGTCATGTGGAATTATATTCCAAAGCCTTAATTTTGAAGCAGTCTCTTAAAAAGACAGCCTTCCATTACACCGAATGTAAATTCAACCAAACAGGTCAGTCAGCTATGGATTCTTTTAGCGTGATTTTCAAAGAAGACTTAAACAAGAACTATATCCATTAGGCTAATTCTCTTTCTTTCTGCTTGTATTCTGCTCCTGAATTTGTCACTCTGTTTCAGACACATCTGATAAATTAGGAAGGAGTCTAAATACAGAATGCTAAATTTCTTCTAATTTAAATTGCCAGCCCCATAGGAGACTGAGCGACCCTATTAATGCCTTTACTGAGAAGAAAACATAACAATTAAATCTCCCCTGGTTAAAGTATCCACACAGGTATTTTGGTATCTGAATTTAGGGGATTTAGTCTATATGCAAATATGTATATCACAGAAAAAAATCTTGGTTTGACCTGACTATGTTGCTAGATTATAACCACTAGGAATTCTGCTTGAGTAACAGCTGAAGAATTAGTCTGGATGAGTTTGAAAAGATCAGTTACAGTCTTCTGAAATGTAACATATGGCCTAGCTTTTCACATACTTAAAGATCTACAATTTACCTACCTTCCTGCAGACCTCTGCCTGAATTCCTTTTCTTTCTGTAGTTCTTCATTTATCTTGTGTATTCTCCCTTCCCAAAGTGTCTTCACAGCAGTGAATGTGCCAAGGCAAACTGCAGTTTCAGCCATGATCCTTACATGTTCAGGTGCAGTCACAGGAATCTGACTGAATGCATCAGCTCACATATCAGTTATGAGATGGGGACAGTGATGTGGAAACTAAAATACTGCAATACCCACTTCATTGTATTATTGAATTTAGTTAATGTGTAGAACTGACAGGATTTTCTAACTGATTTCTCTTTATAAAAATAGATAATTGCATCTAGTGAAATTTTCCTATAATAGGAAAGGGTATTTGGCAGGCTCTGCACTCTTACTCACTTAACAGTTAACTCACTTACTCACTGAACAACTGCTTCTCTCAGTTTCTTCTAATGGTAGGCTCAGCACTGACCATAACTATTAAATGCAGATTTGAGCATTCATTCCCATCCCAAGAAGAAATTAAGCTGTTGCATGCAGTTTAAGGCAGTTAATTTCTGATAGCTGCCTCCTGCTACCTGATACTTGTAACTAAATGAATTTTGCACTTTACAAAAACTGAACTGTTCCTGGAAAAATATTAGTACATTTTATTTGCATTCATCTTCTTCACAGTTTAACTCACTATAATGCATTTTAGCAATGCATTACCTTTAAGAAAAGACTTTTAAATTCTTCTGGTTTCTGTTTGAATTTACAATTAAATTCAGTCTAAAGTTTTGAAGTCATTTATCCCTTAGTGAGATAATTAATACATATTTTCCTGAGAGCAGCAAAGTAGGATACTCAGTCATCCTGAGCAGTATGTCCCTCTAAAAATCATTCTTCTTGACATTACTGTAGTCATTTGGGAAGGGCTTTTTGGAAATAAAGTGGAGCCAAGATAATTGATATTCAGATAAGCTTGCAAAACTAAACATCATGCCAGCAGCACTGTACTCTGAACACTGACAATCTGAATGCTCCCATTCTAACCTTTTACAGGAGCAAGTAAAAAAAATATCTTACATATCCTTCAAACTCAAAAATGAGGATAACTTTCTCCCAAATAAGCAGGTAGAGAACAACAAAAATGGATTTTCTGGTCTTTTCACATTACTAGTCTAAAGGACTAACCTCCTTTTAGTGGTTCTCAGAGTAATTACCCTTCACAGTCCTCATCCCAGTATGCAACAGTAATGCTATATATGCATGAGGTCTTTTGCTCCAGTTAGTGGTTACAATTTATATTGCCTGATTTTTTCAGGATTAAATTTCTACTGAGATCAAGTGATTCAACTAATTAATCATTTCTTGCTGTTTGGAGAAATTTGCCGAAATACAAGCCTTTTTAGGTAGAAAACTAGAAATCCTTTTATACAAACTGTGCAGAAAAGGGGTATTTGTTAATAGTTCTACTTCTAAACGCAGTATCAAATTCTACTATCAAAACAACACTTCTTTTAGTAAAGTTTTTAGTAAAGCTTACTCTAGTCAACTGTCCTTTGCTGTGGAAAGCATATCATTCAGTAAGTACTGCTGCAGAACCCTAAAACAGGAAAGGGACTAAACATATGACTTTATTTTCAGAATCATTTTATCATATAACAGGACTACCATCAAAAGCTTCTTNATGTAATCAGATCTTCCTACAACTTCACCTCCAAGCATCAGAAAGAATTTAACAACTTACCTCAATTATTTGCTGTTTTCAAGGATTTTCTGTGACTCATTGCTTTCTGGACAAGAGCAGAGATAAATTATAAATTTTGTCTGTATTACCAAAACCATTCAGAACTCTCACTCAGACTCCAATGCAATGTCAGTCTAGTTCTAATTTTAACCTACGCTGAGAATAGAAGGCATCACATGAGTCACTTCTGCAACTCCCCCCAAGGATTTATCTCTGTTAAGTCTTCCCAGTTTGCTGAGCATGACTGAGTTCCACTAAACTCCTGGACTGCCATTAACAAAAGTTATAAATTGTGAAGAAAAAGAACAAAGTACTTGTTATGCTCCACAACAGTCTAGTT
>VXAU01004405.1:299910-381710 GCA_013399695.1 Formicarius rufipectus | reverse complement strand
GCTCTTGATCTAAGCCAGTCATAAGGAAAAACCTAACCTCATTTTCTCCTCCTTAAAAGAGACAGATAATTAGTTAGGGGTAAAAAACAAAACAACAACAACAAAAAAACCCAAAAACACAACACAAAACACAACCTTCCCATTTATTTGAAGTTTTGAGAGACAGAGAAATTTCAGGCTCCCTGTGCAAGTAAAATTATTTTATCTCAAATATTTCAAAATCACTTTATTGCTTTCTTTCACACACTTGTTTCCTCAATTTATTTTCCCAGTGGTCATCAGATTACAAGATATACTTTTCAGACTAAACCCTTACAATATACCTGTAGGAAAGCAGCCATTAGGCTGTGCTCTTTTGGTACAGTATATTCAATAAGAAAAAAATAGTTTGAGTCACCTGTACAGGATTGCCTGCATAACATTCACAAATAAAAACAGTATTACAATTCTTTGTGGATTTTTTTTTTATTAGGAATAAATAAATCTGATAAAAGTGAATTAGGTGATAAGCATGATATATTAATCAAACTTTGCAAGAAATGACCTTTATATAAAAGACCCTTATACCACAATAGGAATATAAATAGCACCTTACATGGATGCTCCATGCTCCTCCTCCTACATTACCAGCTAGCATTCCTCAGTCTCAGCATCAAGGATAGCAGGAATTCTACCTCTGGAAGCCTGTCTCACATCTTCACAGCTAAAAGCAATAGACAACTTTGGTCTACAGTTTTGGAGAATGCTCCTTTTTTTGATATATCTAAAGAAAGGAGAAAATGTCCATTTTGTGCGTCACAAATTCATTTTAAGGCCATGTAGCTGTCTTGTGTCTGCAACTTATATTTCTTAAAGGCATTTATAGCCAATGGTTTTCATCCTATCTGCCATTACATCACCAGTGCAATCCTCATAATCTCTTAAAGCCATAGAACTGTTTTCTGTTCTAAAGGCATTAACTTGAACCTATTCATTATGTGCCTCGTATGTGAGTTTAGGAAGTCCTTATCTTACACAGTGCTTTTTAATGTCCAGTCTTTATTGAAATTAATTAATCTGTTAAATTCTAGTACCTGAAAGTCAGTAACACATTGCAAGCTTTTGGAACACTTTCAGTTTACTGTCAGGCTTACCTAATGTCAGAATAACAAAACAAGATCCTTCTTTCTTTCTTTGTTTTCTCTTGCTTGCTTGCTTGGTTTTAATAGATGCTTTCTATAAGAAACAAAAAGAACTGGAAAGCATTAAGGACTGAAACTACTTCCAGCCTATAAAAATACAGGATATTCGAGAGAGTATTAAGGCCCTGATAGTTCTGAATAAGTGTTACCAGTAAGCATTTGAATAAATATGGCCTCTTTATTTATAGTTTGATAAAGAGTACCTGTGCAAGTAAAGGCCAGGAAAAAGTGGACTAGCGAAAGATTTAAGAGGTTCATTCACTTAAAAAACAAACAGCCCTCTGGACATCTTACAGCAGAAGCACTAAAGGCATTTTATTTGTTTATGGGTTTTTCATAACTCCTTTTGGGAATTTAGATATTTTTTGTTAAAATAAATTTACATGTCCAACACGGAAGAACTATGAGTATTTCCCTTCAAAACAGGTTAATCAGATTATAAATACTGCAGGTGTAGAGCAGTGTCAGTACACCAGCCTGAAAATTATTCTTATTATAAAAGGCACAAGAAAGACATTCCACCACCATATTCAGAAGCTATGACCTACTCTGTTTGACACTCTGCTGTAGAAGAAATTACAGCACTACTAATTAAAAAAGTAACAACTAATTGATAGACTGATATCAGCTGTTGAGAACTTTTAACCACATAACATTATTACATAATGCACGTAGCAAAGGGCACATGTTAGCAGAGACAGCTCTCATAACTACTCAGTCTAATCCAAAAGGTTTAAAAGCATGTTCTAGCCATGGTTTCCTTTATTTAAGGTCCAGCAGCATCGAAGCAGGGTTCTCCAAATAAGATTTCCACAAGTTGGAAAAGCGGGCCATTGTAGCTCCATCAATGATACGGTGATCAGCTGACCAACTCACATTCATTATTTGTGCTTTAAACACTTCACCTTTCCCATTAAACCGAGGAAGAACCTAAAAATCAGAAGAAGGAAAAAAAAAAGAAATATTAAATACCTTCACTAGCAAATCTGTATTTTTTGTTGTTCATTTGTTGACCTAACTTTAAATATTATGCTAAATTAGACAGAGCAAGACCTTCCCATTATTGTTTGTGCTGCAGATTAGAATATATTACAAGCTAACACAATGAACACTCATATCCTGTTTCCACCATCATGGAAATACTGAAGTATTGAAAGCTTTCTTGACTCAGATGTTTCTTCCTGAATAGTTTATTGCACTGTGAGTTCTCAAAGTGATGGTTTTCTCAAAGCATCCTCTAAACAAACGTGCTTATAGAAAGAACATAGAAGAAGTAATTTAACACTAGTTTCATTTCCAGCATTGATCTCAAATGTCTATATTAAAGAATTAATGCCTGAAATTCAGAAAATATAAAACTGCCTTTACCATAAAAATTTCTATATGGATTCAGCTGTCTTATGAAATTAAACCTCATTATCAGAGTACTTCTCAAGTTTTCTCCTTGATGACAGCAAAAATGCTATTGTCATGTTGCAAAACTTGTAAAAACATATTTATGTTGTTTCCTAATACCTAAAAGGCTAAACACAGATGTGAGTGAAATATGACAGGATTCTGGAAAATAAACCTGAACTTTTGGTGTAAGAAACTTATGGTTAAACATTTGCTGCCTGCACAGTCATCTAAAAATAGCATAAAACTCTGTAGTCACAAGCTATGTAGTTTCTGTAATATAAAAAAAAAAATGTTTCTATTAAAAAAAAAATGAAAGGAGACTCTACATTTCATTTTCATTACAGATGACCTAGAGTTAAACACCCATATTGCTGAGACAAAATTAATATACCTGTATCTTTCCAAGTGCTCCAATAGCTACTTCAGGAGGTAGTATCACTGGTTTGGCATAAGTGCCACCAATCTAGAAAAGAAAAAGCTGAGGATATTATTTACCATACAGTTTGGGGTTTTATTAGAGCAGATTGCCTCTTGAATTAATTGCTACAGGTTTTGTTCATTGTATATTAAACTTCAGTAAAGTTTTCATTTCAGAAGCAGTTTGCAGATGTAATTCCCATAATTCCTGTACTTACTGTGCCAATATTTGAAAGGGTGAATGTTCCCCCTGTGAGGTCACTTGTTCCCAGCTGGCCTGCAGAGCCCAAGGACTGTAGGCGATTCAATTCAGAAGCAATGTCAAACACACTACAGACTTGGACATTCTTCACATTTGGGACAATTAAACCTTGCTCTGTGTCCATTGCAACTCCAATGTTGTGTGCAGCCTGCAACAAGTTTCATTAACCACACATTATTATAAGTTGTCAACATAAAATGTATTTTACATAAAAAGGCATTTCACTAGAACTGCTGTGCCATTATTAAAAAATTGTTGTATTAGAATTTAAATATTCTCATGTTTAATGCTTGCCCCATATTAAGGTAGAAAACAGGAAATCACTTTATTAAAATGTGGTTTTTGAGGTGAGCCTGAATAATAAAGTGACTCTCATTTAACAAACTACTGAAGTAAATCCAATAATAAATCAAATCCAGACTATAGAATCTGGACACATAAATAATTTTCCAGCATAACATCATAGTTTTGGTTCTTAAAATTAACTCAGATATTCTGAAAACCCTTGTTAGATGGTACTTTAGATTTACTACTCATACCTTATAAGTTTACTAACCTTATATGTGACATTTTGACAGTTTTCATCCAAAGAGGCATTAAGAATGGGATACTGCAATAATCCCAGAGAGGCTGCCTGTTAAATATATTAAAAAAAAACAAACAACAAAACCAGAAACAAAACAAAAATCAAACAGCTAAATGAGTGCAGGTGCCTGGTGTTTCTGAACAATAGAAGAAACATACTGATTAACCTAAGGTATTCATTATTAAAAATTTAATATTCAAATCATTCAATACAAATACTGCAATAACGACAACACTGTTGCATTCCATGTGAGGTTCATTTTAAAGGAGCTCAAAAAAATACCGAGTTTCCAAAATTTGTTTTGTGCAAATCCAATGCCTAGTAATGTTTATCCCCATACTGAATGACACTTTAGCTGCTCTATCCTTCCCCATTAGTATTTCAAACATGTCAATGATATTAGACAACTCTAAGTACAATTCCAACTGCAAATTGATAAGTGGTTCAATAAACAAGAAACGCTAAGACTTTTCTTGTGATCTCTTGTAATTCAGATTATAGAAAGGTGCTCCAAACTTACAACAATCATTGAAAAGATTTTGGCAAAAGTTGTGTATATATTCCATACGGTGTTCTGCTGCATGTCTCACCTTTATAAAGAAAGGCATAAAGGAAAGCTTAACTCCACGGACTTCAGCCAAAGGTTTCAACTCTTCTCGCAACTGGACAAGCTGAGTCAAATCAATTTCATCACAATAACCAAAGTGAGGTATCTTCAGGGCTGCACTCATAGTCTTTACCATTGCCTTCTGAAAACCTGGAAAGTATTTACTGACTTCTTAAACCAGCAAAATGAGCTTCTGAGAAGTTATGGTGAAATTTAATTATTTGTTTTCATTAAATAAATTACACAACTTAGGAAAACTAAACCAAACTAAAGCCAAACCACAACAAAAAAAAGGACAGGGTAAAGAGCACTAATTCAGTACATGCAACTCAATTTTTACAACTGTAACACCTCAGATCATATTACTGTGCCTCTCTCCTACATATGTCGGAATTTGAAATCATAATATGATAATCTGCATTACTTCTTCCAGCCTCTCCAAATAAACATTGCTTGAAAGGCAAACAAAAAATTTTAACCTTCCCCTTTTAATGTGGGTTTGGTTTGGGGGTTTTTTTTGTTTGGTTGGTTGGTTGGTTTTTGTTTGGGTTTTTTGGTTTGGTTTGTTTTTTTTTGTTTTTTAACATCACTGTCTTTTGTGTCACTCTTCTCCAGAACAAGTGTGAATGCTGAAGTACACTATTATTAAGCACTGACAAACCCTTCAATCTACTGCACTTCACCACTAAATGCATAATGATACCTACTGTGACACATCCATGTTTCAGAATTCCTATCTTTTTCAGCATATATTTGAGGAATGAGCAAGTTCAATTTGCAGTCCAAACCATCCAATCAAAATATGAACAAATATTTTATAAAATTATTTCAGAGACATTTCTTACAGAGCGTGTTTTCCTAAATGCTCACTGGCACGACAATAACATGAAACACTCCCATCAAAAGGAACCAGCTTTTCTCAGAGCAACATTTGCTGGTAGTCTACTGTGAACATGATCTCAAGATTTTCTAATTCATTACTTACCTGTTACAGGTTCAGTCTTATCTTTTCCTGAAAACACAATGGGTCTGGAAATAGGTGTTGGGATTTTGCGTGCCTTGTCCTTTGGAGCAGCTGGCACAGTCTCTGATTTTGGCAAAGGTGGGATAATTTCAGCCTTCGGTGATAGAGGTAAAATAGCTCCTGTTTGTTTGGCCAAGTAATTGAGTATGTCTTCTTTAAGGATTCTATTATCTTTCCCTGTTCCAACAACTTCACTCAATTTAATCTGAAAAGTACATAGCAAGTTGTGACACTTTAGTTTTACAGCAATATAAAAATAGCCTATATTGTGAGCTATGGTTAAAAATTAGCAATCCAACATACCTACAGTTTCCTCTCCCTTTCTAAAACTTATTAGGTACTCAACCTAATTGTTCAAATCATCCAAAAGTCCCATTGTTTAGTTGCATATTTTAAGGACGAACTATGAATACCTCTTAATTATTTCCCAGGATCAATAGTGAAATATGAACTTGAGGAAAGCTATTTGTCACTTAATTTTCTCTACTTAGTATTTTATTTTTCTCCTGAAAGTGCATCACAAACTTTCAAAACCAATGGAATATTCATAAAGTCATAAGGAAAAAAAAAAAGCATTAGAAAGGCACATTAAAAAAAAAAAAAAAAAAAAGATCACCCAGTATATCCTCTACTCTAATACAAATCTGTAAAACAGAACAAGGTAGCTAAACTTGAGATTTTATTTTTCCCTCCTCCTTCTTCTGTCCCAGGATTTCTTAATCTTCAGCCTAAAGCACCCAAGCTGAATTTTAAGTCCAGTAATGTATTTTCTGTCCACCATAATCACCAGAAAGCATAATTTTCTTCATTTCACAACAGTTTTCACACATTCAAAGTGTATTTGAAAGCAAGCCTTTCCCCAAGATCAATGTTCTTGTAGTCAGTCAAAATGCCATATAAAAGCTGGATAAAATGCAACAGGACCTTTTTCAGCAAACCTACATTGTTTTCCATGGCCAGGCGACGGACTGCAGGGGTTGCTAATGTTTTGTGACCTTTTATCTCTTGGTGAGTGTGCTCATCATGGGACATAGGAGGAGTTTCAACAACATCTTCTTCTGCGGCAACACCTGCAAACAAAAAGAAAAATATTACTTTACTACATTATAAGCATTTGTTATATTCTAACCTCAATCATTCTGTGATAGCTAAAGTTTTTAACATTAAGTTATTGTGAATGGGAATATAACTTGCTAAATATTCAATAGGATATGTTTGGCTTTTGAGACTTTATAATAAAATACCACATACTTCCTCTACTCAATTTTCTTGACTTTATAAATGGAAAAAATATTAATTGTTTAGATTTTCAGGAGGAAAAAGTCAACTTCTCTGTCACTGATGTTTTTATGACAACAAACACAAAATATGCAAGAGAAAAAAAAGTCTTACAGTACCTTTTGAAGCATCAATTTCAATGTCTACTAATGGTTTTCCAACAAAAGCAATATCATCTATACTGTAATGGAGCTTTCTAATGACACCATCATAACGACTGGTAATTGTAACAGAAGCTTTATCACTTTGGACTTCACAGATGCTGTCAAACTGAGACACACTGTCACCTTCTTTTATATACCTAAGAGAAAAGACACAGGCTAGTGTAAAACACAGTAAGTGTAAAAATCTGTGCTGGGTATTCTCTTGTTAAGTGCAGTTATGTACATCCTCACAACATGAAAACACATTCCAGATTAAGAAGACAAATTCTACATAAAGGATAAATTTTCTATACGCATTTTGCGTGGCTGCAGCAGAGCCCTTTGCTGTGTGAAATGGCACAATGACTTAAAATGTCATCAAACACATATCACATTTACTTCAGTAAATCAGAGTTTTCTTGTCAGAACATAAATCACCTAAAAATCAGATCAAGCCCTGCTTAGACTGAACATAATGAAGTCCTTACTTTCTAATTGTCAGGATTGCTCAATGATCTTCTAAACAAAGAGTTATTTGTAAAAGAACAAGGCATTTTAGCACTGCCTTTATTCACTGTACACTTTGATTTTGTTTAATCCATTCATTGTTGGCTTTTTAGAAACAATTTAGAAGTTCAAATCTTTTACTAAAATCAACAGAGAAGGGGTATAAGATAAAATTACATGGATTATCTGGACTATTAATTTGTTTCTAAAGCCCAGCCTAAGTAAGCATAATAAAAGACAGACCTCCTGGACACTAAAAACATAAATCACCGAAGGAAAGCCTATATACAGGCACAGTTAGGGCATTCCATTTCTTCTACCTTTTCCACTCATGAATAAACCAGACTGCAAAATAAAGAAATGCAAAGTTCAATATGTACAAGGTTTTAATGTGTGGAAAAAGAAACTTGAAAAACTTCACTAGTAACCTAGAAAACATTTTCAGATAACTAATTGATAATACAGTAACCTTCTGATTTCTTAGTATATTTCTAAGAAAGCAGAGCTTACCATTCTTTTACAGTCACCTCTGTAATCCCTTCTCCAATGTCAGAAAGCTTAAACTGGACAATTTGGCCACATGAAACTTAAAACAAACAAAAAATAAAATACAGCATGTTTAATATTAAATACAAGATATCAGATGGAAAAACGTGAATGCATCAGAAAGTTTATATACCAGCCAAACACAAACTGCTAGCATAACACTCAAAATAGCAAAATAAATTATTTTATTATGAAAAAGATTACCAGCAGATGTTCTGAATAATCGCTGTTGATCACTAAACTTGAGGGCAGATTTGTCAAACACGCACACATATTTTGATTTTATAAAGCGAATGCTGCTGCACGATCTAACACGATGAATGCAAACCTGGGGGAGAAAAGTCTCAAGTGTTAATACAATGGACTGAGGAATGTAATATTCATTCAATATTCCTGGTGCAATAGTAATACTAAAATAGTTTAATTCTAGTCTATATAAGAGTCCTTATGGAAACACAGTAAGACTGGATACGTATTTGAATGTACAATAACCATTATATCAGCATAAGCGTTGTCAGATCTTTAACTAACATAACACAGGGGTAGATCAAAGCCACAACGAAATAACCAATTAACAAAAATCATTACAAGATCTGGTCAGAGATTCATACTTGCTATTGTTTCCCTAAGGAATTAGCTTAATCAGGACATGCACACAAGAAGCACACATAGTATCAACTACATCAGCCATTTGAAATATTCTTATCCGGGATGAATTCTGGAAGGGGCTCCTAGACTGCAGGGAAAACCAGCATATTTTTCTTCATCCATTCTTATTCAAATTAAAGTTTGATCAGAAGTACTAGTTCAAAAGGAAATTCACACCAGAGGGTACAAAGAGTTGCCCTTTCATTTCTGTTAATATGGAGGAGGCAATCATCTTCAAGTAAATATTACTTCACACAACTTTAAAGACATTTTTTTAAGAGCTGGTTGTGACATAGTTTTCTTTCATGGTTGCAATTGTATCCAGAAATCAACTTAAAAAGGTCTACAGAATTTTCTGAAAGGTTCTTCAGACAAGTCTTTACGCTTTAAAGCATCATGTAATCAGTCATGATTGTGGTCAAAAACAAAGCCAGTAGTGCTTGCATTGACATAAACAGATGTTTTATTAATCTCAACACAAGTTAGTCTAGACATCATCTTATTTAGTAAGATTTCTTAAATTTAATGTAATTCTGAAGTTATGTTGTCTTACAGTGCTGTAAAATTTATAAAATTTTATACTTTTTAAATTTATAAAGTAATTTATAAAGTAATTTCTCTGCAGATACTCTCTAATTAATTTAGATATGTGAAAAAAATTCACGTGCTACAATGTACCTCAAAACTGTAAAATTTAGAATTTTTCTTCTTAGAAGAGCCAGAAAACAGCACACCTGCATGGGAAAGGTCATTTTAACTTCTTTTTTGAAAAATCCTTTCAGTACTTATTGAGCATATGAAACTTCCTGGTTGCCCTCCCCACACCCAAGACTGTTCAACTATTTGATACCAAGTTACACTTTTTACAATATTAATTGTGAATTCTGAATTGACAATGTAGGCATTTTCTAGATAAATAATATAGCATTGCAAGCTCTTTTTAATATCACCTTGCTTTAATTAACAAACATTTATACAATGCAATCTACCATAGCAGACACAACAAAGTGATAAAAGCTACTTTTCAGCCACCTGCTACTAAGATTGTATCTACTGATCTAGAATAAGTATTTTTTCTAATTCCTATGACAAGCAAAGAGGAAACCCTTTTCATTAGTCCGCCAAACAATTTTCCTTATTAAACAATCAGGTAACATGGTAATTTTAAGCTATGAAAAATCCTATTTTATGAACACATTTAAAATTCTCATTAAAATACAAAAGTGGTACATAATGTATATCTTCACAAGCCTGCTTTCTCTACTTTAAATTCTTGTTTTCTTTCCACTTGAAGGTTACATGGTTACATAAAAATGTTGCAAAGAAGGGCGTTCAACTAGCCCTTTTTGTCACAAACTTACAATAAAATTCTTTTCTCTTTATATGACCCTAAATGAAAAACATTCAATATTTACCTGCAAGGATGATCACAGGAAGCACATCAAATCTCTGAACTATTTCTAAATGTGAAGTTTCACAATGGTTTCCATGTGTTTTTAACATTTGGTAACCAGTGCAGGTAGTGAATTAGTAATGTCACTGCCAAAAAAAGAGACTGGTTTTGTTACAGAAAAGTTACCATGATGTTTCATATTAAATTTGTAGGAATAATTCAGACGTCCTGCATTTTTTAAAAATGAATCTTTCTGGTTTGCCATTTTACACATTCTCCACTAAAAAGTTGGTGTGCTCGTATATTACAGTAATAATACACTACACAATCTCTTCATAGAGCAGTGTGTTCCCTCCTAGCAAGGAAAAGAGTAAAAACCAGCAAATAAAGGAACTGTTCTTATTAATTTCAGTATTTAATCATCATAGTACTATTTTCTGTGTAATGCCAGATAAGGAAATAAAAAAAAGCATACAAAAGACAAAATTAGCTCTAGTATCCATAGTAGAACATCTACATATCTTCTGGAAAAATTTAGCAATACAAACCAAACAAGCCCAGTACTATCAGTTATATTTACGTTACCACTATTAGACTATATGGCAATTCAAAGGCAATAGGCAATAATGCCACAGCAAAACAACACCTTTCCTATGCAAGTCTTCAATGTGCAGAGTTACTCTGGCAAAAAGAAACTGAGGGCCCACTCCAGTCCCTTGCTGATCCTGAGGACCATCAGCCTGGTTGACTAAGAGCTGTGGTTTGATCCAAGCCAACACGGGAGCTGCTGCTATTTGGGGGAGAACTGCCTTGCCCATCAGGCTCAGGTTTGGTTGTTTCCTTAAAAAGAAGCCAATTGTGGTTTCCTAAAGTACGACTGAACCTAAAAATCTACTGCAGGCCTAAGCAAAAAATATTTTTATGCAGCCTGCAGGGATCCAATTACCTGATGGAGCAACACTCAATTTCAAAGTCAAACTGGACAGTTCATGCACAAAGGCAATGACTTCTCACTAAAGGATACTCCCCTATTGAACACTCTTGATTAGCTGTCACATCAAGTAATTTTAATGAATATTTACTCTTATTGGATTTGTTTTGCACACATATTCTACATCATTCATACATATTTGAGTATATAATTGTCTATATAGTAAAGCAATGTCCTTGGTAGCCTATTTTAGCCCAAAGTTATTCCTCACCGAAACAGCTGACACATGTCCTGGCAACCAGGTAACTGCCATTTCCCCACTACTTTACACAAAGGCCCTCAGACTCCTCTCTTTCCTTCTTCACAATTTACAGCTCCCATGGACTACCACCACGACTTTTTCCTTCTTCCTTTTGCTAGTTAAAGTGTATACAAAGGTACTGAGAATGTTAAAATAAAGTCCTTTAATAATAATAAAATTATTTATTGGAATTTATCACTGTTTCACATTGGATGATCACAGGAATTAGTACCTATCAAGATTCAAAATGTGCTTGTAGAAAACACACACTATAAACCAGCCAATTTTATAGTTCAGCATGCACATAGATAAGATGAGCATTTTCATCTTATCAGTCTCCTTCTGATTTTAAGAGTAGATAGTTAGAAAGAAAACTAAAAAGAAACTGTTATTTTCAATGCTTTTAATTAGTAAAATTACTTATAAATAGCCTAACACTAGATTACAAAATATAATATGAATTATTATTCAGAGAAAAAAATAATAATGGAAACTAGAACTGAGCCTTAATTTTCTAATTATATTATCTTACAAATGTTATTTCTTTTTCTGACATTCCACAAAACAGCAGTGGCATACCTGGAAACCAACAATTTTTAAAACAGCAGGAAGACTATAACATAAGAAAGCATGAATCAAATATTTAGGTCGCTATATGTTTATGAGATTTTAAGTGTCCTAAAAGGCAACCAAATAGATTCTCTTCTTATAGTAAAGTATCTCAACTACTTTTCAAGTATCAAGGCTCCTGGGATTCAAAGAAATACGTTTCCCTTTTAGGTACGAGTAGCCGCACCATAACAGAGGAGAAGGATGCCACGGGCTCAGTACAGAAAAGCACACGTTCGCGGGGCTGCGCGGGGCGCAGGGTGCCTGTTCTGGGGGTCCCTGCGGAGAGGGGCCCCGCTGAGAGTCGGGGAGACACCACGGGGCTGCGGGCCGGGCCCTGCCCGGGCACACGGTCACCTGTGCGCCGCACCGGTGCTGCGGGGCGCGGCTGTGGCGGCGTGGCAGGGCGGGACAGGGCCGGGTAGGGCAAGGGTGCTGAGGCGCTGCCCGCCTGCAGGCGCGGGGGAGGCGGCAGGTCGGCGTGTCTCGTTTGTAGCCTCGCGTTGCTCGCTGGCTGCAGGCTGGACAGCAGCAACGGGGCTCTGGGATGCCGCCGACGAGGCGGGATACTGCGCGCTATCCCTCCCGGCCCCAGCCGACCACCGGAGCGGGGTCCCCGCTCCCCTTACCAGGCGCCCCGCGGCTCGGCAGCCGCTCCTCAGCGCGGTCACGGCCGCCATCTTCCCCCGCGCAGCGCCGCCCGCACACACCCCCGGCACAGCCAACCGGCGGCGGCCGCGCCGGCACAGCCAACCAGGCGGCGGGCGGCGCCCACACATCGGAACGAGCGGCCCGGCGGCCCCTGGACGGGCACGGCCGGGGTAAAGGCGCTGGCAGCAGTGCGGGCCGTGCGGCCTCCCTGGGCCACGGCAGCGGGAAGGGCAGCGCCAGCGGCTCGGCCGTACTCGATACGTGCAGTAAAGTCCCGAGCGTGCCTGCCTGACCAACAGGCCCGTGTCTGCGCTTCTGCCTGAGCGGAGGCTGTAGCCAGGTGGAGGGCGGTCTGTTCTCCCAGGCAACTAGCGATAGAACGAGAGGACATAGTCTTAAACTGTGCCAGGGGAGGCTTAGGTCCCGCATTAGGAAGAATTTCTTCACAGAAAGGCTGATTAGACATCGGAAGGGGCTGACCAGGAAGGTGGTGGAGTCACCGTCCCTGGGAGGTGTTTAAGGAAAGATTTGGACGCGACACTTAATGCCATGGTCTGGTTGACACGATGATGTTCGGCCATAGGTTGAACTCCGTGGTTGCAGAGGTCTCTCCCAACCTAACTGATTCTCTGGTTCTGAGGAAGACTCTCCTGTAAGCGTGCAGACAGCAGTCTGGCCGCTGTCCCCCGGCGCTGTCCCGCCCGGTGCCGCAGCCGTCACCGCTCGGGCCCGGCACAGGCAGGACAAAGGCCTTTCCTCCTGCGGGACGCGGAGCCGCACCAGCAGCGCGGGGCGGCTGGATGCAGTCGGTGCCGCGGGGAGGCGGAAGCTGCTTCGCCCGGGGGAGGTGCCTGCGCTCGGCGCCTGCTCTCACCGCCGCCCGGCACCCGAGCATCCCAGCCGCGCCTCCCCCGGCCCTGGCCCCGGCGCTGCTCCGCCGCGGGCTCGCCGTGTGCAGGGCCCCACCGGGACCGCATCGGCGCGGCCTCTGCGAGAGACACCGCCCGCGACCAGCCATGGACGGGGACAGGGTGGAGATAGACGGCGGGATCATGGAGGGGGTGAGCGCCAGCGGCGGGCCGGCCGCAGCTTCGGTGGCCCCGCGGCGGCGGCCCCGGCCGGGTGGGCGGGAGGTGCCGTAGCGCCTGACGAGCGGCGTTTCTCCGCGCAGGGCGGGCAGATCCTGCGGGTGTCCACGGCGCTGAGCTGCCTGCTGGGGCTGCCGCTGCGGGTGCGCCGGATCCGCGCCGGGCGGAGCCAGCCCGGCCTCAGGTGAGACCCTGCGGCGTTCAGCCGGCACTGGCGGCGTGTGGGGCCCTCCTGGGGTCGCGCAGAGAGCCTCGGCTGGAACAGCTGTGTTTCCATTGCTTTGAGAAAGCCTCGTTAGCAGAAAATGCCGTCCGTGGCTCTCAAGGGGCGAGCGCAGGGGAACGCTGAGGACGAACCGGGCTCGGTCCGCTGCCGGGGCAGGTGAGGGCGCGGCCCGGCCGCCACCTCGCGACTGATTCCAAAGGTGCCAAGCGGACCACGCGGAAAGAAAGGAGAAATACAGTCACATAACGCCTCAGCAGAACAGCTCAGCGAGCGTACCCCGTTAAGAAGAGCTAATGTAAAGGTGGTGGAGTCACCGTCAACAAACTGAGAGGCAACCCCAAGGCGCACACGTAGCAAACCTGTTCGCTCTCCTGGGGCGCTGCTGCGGGTTCTTGCTCTGCCAGTATTGCCATTGTTATCCCATTCCACTTCTGTCCAAGCATTTTTCACATTAGGATAAGCGACTGCTCCTGCATGCCATCTGTCTGGACCCATTTTAATGGAAGATACCAGAATCCTGCGTATTCCAGAATGACCTGAATGCTGCTCCTTTGGCTCCTGTGAACTCAGGAGAAGTACTGTAGCAACCTGAGCGAATTTCTGGACCTTGTCTGATCAGAAATTTGCAATTATACTGTTTATTAGTTGGTGTTTAGTAGTTCTTTTAAAGTAACATGAGTATGTAGTCTACTTGCATGTATCCTTAACTTTGTGTTTTCACTCCAAGGCCTCAGCATCTGTCTGGACTGGAGATTGTTCGAGATCTGTGTGATGGGAAGCTGAATGGTGGAGAAATTGGCTCAACAGAAATAACCTTCATTCCTGGGAAGATCAAAGGTGGAACCCATGTAGCAGATACAAAAACAGCAGGGTATGTCTTTGTCCACAACTTTTGATAACTTTAGAATTATGGCAGCAGTCATTTGATAACTTGAAAATTATCGCAAAAGACTGGTGCAAAAAAGAACATTTATACATGAGTAATGACCCAGAATATGTGCTGCCTGAATCAGATTTATGTGACCAAAGAACCTGTAGTATAGACAGGATATGTATAAATAAAGTATGTGCAAGTATAATAGTTTTTAAATTATAATTGATATAAAACTTGAATGCTTGATTCATGTTAAGCAAAAAAGATGCGCCTGTGTTTACAACCTTAGCTATTATTTTCTCATATTACTATGTTATATAGCAGATCAAATGCATTAAATTAGATAAGTATCTCAAATGCATGAAGTCTGAAATAATCATCATATAATGTAAATTTTCAGAGTTTACTTACACACATAGTGGTACAGTGTGGGATACTAATCTTTTGAAACTGGGTACATATTCTATCCACAGTTCTTTGTGCCTGTGTTTCTTCTGTATTTCTGTGTTGGGTCCTTTGTCCTTGGAATCTGTTGCAAAACAGAGTAAATGGGTTTAGTTGTAGAAGGCTGGTGTGAACAGTTGTTTGGCAGCATAAGCCAGAGCAGGCATAAGTTAGTTTCCTTTAAGTTAAGAGAAATATTTTTCTGAGCAACAATAGTATAAACAACCAAGCTGATGCCTTTTACTTAGCACATAAAAGTTTGAGTAAGCCACAATGCAGCAGAATTGATAATTAAGCACAAGAAAAAAAGGAGAAACACTATGGTTCACAAAGATTTGGGAGTTATTTAAGAAAACAAACCCATGTTTTCTCAGTTCTGTGGTGATTACTGTTTTTACAGTTCAAAATTATGTTTCAGAAGTAACTCTCTTGTTTTGCCAAACAAACTTCTACTTTTGGAATACTTACTTTGAAAGCTTTTTTATCTCTGTGAAATGTGGAGAGATTCAGTGATAGGGGAATCTTGTATTTAATACCTTAATATTTTCTATGACCCTGAATTCTTTCTGTGTGGCATGCTGACAAGCTTCTAAGCAATTTCATAGTTTTCTAAATATTTTGTTATTAAATAAGTATTAAAATGTTATTGCTGCTAAGCCTTCTCTGCTTTTATCATCTGCTAGCTAAACCCATGGTTTTCACAGTCCCATCAGAATACTAAGTAAGATGCCTTTTACTTCAAACAGGACTATTAAAGATGGAATTATGGTGGAAAAAAACCACCTTCATTTTTAGGCCTGCTAAGGACGTGAAGCCTTAAGTTAGTTTTTTTTTAAGATTAATAAGTTTATAGGTAACTTTAAAGATAAAATGCTTATGTAGGTGCTCTGGAAAGTCATTTGCCCTTGATTTGTAATGATTCTATGGAATTTTATGCATTATGACTATGACATCTGAGTGTCTTACTGCTTTTAGGAGTGTGTGTCTACTGATGCAGGTAGCAATGCCCTGTGTGCTGTTTGCTGCTTCCCCATCAGAGCTTCATTTAAAAGGTGGGACTAATGCTGAGATGGCTCCTCAGATAGACTACACAGTCATGGTAGGGAAAAATTCCTTTGGCTTGGTGCATCTTTTATGAATATGTATTCAATGTAATGTAACTGCTGTTCTGCTGCTGCTCTTACAGCAAATAGTCTTTGTTTTTAATTGCTAAAGAAAATGTCACTTAAAATACATTCTTTAAAAGTGCTGTGATTTGCTCTTCCTTTATCCTTAAGAAAATAGTTTTACACAAAGTGACATTCAGTATGAAGTATGAGGAATGTCAAATAAGCTTTATGGATGAGACGCTATTTTTTAAATAATGGAACTGAAATTTTTGTCTTGAGTTTTTGTTGTTTTTTTTTTTTTTGGAAGACTGTGTGAAATAGTAGGAGAGCAATACAAAATAAATTTTCTCTGTGTTTTTTATATGTGCTTGTTTTTCAGGTTTTTAAGCCAGTAGTTGAGAAGTTCAATTTCATATTTAATTGTGACATAAAAAAAAGGTGAGCTGTGGAATCACATTGCAGAGACAGGCCTTGCTGTACCTGTGTGTGAGCTCAGAAGCACACACACACAAGGTGCTATCAGTCAACTGGAGGGATGAATTTATAATACATGAACTAATCTGCCTTAGCTGTCCCTGTGTGTACTGTTACCATATTATAAATGTGATGTGGTCTTTCCTGTCTGTTTTTCATTGCTGAGTCTACAGCTGCTGTGTAATGTTTCCTGCTGGCTACCCCTGAGGGCAGTGCATGCTGAACTGGCAGCACCTTACTAAGCCTCTCCTGAGGTGCCATTTAGGTTGGTGTTAGGTAGTTAATAAGATGTACATTACAAAGTAATACTGTTAAAGGACATAATTTCACTATAAAAGTTTCTAAAGCACACATCAAGAAACTGTCCCTTTTTTTGGTTTCTTTGTGATCTTTGTGTTTAGTTATATCTGATTACTGTTTCTAAATAGGGGCTACTATCCTCAGGGAGGTGGTGAAGTTGTAGTGCGGATGTCTCCTGTCAAAGAGTTGAGCCCAATTAACTTAACAGAACGTGGCACAGTAACAAAGATATATGGAAGAGCATTTGTTGCTGGAGCACTGCCTATCAAAGTGAGTGCTGATAATAGTTCTGGTAGTATCCAACTTCATATATCTATATAAAATTGCATGTAATGTGCTTAACATTCATCTACTGTTCCAGTATTCTGCAGTTTTTCCCATACAGATTTAGTAGCCTTATTAAATGGCTTCAGTTATTCATGCTGTAAAATAGTATATTGGACATTTCTAAAATGCATTTATTGCATTGCAGTGTGTAGCTAAAACAGGAAACGAGAACACTAACCTTAATATCCTTCATATGACTATTCAAAAGTCTTTAGCCTGTATTGAGGGGTATGTTACATCTGTTTTATGTATCATTCCTGTTTGTATGGGTTATTTGAAATAGGAAATCATGGCTCTTGTTCATAGATCTATGGGTAAGCTATGGTGCACTGTAAGAGGCAGAGGAGAGAAAACATCAGATTTTTTTCAACCATTGCTAGGGGTATTAGATTAAGGGTAGGTTTAGCTAAAAATTAAATGGAGAGAGATTTTCTCCTTTACACTGCCTTTCTGTCCTGAGTGATGGGATCTCCTAAAGGTTCTTTCTCATACGCAGGCTAGGAATTATTAGAGGAAGGAAAAGAAGAAATTGAGTTATTTTTGAAGAGCTGTGGATTGCTGGTCTTGGTCTCAGCATCTCCAAACCTATAAGTATTAGCTATGATTAGCTCACAAGGATGGGATAAGCTTCATTTGTCCCAACTTGTCTGTGATTAAAATTTTGTTTTTGTTTTTGCTTTGTTTTTATTATTATCTCTTATAGAATATATCCTGTACATAAAAGTTGTGAGGGCTGTTTTTGAAGTTGGTTTTTGGTGGTTTTGTATAATCTAGTGTTTTGATATACTCAAGACTAAAATCTTTCTCCCTAAGAATGAAAAGTTTTTGAATTTGTATTGATATTGTAGTTTCTACAGTCTGTGACCTTCTCAGATGACTGATTACAGTCATCTCTATAACAGTCATTAATTAGACTTAGGAGGAAAAAGTATTGTAGTTACATAATTTCATTACTGTTTTTATGTCTTATCTTGTTAGCTGGCAAAAGACATGTCATCAGCAGCAGTGAGATGCATCAGAAAAGAAATCAGAGATCTTTATATTAACATTCAGCCTGTCAGAGAACCTGATGATCAAGCCGTTGGGACTGGAAGTGGAATAATGTAAGAGAGTTCAAACTTTCTATTGATACCTGTATTCTTGCTGGTTGATAGCGATATCTTGATTTCATGTCTGATAAATAATGTGTAATGTGAGTGATTGTGTTCTTAGTTTTGATTCTGTTTTTCATGCTTAGCATTGTTGCAGAGACTTCAACAGGTTGTTTGTTAGCTGGGTCATCCCTTGGCAAGAGAGGTAAGAATTCCATGAAATCTTTGAGATTTAACTGAATACAGCTAGGAATCTGAAAAATCATCTATTTAAAGATCTGATGCTTTGAGTGATGCATTTTTAAACAGATGTTGTTTAGTAATAAATGACACCAGAAATGAAGAGATATATATCAGTAAATGTAAATCTTACAAAAATTATAAAACTACTAAGCTTACCTTTTATCTGAAAATGTTTCTAGACTTCAAGAACATAGACTTTGTGGTTTACCTGTTAAGTTTTTGTTCAACAGCGGATCTAGATTAAAATTAATAGAGATGATTTTGGGTTTAAATTATTTAAATAAATTAATTTTCTGACAAAATGGGGCTACTTTCTACTGCTTAGGAAGTATGAACTGTATGTCATCATATGGTGGGAAGGGTTTTTAAAGCAGATATTTGAGGCCAAGAACATGAAAATAAGGTTTAAAAAGTTGATAATTTCTTGATTATTTTTTCCTTCTGTATTTTTAAAATGTTAGATAGTAATTGTCCGCTTGCTAATATCCTGGATTTCTCTGTTAGGAAAGAATTCTGACAAGGTTGGCATTGAAGCGGCTGAGATGCTGCTTAAGAATCTTAAACATGGTGGAACTGTGGATGATTCTCTGCAAGACCAAGTAAGGCTCCTGTATGTAGAACACACGTGTTACTTGTAAAGAATATGAATCTGGACAGGGAAAAATGAGATGTTAATTGAAAGTTTAGAGATCTGTGATCACAACATTCCTAGTGTTATCAAATTATATACAGATTTTAGGAACCACAAATGCTTTTGGCTTTGCACTATCACCCTCAAATTTTCCCTTCCTGTAACTCTTACTAAGTATGGAAAAAAGAGGCAGGAATTTGCATCTATTTGGCATTCCAGGTAGTGATGTGAAAATAGCTCCCTGGTTACATATGAAGAATGATACTAAGTGAAGGTATTAGAGAATAGAATGTCTAGGAGGTGCTTCCATTTGTCTTCCTCATGTAATTTCATTTGAGCAATGAAGCCCTCCACTGTTTTATTTTAGTCTGGTAAGAATCTTGGGCTGTTTCAGACAGGATGATATTACCTCTTAGTTGTAAGCACCTGGGTACACATTACTATTATGTATTATAATAGGAAGTATTTAGGTCTTGGACTCATCCAACTTTTTTCAGACCATGCACAGTAGCATTGGTGGCAACAAGCCACAGCCAGATTCGGTGTGTATGAAACTGCACAGAGTTAGATCAGGCATTACAGAGCACTTGTCATGGCAATGTTTGTAAATCAAGTCAAAGGTCTTAAAGTGTCTGGTGATCAGGAAGTGTTAGAATTAAAGAACCTGCTTGTGAGTTTTTCTCCCCATGTAGGTAATCTACTAACCTGGAGTCTTACATGACTTTGGGGAGTCTGGGGGAAAACAAGGTTAAATGCAGTAACAGGAATTCAGGTGCAAACTCCTCTGTGAAAAAGGAGTATCCCTTTGGTAACAGGCATTATAGTAGTAATTTCCAAACTTCTTGAGCCTTGGATCACTCTTAAAACTCAACGTCAACTTTTATGAAACCTGACAGATCACATCTTTGCATCTACAGACGTTTTGCACTTTTTTTTTGTTTTTAATCAGTTAGTTACTAGAATCTGAAGAATAACTTAATCCCCTTTACCTCACAGCTGATCATTTTTATGGCACTGGCAAACGGAGTGTCTAGAGTGAAAAGTGGACCAATTACACTTCATACTCAAACAGCCATACACTTTGCAGAGCAGTTAACAAAGGTGAGTCCGAAAGTTCAAGAAGTTTTATCTGTCAGTTGACATCCAGTAACTGACTAGGCAGTGTACAGTTCAGCAGGAATTGTGAGCTGAACTTGACCATGGAGAGTAAGCATGCATAGAATAATTGCTACAAATATTTATGTGGGAGTTTTCCTGAAAAGTGAACACAGTTTAAAGTTAAATGCTTTCAGAATGGTTAGCTACTTTCACCACCTTTATTTAAATTTTTTTTAATTATATGGGTCAAAGCTGTAATATACATAAACACATGGCAATACAATGACTTGGCATCAGATACTGAGTATTTAAACTAATGTGTGTGATAGAATTAATTTGTGATACATTTCTAATCCTCTTTTAGGCCAAATTTACTGTAACAAAATCAGAAGATGATGATCCTGGTAATGATACATACATCATTGAGTGCCAAGGAATGGGGATGATAAATCCAAACCTGTAGGATTACAAAAAAAAGGCAGCAAGCTGAAAAAGGCAGCACTCAACATACCTCAGTGATGTATCAAACTCCATCTCAATGGCTGTATAATGTGTGTAAACAAGAGAAACCTTCTGTCAGAGTAACTAACTTCAAGGATGATGTCAAGCTTTTCTTTGGTGTGATGAGAATCTGTCATGTGAAAAATTAAAACTTTTTTTTACCATTAGCAGCAAAATGAGTAGCACAGGACAGCAAATAGAGAATATTGTATGTATGTGAGAACTTCAGTTAGAAGCTTGAAAAATTCAACTTCACCAAAGCAGAAAATAACAGTTTTTAGTTTTGAAAACCTGCTGTCAGTATTTCTTTCCCTTTTGAAAAATACTTTTTTCTCTGGAAACCTTTATGTTATGAGACACATGGAATGAAGTGCACCATCAAATCTGTATCACTTAGCCATTTGGCTTAAATTGTGTGGGAGGGAATAATAAAGCAATATCCCCCTATAAAAGGCTGGTATTTATTTGGGCTGTTATCTCAGCAGGCTGTGTGCTAGGGGATGATGGATACAAAATAACTTTTCAGCAGTATAATTTCTCTCCCTACAGGAAAGAGAATGCATTAAGTAATCTTCCTTTAAATCTTCTAAACTGTTTTAAAAAACCTCAGGCAAGCTAAAACAATGTACATTCCATACACCAGCTCTTAATGACATGATTGTATTTTCTAGCTAGTTGTTCTTGTTATCATACTAACCAAGTCTACATTTTGATTGAGCTGGTGGTTTCTTTTTAAAGGGAGTACTTCATTTCAGCTGAAATGAAGATGCTGCTGAACACATCTATGTAGACACATACCTGGAGCACTGCATGTACACACAGGTATGTTTAGGCAAATAAAATCCAATTGTATTTTCCCCCATCTGTGGATTAAGTAAGGAAGACCTTCTACCAATCTGGCCGTGATCATGCTACAGAAGTTTTTTTCTGAAGTAGAAAGAAGGTAAAAGGAGAAATAAGGCATAATTTGTTTTGTATATGAAGACATGAATCAGAGTTGGAATCACTTAACCAAAACTGTATAAATGCACTCTAAAAGCTTGAATTGATTTCCAAGTTTCCACGGCTCAGCCTGAAGCCTTCACTCAAAGATCTTTTTCCCCTCAGTTGTGGGTACTGAACCTAACAGCTAAAGATGTATCTTGAAGTATCATTTGTGATACTGATTAAGATAATGGCATTACTGTGCATTTCTAAGACAAAGAAAAACCTTTACTAACATCCAGTAGTATCTTTCTTCTTAGGAGTTTTCCCCATCTCCATCCAAAAAGTAGTGGAGAAGAATGCTCTTAATTTCCAATTATTTTTCTCTAGTACCGAGCAGAGTCTGAAGGGGGCAACAGACACTTGCTGAAGTACGTTTGTGACACAGACACTCGACTGCTTTTGAAGAGCACCTCTCCGAGTTACCAGTCTGTGCTGCTAACGATTTTCAGTGTTTCTTTTCACAAGAGCTCTGAACGTGTTTTTAAAAAAAAAAAAAAAAAAGGAAAGAAAGCCCCAAAGGAGTTTGTGTCTAAGAAAACAAACTTTTCTAAAGCACATTTGAATGGATCTTTACCTGTTTCCAGAATTCATAAATTAAATACTCGACCGATTTAACGTAATAGAGATTTGTTCTGAGGGGATGACTGCGTGTAACTTGGCTAAACTTCCTGGTTAAGGCACCACTAGCTTAGGGGTTATATCATGTCGATTAGAACCTCATCCACTCAAGTTTTTAAAATTTTCCAAGATGGACACTCTACAGTTTCTCTGGGTAACTTATTAACAGGGTTTAATCACTCCCAGAGCTGATAGTTGATGTGAGCAGGCAAACAGGTTAGGCTTTTTGCTTGCCTAGTTTTTGTGGGGTTTGTTTCTTAAGCTGAGTGGCTGCTTCTTGCTACGGGACGCATTGGGAAGGTGAGCCTAGCAATATGCCAATTCTTCACTGTTTGAAAGAAAACCTGGCAGAAGAAAATTGTATAATCAGTTCTACATTAGTCAGAAGGTTTCTAATATGTAGGAGATGCTCAGGTTGCTCTGACATAACAAAGCTTCAGTAATCCCTAGAACTAAGACAATAAAAATCCAAATCTATTACAAAAATTTATATAATCTTGCTGAAATTCAGTACAGAAAAGCATATTGAATAGTGTATAACCTACATAGTTCTAAGTATTCCTTTTTGTTACCTTTGAAATTCAGTTGTTGGATTCTCTAATTTATTATCTTTTTACCAATGTCCAGTCAACCAACTATCACAGAGCACAGCCAATTAAATGTATTTTATTATGCACTTCCAACATATGTAGAAATTATGCTTCTCAAGAGATAATAAATTTGACTTTCTCTGTACTGTTATTTAAAGTTACCCAACACTGTACACCTTTATAAACTACAATCCAGAACGGTGCCTTCCCTTTAGATTTTAAAATCTCTAGTGAGTGCCTTGCACACTTGACCTTCTTACCCTGTAATCTCTGGTTCACTTTAGAAGGCAAGTAAGAATGACCCACTTTCTTTCTCAAGAGATTCTTTATGAACTGTAAACATACTTAGATATTAATGCCTAAATGGTTTAAAAAGACTAAATAAATCAGCATAATTAGCTCCTGCTATGTTAAGAAAACTTTATGAATAAAATCACAGCTAAATTAAATCAAATTTAGGTAGACTCTTGTAGGATTGTGCACACAGACATACTGCATTATGCATGAAAAGTAGGATAAGCTTGAGCATGATTTTGTGTCTGGTCTCAACCCCTGGCTGGAGTGCCTTTTTATAGCTTCTCTTTGCTTCTGAAAAACACTGCCAGTGTGCATACCTGAGATGTCTGCAGAGCCACAATTTTTCCTACATTCACAAATGTACAAGGCTATCTGGGAACAATTGCAGCAAAAAAGAAGAACCAGTGAAACTTAGAGAATTATCTCACATTGGAATTTCCAGGTTTACCCAACACTTCCTGAAGCCAGGTCTATCTAAAAGTGTCATTTGGAAAGAATTTTAAAATATGCAGATTTTGTTTCTAAGGAAAGTTAAAAAGTAAAAATCACAAAAGAGAATTCAGTTGAACAAAAAAATCCCATTGAAAAACTGAAGTGCATTTCTGTGTTCCCAACAGACATAGAAAAGCATATAGATGCTCAGCCAAGAAAGATTAACAAATCCCACATTACCAGAAGGAAACCACCTCTTAGTAAATGCAATAAATAGCGGCTCAGCAATCCTGACAACTATTGCTGCACCTCCGTGTGCTCCATAAGCCTGTTAGAAAGAGCAGCTGGTCATTACTAACTGGCAGTCCTTGGGAGCTTCCTTGCAGGCCCGTTCCAGTGTCCGCCCTCCCTCCCTGGGGCCTGACCTGGGGCTGCCCCCGGGCAGAGGAGAGGCTGGAGGGCTGGCCTGTCCTTGCTCACCTTGGTCACTAAGAGGGCTGTTCCCTAAGGCCATCACTGCAGGGCTTCCTGGGCTAGGGGAACCTGGAGCTGATTTAATCAGGCATTACATACCACCTTCTCCTCCAGGGTTAGAAAAATCTCTACATGGGAGTCATTCACAATAGATTTTGCTCTTCAATAGGACTAAAATCTCTAAATAATTTTTATTTCCTGCTATACACATACATGCACAAATTTTATTACCCAGGCCCAATTAACATCCTGTCACCTCATGGTGACCTTTTACCAGGAAGTTTATTATAATTCCTCCACTTTTTCTATGTACAATAATTAAATACTCTTCCTTGCATATATACTTGCACAATTTTTAACGGAGGTGATAAAAATCATAAAATGGATTTGGGACTACTACTATCATTCATATTCTACCAAGTTCCTGCTTTCCCTTTTTGGTGGGTTTCTGCATCATAAAACTAAAATCCTCCAGGTTTACATTTACTTTCAATTCACTTAAGTTTTAAATCTACAAATCAAAGCATGAGCTGCAGGTCTTGTTACATCCCACTCCTACATTGCACGTGCTTTATGTATTTAAGCTTAAATTTTACAGCATAATTCTTAAATTTAATGCAATACGTGCAAATTAGTTGTTGGTAGTTAGTGGTGTAGTTTTTCTCTTTCTTCAGATGTCCTGCCCTTTTGAATATTAACTAGTAATTACAGTGCATTACTTGAAGCTCTTTAACTTTCCTTTGTATCAATTTACAATCATAATTTTTAACGATAAGGTTGGATTAAATCACTGGTGGGAATGTATTAACCTTTTGTTCAGGAAGAGATGAGACATTGCTTGCACCTGCTCTACAAATATGCACTGGGTTTTCTTATGCTAATTGGGCACATTTGAATCTTACATAAAAACTTCAGTGTGGGTGTTTAGATACAACTGAGATGCTTACATGTAATACTGCTCAAACAAGCAGTGGCAATGACTCACAAGTTCTATGTACGAAGGAAATGGGATTAATCCTCTCAAACTGTGTCTCTCTAGTGTACTTCCATGAGAGAGCATTGTGCTTGGATGAATGCAGTCATTAGAGAAAGACAGTGGACCAAAATGTGTGGGGACTAAAGTCACCAGACAAATAATTATATGCTGCCCTTTACAAAAAGTTCTCCAGGAAATACTGAACTCTGGTGCTGACTGAACTTTGTTACTCTCAAAAAGGGTATTTTTGAACCTTTTCTCCTCTCATGCCCTTAGATCAACTGGTGACTGTTCCTCTTCTGAACCCACATGCCTGATTCTGGTCACTGAAATATTAGTAGAACATTTACTCTTTTCTATTTTTCATTTACTGTGTTACTATTTTCTAGGCCATGTTGAGAATACTGCATCCTGGTTTGGGCCCTTCCATACAAGTTTGACACCAATGGTCCAGCTGGCCTGTGGCTGGAGCTCTTTGAGGAAAGGCTGAAGGAAGGGGTCTTGTTCAGCCTGGGGCAGGGATGGATTCGGGCACCCACTGGGAACCTGCCAATGCCTGCACAGAGGTCATGGAGGAGATGGAGTCAGGCCCATGGTGTGTTGCAGAGGGCTAGAAACTGAAACAAGAGATGCTCAGGCTGGCCAAAGCCCTGACCAACCATTGCTTGAGCTCGTTGCTGACCCTGCATAGTGCAGGAGTTTGGACAGGAGCCCTCCTGTGGTTACTTCCCATCTCAGTTACCCTATGATTCCAAAATCCCTTTCTGGCAACTAATGATCATCCAAACATAGTACAGAAGAATTCTCTAAAATATTTCAGCACAGGTGATCTATAACCAACGATGTTGAAATCAGTCATAGGTTACATAAAATACTACACTGAATAATGGTGCAATAGGGAAAAAATGCCAAATTCTTTTCAAAAGGAACAATGAAGAAGGATTTTTTTAAGAAATAGAGCTAATCTTGAATTCAAAACAAGTAACTGCAAACACAGACATCAAATCTGTTAGTGACTGGAGAGAATAGGAAGTTATATCAGTATTTAAAAATTAAGTAAGGTAGGTCAACTGGAAACTGCTTCCCTAATATTTGACCGCAGAAAAGTCTATAAAGACTGAAGTAAAACAAGTGAGAACACAGTCCTATGTAAACTTAGGCAGAACAAGAATTTTTCTTTTAATCCCAGATTTGCAAGTGCATTGAAGACCAAAATTCAAGGCTTAGGAAGCCTACTGATAAGTGCACTTAAAGGCTGGAAGTTCTTATAGAGTACACATATGGAGAAGCTCACACTACAGGCTGTGTGACTGAGTTTTTGTCCCACCCAACTGCCTCTTGGGTGTTTCATGGTCTAATAAGGAACTCAGATTTGAAAACCACACTTTCAAATAATAACTGATCTGATTCTTTTTTTTTTTTGCCTGGAAATACTTTAGGATTAAATATTAGACAAATTTTCTGCCACACCATACTAGTTTTTAAACAAATATAAGCTCAGAAAACATCTAGAATTATTTTTCTTTCTCCCAAAGATATTTGTCTAGCCTCTTAAGGCTTTCATTACCAGATAAATTATTCCTTTATAAAAATACACTTTGTGAAATGATTTTTCCACATAGAAACCTCTCTATAAACAAAATTTTACATGCACCGCACTCTTACAGTTCATACAACTCTAGATGACCTGAAGATTGTACAATTCTTGTAACCCTGAAATGCACTAGTACATTTTATGTTTTCTCAGCTATTATTGTTTGTAGTATCAGAAAAAAGAAAACAGGCTTGTTTTACTTCTTTCATATTAAAAAAAAAAAAAGATGAATAAAGCATTCACATTTTAGCAGAATGGGGTTTTACACAAAATATCTGCAGACTAAGATAAATTCCAATATACTATGTTTCAGAGACAGCAGTCTAAACTTCATTGTTATTATAAAAGCAAACACTTGCTTTTGCTATGATGTAAATTCCCATAGTCATGGTTTCATTTGTGTCAGAATTTGGGCTGTGGGCATAGATGGCAAAGAAAGGAGGGAAGAATAAGCAGTGAGTCTAAACATCATTTCTACACATTTATTCTACCATCATCTCTCCAAATTTAACCACGAATGGTTATGATTTTGAATTCTACTTTGCTGTCCTGGCTTGCTAAGCAGTATTTTACAGCAAATGTATTATGCTCACTCACCTTTCAGCTATATGCAAATTTGCCAATTATATTGCTTTTTACAAAAGTGAGTCCTCTCTTCCCTTGTTCCCCTTCCCAAAATTCCTTAGATATTTCCTTTCTCCCTGATCAAGGATAGGTTAATAGTTAGGTCCTCTATCAATACTATTCCATGATGTGAACATAAAGAAAGTTCTCAGGTCACAGCAATTGAATTCACAGAATATCCAAGTTAAAAGTTGTTGCTCTGAAACAGCACTGCAAAGCACTGGCCTCAAATAAACAGGGAATATCAACATGTGCTGACAAATCTTAGGCAGCCACACTGGACTCATCATCAGAAATGAGGATAAGCACATGGCCCCCTTTATGTTTAAGTGATTTGGTGGTGCTGTATAAATATCTCTTATCAGAACAAGATTGCTAGCATTCTCTGCTACGTGAGAGAGTTCATTTTCATAATCAAATTATCAGATGTAAAACTGTAAAGGAAGACTATGATTTAAGCTGATCTGTATGAAGTCAAAATAGGACTTAAAAATGGATTACATTCCATAAAGACCAGTGAATCTTGAGCCTTCTATCCATTCAAATCTTTTAGCTTTTTATTGCTCCCCACATCACAAATGTGTGCTTTGAACTTCAGCTCCTCAACTTTACCAGGAATTTTGCAATGTACTACTGAGTTCTCAGCTGAAACATTCTTAATAGTACCAATACTGTTTGGGGCTCTTTTTCCATTCCAAAATATAGGAGTCTCTGGTGTAAAAAGCCTCTGAAAAGAACTTTTATTTCTGTTTCGTTTTTTTGTTTGTTTGTTTTTTTAATCTGTTTTTCAGTGCTAAAAAAAGGAACTGTTTAAAAAAAATAAAAAAAAAAAGCTGCTGATTTTGCTGAAGGGCAAATAAAAGACCTGTGCAGCTATTTGATGAAAGCATTAGAATTTACTGATTTCCTTCATCTTATTACAACTGGAACCAAATTTTCAAACTTGGTGGACTGCTGGAGAAAAACTTTAGAAACAACTAGCTGGTTTAGAAGTTTATCTCTTTCAATAGGACAGGGCATGCTCCCAGGTAAAGCTGAGAATATTCAGATACCTACATGAAGTCTTGTTTCCAGAAGTGGCTACTTGTGCTTCCACTGAAGTTTACAGTTGTTGCAGTGTGCTCAGATCCTCTGAAATGGAGCACACATTTAAGTTTTCTTTGCTTCTCTTCTTTTTTTCCCAGTCAGTTGTAAAACCTGCACAGCTGAAGACAGATTTGATTAGTAACAAAGAAATAGACTATGTAGAATGAGTTAATGTAGTCCAAAAGCCATATACTATATAAAAATGTTTTATATATCAACTCTTTATGCTTGCTGAAAGAAATTAGGGTAACTGAATCAAGGATAGCCACCATCACAGAGAAGAAGTCAATGTGATGTTGAACTAACTTACTTTTAACATACTTTGGTCAGTCAGCACAAAAAGTTTTGAAACATTAGATTTGTTTGCTTCCGTCTAATAGGATGGTGACCTCCAGGACAAGATTTATGTTCTCTGACTGCAAGCCAGATTCCTGTATCCTGTTTATTTTTTAACATGTACTCTGTAAAATAAGCACAATTCAAATGCTTTGTCACTCAATTAAGAGTCAAGCCCAAGCCCACATTTAGACTGAATTTAGGTGTTTTATCCAATGATTATTTAATGATCCTGAAACAAAACCAGTGAAACCTTCCATATGAACAACCCAGCCACTCTGGTTATCATGCAGGAAAAAAGGAGATCCTCTTTCCCACAGCAAATTGGACAGCTATTGATTGCTGCAATTTGAAAGGAAAGCTATTTAAATCCTTTCTGCCAGAGAAAGAACTTAAACCTGGATCTCTTACTTTCTGGGAGATGCTTTAATTCACATAATGTGAAAAGAAGGAGCCCTATCACCTCTTATCCTGACTGTGGATAGTGTGGCTTTCTGATGAAAAAGCAGTTGGTCCCTCACACTGCAAGATCACAAGCAGATGGACTGATGTTCCTGCACGAGGAACTGGATTTCAAACGTACCCACCCTGCTGCTTATATCTGAGTAGCAACCACCAAGAATTCAGATGGCTCCCTGCTCCACTCCTCATGGGCTGCACTGTGAGCCTGGGGGCACAGACTGAGGCTCCCACTGTCCAGGAATTTGAGTCTCAGAGCCAGCTGCCACAATCTAACCATCTGCCTTAAAGCTTCTTCTCCCACACACGTCTGCATGAAATTCAAATTTCCAGTAAATAATTTCCTCCCCCTCTGTCCAACTTTACTATTCCCAGTAGCCACTACTCCCCTGGACATGTCAGTAATATGGGTAAAAGAAATAAGGTCAAAGTTCTGCAGAAGAAAGTAAGAAAACCTCAGAAAAATGTGCACATTTTTCCATAGGATCTCATGACGTATTACAAAAATCTCTGATACTTAGCAAGTTTAAATTACCCTGTTGATCTAAGCCTGTCTTTTGCTTTCTTTCTCATTCTCTCTCCCTAGTCAAAATTCATTCTCTTTGTGTCACTGGCAGTAGCATGTGAATTTGTGCAGGATTGAGCAATGCCTGCTGCAGACTATCAGCATCGCCATCGTGCAGACTCAGTTGTGGTCAAGCCAAGTACTTATGACAAGTAGAACCAAACTTTAAAAATATTCTTTTTTACTTCTTGTTTTTTTTTTTTTTCGGATTTCCTTTTCTGCTTCTATTTTTATTTTCTATGTTCTGCTTTCAAGTTCATTTCTTTCCTGCTTTATGTGCATTTCCTCACCCTCTCTCCAACTTTACATTTCCCTTTCCCCTCTCTCCTCTCACATTCAGATCTACTTAGAGAAGTATTACAATATCACAGTATTGATAAACTCCAGAATTAGAAGTACAGTCTGGCTCCAGCTAACCTTGGTCCTTGCAAAAACCATTTCACTTCCTGAAAATTACAACAATTGGAGATGCAGAAAGCATTCAAGGACATCTGTGTAAGTCCCTCCTCCAGTGTACAGGGGCAGAGACTCAGTTCCCATAAAAACAGCACCAGCCTCTGCCTCCAGAGACAGCTGCAGGAATGGTGGTTCATTAGGTCTTATGAAATAGAAGGAATACTGAAATAGGGGATTCACTTTATTTCAGCATGAATAGAGGGGAGACACATCCTCCTACTGTGTTTGGTTAGATTTTTTGCATTAAAAAATTTATTCAAACCACACAAAACTGAAGCAAATTCAGCTCATGCATATAATGCTGCAGCTGACCCTGAGCTTACAGTCAAGTCCCTGGAGCCATCTGCACCCACAGAACCTAGAGGGATAGATTTTCATGGGAACCTGGCTATGCCTGTGCCTGAATCACTTCTCCTGGCAGGTCTTTAGCTCAACCAACTTAGACAAAGTGAGATTTAATGTGTAGGCAGCATGGATTATCTGGGAGTTCTGGTTCAAGTAAGCTAAAACAGTCAAATACCATTTTAGTGAAAATGGATCCCCATCGTATACATGGAGATTTGTGAGTGCTTGCAATTACCTTCCAGTTCTTAGCAAAATACCAAGTTATTGGCCCACAGACAACAGACATCTTTGAAAGAAGGATGTTTCTATTTTAGCACTCCTTGTTTAGGTGACAGGGCATTGTATGTCTAAGACAGCCTCCAAACTGCTGAAAAGCTGTGATAGATATTTCACAAAATTACTTGCATGAGATTCCTGAGGTTTCTCAACTTTATCCAGGAAAAGAACAAGATTTTTTTCTTACATAAATGAGACTGACCTTCAATCAAGCCAAGATATGCAACAGCCACAAAAAGGCCAGAAATAAAACATTGAAAAAAACTTCAAATTTTAAAATAGTCTCTTTCCCAGCATTTTACTCCTACATGTGCTTTATCTACCCTGCACTGAAACTAACACCATATGAGGAAGAGCACTCTTCTGTCCCAGCAGAAGTAATAAACAGAGCAAAACCTACTCTGGCACAGCTTTACAGCTGGATGCAGAGAAAGAAATTTTTTCCCCCTGTAATCGTAGAAGCAAATAGTGTTGATGGAGATGACAAACACCTAATTTTAGGTCAGGGGATTGAATAGCTGCAAGGATGGTTGGCAGATCACACTGTAGTTATGCTCCTCTAAAAAGGCACTATTGTTGGTTGACACGAATTTTGATGTTACATAGATATGTGTATAAATCAGCTGACTTTAGATTATCACAGAAAAATTATTTCCTAAGCAATTTCTCTACAACAAGAGAGTAGAAAGGCAAACAGCAGCTATCTGCAGATTTATGTTCTTACCTCATGAATTTTGACACAAGTTTTCGGGAGTTTTGGCCTTTTTTGTTGTTGTTGTTGTTGAGTAAGTGGGTGATAATACAAAACAACAGGAACAGAATGTGTTCTTAACCAACTGGCTGTTTCAAAACAATGCTGGGAAGTTGCTGACATAGCAGTGTATCACTTGTACAGCAAAACTGCTGAAAGCAGAGCATACCTTCATCCAGTGCTGGAACTGCTCACTCGGTTCCTTAGGAAACACATCTAGACTGCAGTCTTTCTCCAGAGTCAGTGAGCACTGAACCACCGCAGTGCAGCTCACAGCCCTGGGTTTGTCCTCAGTGTCCCATTCTTCACCCAGCTTGATTCTTTGTTAATAGAGGTGCTGAGGTGGAAGACACCAAAGAAGTGTTACCTCAGTAATATAGGGAAACACATACTGGAGTTCATGGCTGCCCCTGGGATACAACTGATGTGGTCATAAAACAGGCAATCCAGAACGGATGTACAAGTGAGAACCTTCATATAGGAAAGGAGCAGAAGAGGTGTTTTCTATAATTAATACTGAACAAGAAATGAAAACTTCCCTTTTACTCAATGTTTATTCACTAAAGACAAAATATGCTGACCTTACTCTACATGAAAACTTCTTAGAACTTTTCATAGCAAGCAAATCTGTATTTTCATAGGCTCCTGATTATATTCGTGATGGCTGATTCTAAATGCCATTTGCAATAATCTGAAAAGGAAAGGGATATGGCTGCAAAGTACCTCAGGTCAATGGTAGAAGAGATATAGTCCATCATCACATCTTCCTTTGTTAGGGCTGACTTCTGTATCCTTTGTAATCTCTGATAAGTCTCATTTATCACTACAGTACAGGTCTTTGCATTTAAAGGAACGTTAAGGCAACCTTAAAGTCCTTCTGAGGAAAAAAGATTTCCTGGAATATGCTTTTCAATCAAGGATACTCTAAAGGAATTACTATATGTGGTCATTAAATACACTGCAAATGTTCAGGGAAATGGAACATGTTTTTCAGTCAACTTAGTTGGAAAATTCAGGTCATACTTTTTAACTATTAAAGAATTCCAGATAAAATCCAACTGCTTCCCACAATAAACTTGCTGTGTGACATGCTGAACAATGACCATTTAGATGAAGATATTAACACGTAGAAAATTAAAAAACATTCTTATAAGCTCAATAAAAGTCTGTGCTGAGTGGGCATCTATGGTTAAAAGAAGGTCAGCTTGCAGGAGTAACTGGTCTCACAGACACTTCCAACTGATGCAAGAGTGGGAGAGGTGGCTCTGTCATCATGCTGATGACCACCAACTGTAGCTTGGTTACTTTAGCCTAGGTATGTGTAAGACCCTATAGCAATTTGGATTCAGGACCTGAACCAGTCAAAAATCAACCCAGCAGAAAAAAAAAAAGGGAGGGGCAGATGAGAAATTAGTTTTCTGTGAGGAGCAGACTCTCTTTTTGGTTTACTGTAGGTGATAGGGATTGGAAAACATGACATATCTTCTTTCTATCAGCCAGACCTTGCCAGTTTAAGACAGCAATATCCCAAAAATATTATGATCTGCAAGGAGCAAGATGCAGAATAATCCAGGAAACACCACTCCTTTAAGGTAAGTAATTGATGGAACTTCATTTGGAATAGAAAATACCAGACTGACCACTGTTTATGAAATGTGACATTGTGCTAGTTCGTGATACAGATTAAGAAACAAGCAGGAGAAAAGGAGAAATACTTTAAACTACTCAAAGGAAATAATTTTTATGAAGTGCCTAATTAAACTAGGCAATTCTTTTCCACAGGAAGTAATTTGGGACAGCACTTTAAAGGGAGTCATGAAATGACTGGACTTTTAGACGTATGACTAATGCCACTGATTTGGAAGATGGACTGAGTCTTATGCCTGCAGAGTTACATTTAAACAACCTATATCAGACCGCAAAAAAAAACCCTTAATACTGTAGAAGCAGTTAAGGTCCTAAATCTGTCTTCAGGGGTGTTTCTTGCCTCTTCTTGTGACATTTTGGTTCTTGCTTATTGCCAAAGACCAGTGTACTGAACTGTTTGAATATTTTTCATTTGATCTTGTATGGGAATTACAGTGGTCCTTATATAAAAAAACAACAGTACCTCATAGAAGCCTCTGTCATGCATGGTTACAGAAAAAATTAGGCAGGGATGATCATAGGAGATCAAATTCAATGTCCCACTCAAAGCAAGGTGAACTTTACAGCTAGATGGGATTGATTATGGTCCTTCCCAGCTGAATTGCAAAATACCTCAAGGGTAGAGGTTCTACAGCTGCTGAAAGACCTGTTTTGACTGCTGAACTATCCTCAGCATGTATTCGTTACTCACACACAATGGGAACTTGCCTTATCACAAGTTTTGTCCACATCCGCTTGTCTTTTTACTGTACACCTCTGAGAAGGAACTGGCTCTGTGTTCTCTCTAACCCCTGATAAGAGGAGAGATATTGAATGGCTACAATCAGTCCAGAAATACACTTTTCCCTTCTAAGATGTGGGGGTTTACCTAGCAGCAGTATTTAGACATACCTGCAGATTACAGCCTTCAAACTGCAAAACAGATTACTGGGATGGAAAAGTACACCTATGTTAGCCACAAAATTTCTCACACTTTGGGTTTTAAACCTGCCATGAGTGTATTTCCCAAAAAGTCACACTTATAATTCAGCCTAATTGTGACCTCTTGAAAGTTAGGAAATCAAATTATCAAGAAATAAAATGACTAAGCATATTAAATAAATTTAAGGTACCTCTCAGTACAACTTGTGTTTGGGCCATAATCTCAGGGTGACCTAAAAGGCACAGCATACTACATTCCTTTATCTGGACTGCAGACTCCTGTCGCTTCCCATCCTGAGGATGGCTCTTTTAAGACATTCAAAAAACATGCTTTCAAAATGTCTGTTCTTGACAGTTCAACTGCAGGAAAGATAACTGAAAAGAGGTATTCATCTTTTAAGTACAGGCAGGGATGTTAATCTTCTGGTTCAGAACTGACAGTTTTTCTTTTCAAGTGTCATAGACTTGAGCTCTGATTACACACTCTTCAGAGGCTCCAACAAAAGAAGCTCTTGTTTCATCTGTGCTTCATGCTGTTAGTCTATTGTTTCACATATTCATTTTGATAAATCTTACAAAATGCTATCTTGAAATTAAGTTTTTGTCATTAACAGTGGAAACAATACCTGTGTAAACAATCTTTTATAAAATTCTGTGAAATTTTAAAAAGGTTCTACCAATTCAGTAAGGTTCCCAATATTTTTCTGTCATCTGTTTTATACTTTCTATCATGTTTTATTATTACTCTTATTTTACAGACTAGGGCATTTAACAATGTATCAGCAGTCCTTTAACACTCTCTGGCCCAGATTTCTGCATACCAAAAACATTGGACTCTTTTATAATCCAAGTAACCTACATCAAAACTTTTCCCAGGGTTTTTGCAAAAAACATTGTGGAGACTTTCATTTTGTTCGCAATGAACAAGGAGAGATGTGTCTGGTCCTGCTCCTACCGGTCCTGAACCTGTCACAGCCAACCCCTGCTTCTTTGTATTTGAATGCTAAATATTTAAGTGAGAGTTCTTCAAATGTGAAAGTAATTAGTTACATACTTATACTTAATTAAATACACTTATTTGCAATATAAATTATATGCAGAATTATTCCTCAATAGATTTTGAACATTCAGCCCTCCAGCTGCAGAATGTGGGATCACTGCCAAATCACTCTCCTGCTGTTGACAGCTTGTGGCAATGCTGTGCAGAGTCCTTCACACTACATTCTCTTGTGTCCAAGACATTATCTAGAAATCTAGATAGCTCAGTGTTGAATGATGGCTCAAATTTTCTCTCCCTTTCTTCCATTTTGAAAGGAACACAAGCCAAAATAGTGTAAGTCAGAAACTTCGAAAGCTTCCAAACATATAGCTATGAGATCTCAGACTCAACAAAGCAGTACTTCATTCCTTGCAAACGTGAATGGTGTGCATGCTATGAATTGACATAATTTCAAGTGACAAACCAAACAGAAAACAAATCCCTTGCAAGTTACTAAACACAGTGAAGCAAACTCAGACTCAGAAAACTCCTTACCTTCAAAACTGTTCAAGGTCAGGAGAGTATTTAGAGAATATAATACAATATTTGTTGTTTTTACAGCATTTTGGGGACATTAACATTTACCTGCTCATTAAAAAGTTTGACTTCACTTAGTGTGGTCATTGTTATGCTCCACATAACAATAAACAGAATTTCCCTTTCACTAAAACTTTTTACAATTATCTTATTACCTACTAACCTTTGCCTGGTTCCAAATTATGTATATGTACTCCCAGAAGACTACAGAAACCTTGTGGATGGTGCAGCACTAATGTCACAGGGTATTTATCTTCTCTTCCCAATTCCATCAAGCCCAAGGCTAAACAGGTGCTTTGATCACAACTCACATCTACTCACCTGCCTCTCCTCTGCATCAAGAGGACTTTGCTGGTAAAAACAACCTCAGCTTTTAGAAGGGAGATTTTCATGTCTGAAGAGGTACAAATCTAGGAGGTTTATACACCCTCATTCTATTAAATAAATGGTGAGCTAGATACAGAAAAGAAAATAGAAATAATTGTACATGCAGACTGCTGGCAAAGCATGCTCTTCAAGTGCTTGCTACCACAGGCATTTGCTACAAAACAAAGAAGACAGAGAAGAATTATGTCCTGACAGCTAGTTTAAAGGTTCAAAAAAATAAATAGGGTATTTCAGTATACTTACGTTTTGAACACGGACTTCAGTGTGGAAATACATTCTCCTTTTTCCCTATACATTTCTGTATCTCCTTCTATAAATATAGCACTTTTTTGGCTCTCAGACAAAGAAAGTAGAGTTTGATACTGCCACTTTCTTGTTTTTTACTTCACCTCAGACAACTTGGGAAGAGTGATTTATGGCAACATTATCACAATTTCTCAAAAGAAGTGATCTTCTTTAACCAATACAAGTAAAATCTTATTATCTAGTCCATCTCTGCTCTGTTACTGGCACTAAGGGGGTTGCAACGATGAACTAGAACAAAAGACTCAATAACAATATGGTACTGGAGTTGCATATTGTTTGTGAGAAGGAATTTTTCTTTCCTCTTTCCCAGAGCTTATCTACAAATCCTAAATTATCTCCCTAAAGTGTTTATTTCTGTATGCTTTTCAGATAAGAGTGCCTGAATGTTTATTCAACAGTGAAGAAACATGCTCTCTTGCCTCAGTCTACTGTTATGATGCTTGGATATAAACAGAGGGACAAAGTTCCTGACTTTCAGTTGAATGAGGAATCAATAGAAACAACAGTGGATATGTTTTCAATGCAATTTTAAAACTGAAGACAGTTCTGTTTTAACTCTATTTTATATGTATTTCTGATATCAAAATAAGCAAATGAATGCAGCATTTAAATGGAAAACCCATTAGATGAAGACCAAGATTCAATGCCAGTACTGCTATTGCTCAACCCTGTTTTCTCAAGTTCTCTATTCAGTTGCTTGTTAGCAGAAGCATAAAAGGATCTACTGTAGTTTTCTTTCATCCACACCAAGTGCATGGGAATGTAAAAGCAAGTTTTAACTACCAGGTTCAACTAGAAAAGAGATCCTGTGGCTCAATTGGTAGCAGTGTCTCCAAGTTACTTCACTGTTAAAAATTATAGTACCCATCACCGTAAGTCTCTGAGCCTCCATGAGTATGCAAGAACAACATAAAATATAACAGTCTGAAATATTTGGGAGTGTTCAAGACATGACATCTGTGCTGGGAACATGAATTCATTCAACATCTGTGGCACCATTCCTTTCAGCTGCTGAGAGGAAATGTGCTATATCTGCCTCTCATTCAAAAGAAAGGTAAAATATTTAAGAGAAAAAGTCAGCAGCATTAGGTCAAAACATCTTGGTTTTTACAATTGTGCACAGCAAAGAGGATTAAAAACAAATAATTTTTAGTTTCCTTATATGATCCTTCCTGGCTCATCTATTGCAAAAACAAAGAAAGAAACAAAAAGTAATTGTTGTCTCAATTCAATGGGCTTACTTACATAAGCACAGAGTACCAGGCTGTCTATCACATCTGTTTATGAAATACATATTTGCATTTTTTAAGAATAAATCTTCAGGCAGTCCTGACACAAGTCTTGGGATTTAAATACCCAAATTTCTTTGCCCTGCAAAAAGCAAAAGGTGCCTTTGTAAGAGTAAATTTTGAATCTGTCAAAAAACGTGTTTCCCTGGTTTCATTTTAAGGAACACTAAACACAGCAGAACCACTGAGAGGAACCAGGGGCATAGAAAGCAAGGAGAACTTCCCACGCCTGTATCACACAGACACGCTTGGCCATTCTGTGTATTTCAACAGCATCATGACCCCTCAGGTGTGAAGGACAGAGGGACAGACAGGAGATTCTCAGTTTCAGTTCCTGGTGGTTACCCAGGTATTTGGAACAATACACTTTAACTACTAAGATGCCTGGTAGCCAACAGCAAAACACGTCACTTTTTACACTGATTTCTCTTGTCATAACTTGCACCACTTTGGTGGCAGGATATACAGCACATGGAGCCCAAAAGATAATGAAGCTTAAAGACTGGTGAGCTGCACACCAGACAACAGGACAAGAGAGGAAGTTTCCCTGAAATAACTAGTTCTCTCATTTCTTTTTAAATTGTGAAGTGACTTTCAAACTAAGTATAAAGTAGTGTCAAAAAATCTGTCAGTTTTTGATTGGTAGTTGAATGGTTTACGTAAATTCAGACACAGGGGTGTTTTTCTCATATTAAAGGGTATGTATAGTGCTGGAAGGGATTTAGAAAAGACTGCAAGGATTATATACTGCTGTAGAAAATGCCTTATAGAGAAAGGTAGGCTTCCAACAGCTCAATCTCTATAGCTTATCAAAGAAATAAGAGCTAGCTTAATTACATCTTGTGGGGAGAATGGTATAAAAGGTCAGACAAATTAAATTAGAATTAGACCACGTATATACAACAAAAAAGGCCCCACTAATTACCAAGGACAATGGCATATTCTCCATTTGAAGAATTTCCAGTTAAAATCAGATTCCTTACAGGGGTACATGCTTCTTAAAGAAGTTACCTGGTCCAGTACAGTAACAAACCAATGAAACTGAATGGCCTACCCCATTCAGACACACCACATCATGCATGATCTGCAACACACTTGATGAGAAATTGTGCAAGGAGAAGTAATATTCCTTCTGTAATTTTCAATGAAAGAGAAGTTATTTGACTGTGAACTTTTAACCTCCATTGGATAAGCTTCTACCCAAATCATTAAGTGTCCTGGAAAATACCGAGAACCAGGCAGTAGGGGAGGAAATCCCCTGTCAAGATCCTTCTTTGTTGATTTCACTAAGAGAAGACTTGCTGCCCACAGAAGAGCAGCCTCTCCTAAAATGAGCACTATATGCTCTATCTATTCACTTAGAGTTTCTGGGTGAAGAACTGGCTTTGTTGAAATCACAGTCCAACTCCTATTAAATTACTTAATACCTTAATGGAGACTCTGAGAGGGAGGGCAAGCCACATGGACACTAAGGTCTGCATCTGTATCAGAAATACTGGTGAAACCAAGAGCTGAAAGGATACTGGGAACTTGTGCAGGAGTTTTCAGGAAACTCTACATAAGCACCAAAGAACTGTTGCAAGATGGCTCCTACTTCTCTCCCATTCATCTTTCCTCTTTTTTGTCCTTCTAAGAGATCACAGGAGAGGGGAAAACAGCACAGGAACTTCTATGCCCCTTCTCCAAATAGGACTGTCCTGAGACCACTCAGGGAAGGTGTAAGAAGGCAAGGCAGACCTTACTGGGCCTCACCCATGATCCAGCTACCACTGTATGTCTCCAGCAGTAGAAGATACTATTTCAGGATGTCATACAAATGTGGCCCCCTTCTGCAGTTTATATCCTGAGGATTGCTCAACATCAGTGGCCATTGAATTAGGGATGTTATACAATATATTTCTGTCTACTGCTTTTAGTATTTATTTGTGGACTGTTAGCTCATTAGTTTTAGCATTCCCCTTTTGAGCCAATGATATTGTTGTCTCCAAGAACTTTCTGCATCATCTTGCAGCAGTTCACCATTCACTCTGTAAAGAAGTACTATTCCATTATTTTTGTTAAATCACTTTTTCCCTAGTTTGTGTGTCTTACAATTCTGGCAGTGCATGATTTAGCAAGCAGCAGTTCTGCATCTGTTGTTTGCTATCAACTGCCCTCACAATTTGAAAAACATCAGTCACATCTCCTCCTCCTTCCGAATTCTCTCTCCAAACTGGAAGGTTCCAGGCATTTTCATTTTTACTGTTTTCCAGTTCTCCTTCTCAGTATCTTCTTCTAACTATTCTTCCTGCAATACAGGTACCAGAACCATGCCCAGCAGGCAAAATGTGTGTGCACTGAAGTTCTGCCCAGTGGGAAAAAAAAATCATGCTTTCTGTTTTTTTTCACAAGACAGGCCTGACATTATTCTGAATCAATATGCTTGGCATCACCTCCAAGAAATCTGTGTCATGGGTTTGTCAAAGCTCTCCTCCTCCTCCTCTGTCTTCAATCTTTTCTTCACCTTCCTACTGCATGCTCACACTCCTCCAAGCCAAGTCCACACTGCTCTCCCATTTTTCCGCTACACTCCCACTTTCCAAGTCACCCTTTCCAGTCTAGATAGATATCTTACGTGCACTGATTTGCTGTGCACTAAACACTGCTGAACACACTACGAAAAAGATGGGAGCTCTGCACCATTGCCTCATCCCGAGCAGCTACCAAGAGGCATTTGCATTGTTGTTGGGAGCAATTGTTACCATATGTATAACATAAAGACATATTCTTTTCACGTATCTCTGTTTGACTTTCTGTATGCAAGCTTGGTGTGTCCAAGCCCATCTTCCTATGCCTAGCACAGTGGGCCAAGGCACAGCAGATCAGGATGCACTTCAATGCCTCAGCCACAGAGCCTGTATCTCCCACAACCTTTCTTTCAGTGCTGAATATCAACACCCAGATGAGTCAAAGCACCACCTCTACTGAGGGGAAGGGATGTAAAGAAGAATACTATCAAACTCCACTTCCACTCCTTCTTTGCCTCTGTACACAAAACCCACTATTTTCTCTATTTTGCTGTTTTGCAAACAGTGGAAAGTAAACGGTGAAAGGCACTAACCAGATGTTGGGTCTCTATTGAAAGGAAAATTACCAGGCAAAAGCTTTAGATTTCCACAGTGAGAAGCTTAGGAAGGGTATTTCTTCAGGGAAAAACACAACCACCACTGCCAAGGCAGCATGGATTTTGTCTGTCCTCCTTGCCTGGCTTCTGACTTTACAGCCGGGGCTTTCCATGACACTCAAATCTGCTCTTGTTAAGGATAATTTTCACTGATTCCTTCCACAGTAATGTGTATTCTGACATAATCTGAAGTAGGCATAACTAGACGGATTTAGTCAAAGAAATCTACTGTTAGTTTTATTTTGGAGTGGAAATCTGTAAAGCATATTTATTGTCAGCTTATAATTCACATGAAGGATCTGATTTGGCTCATCACAAAATAGCAAAACCCTGACATTGATTTGAGAATGATTAAAGTCAACAAAAATACCTCAGCAGTCCTAAAACTAACTAGACTATAACCCCAGATACTTTCTGAATAATACTTAAAATAAAATGTTTCACAAATGAGCCTCAAGATCTTAAATTAATTTAAATGAATTAGAAATGCATAGCCCATTGATTGTGTAATTTCATTGAAGGTACAGAATTTATGGCTATATAAGTGAAAACAGAACATTTTCCAAGGACAAGCAGACAAAGTATATTAAAAACATTTATGCTGGAGAGTAACATAAAATAAAATATCACCTGATCATCTCAAGTAACGATTTTTATCTTTGAATTAACAAAATTTCTCTGTACAGTTGCCATAAGACTGCAATTTTACAAACTGATATTTAGTTGAACATAATTATAACATAAATTATACACTATGTACAAACCTAGTTCTCCACAGAACTCTGTGTTCAGAGTGCTTCAATGTGGAAGTGATTTTCCAATTTCTAGGAGAGGATGCTAGCTTTTCTTTTAATTTAAATACCAAAATACTTATCAAAACATAAAAAAAAATCCATTTGCTCTCACATGGTGCTGTTCTCAAGTCACTTTTTTTACCATATGTTACAGGAGAGTAGAACCAGTCACAACAATAAATAGATTTTCTTATTATCAACTAAAGACTTATATTCATGTGATCATACTTTCAACCTGAGTCCTTTTACAAGACTGTAGGATCCATTTATCTTTGCTTTTCTTGACACGTAGATCAAAATTGCAACTACAGGTACTGCCACCGCTGTTACAGAGGAGAATGCAATAATCAGGGGTAACATCTGATCTGGGTTTTCCAATCTTGCTGAAAAGGGAGACAAAAGGAGGAAAACTTTGAGTAAAAATTGATTGAAAATTACATGTACATCACTGTAAAATCAGTGTTATTAATGACCTACATTTGGAATACTGTTTTTGTTTTCATGCACTAAGTACATTCCAAAACTTTTTTCTTACATCTTTTTCTTTAGTAACTTCATATTATGCATTTTAATTCCTAGCCACTACCTCGGTCTTTAATTTTCTAGGCAAGTTCAAAGCCATCTGATATCACCTAAAATGAAGAATACTATGAATTCATGAAGAATACAAGAGAAATGCCACTTATTTTACCCAGGAAAGAGCTAGGTATGTGTCAACCTCCTGGGATCAATACTTCAAGGGGAAGACCTTGTTGTAAAAACCCACTCCTTAGATATTTTTGTGAAACAGAACTTTCTTTGGGTTAGTCTCCATGTTCATCCATGTGGACAGAAGTCCAGCTAGGATCCACCTTTTTCTGGCCTTTTTCTTAGAACTGCTGCACCATTTTGGGTAAGAGAGACAATAACCTCCACACTGAAAGGAGGTTAAATACAGCTTATTCTCACCAGGTGTTCCTTTGTTTAGTTTGATTTGGGATACATTTTTTTGTTTTGTTTTAAGTTAACTGCAGTACTGTTGTGCAAGGATCAGTCATGAACTAGTTGTGCTCACCTTGGCACAAAATTTACTAGAAAGTACAAACAAAATAAGTTTAAGGCAATAGATCTACCTACCTATAACATCTATCTCAATCACTGTGGTGTGTCCAACCTTATTGAAAACATGAAGCCAGTATATGCCTATATAATTGTTGTTGCCCTTGCAGAGTAAAAAAGTTCCACTCACTGATCATTGTTAATTTCTCCTGATGGACTTTTTTCAGGACCACCACTGATGGTGTGTTACTGTGTGTGCTACATGTAATAGTGATATTTTCTCCTCCTTTAACATTTTATGACAGATACACTAACACAGTAATATTTAGGGAAGAAACTGAAAAGAAATGCAAGGTAGGATTTAGCAACAAGCAGAAGTGAAAATTCAGGAGGTATCAGCAGCTTTTGCATACAAAGTACTAATCCAGTTAATGGACCCACTATAATATTTGACCACGTGGCTTTAGACACTGCTCTGTCACTAGCTATCCTTCACACACTGAAGCCAACAGCTGCAGACAGACAGAACATTTTATCAAGTGATAGATAATTTTTACATTATATGGAGCCTTCTCTTCTCTTCCTTTAAATTTACTGTTTATTCAAGTTCATGAAAGGACACAGACCAAGAGATCTAGGGGCTGATGTCCTCTTTCAACAGAAGAGAAACAGAAAAGGCAAAGGAAGGAATCCTAGAATTAATTTTTTCCCACTAGGCTCTGCAATTTTACATCCTATTTTTAAAGGTGGAAGTGGAACTATGAAAAATTTTGAAGCAGCAATTCTTTTGTGCATCTGCCATTTTGTGCAGAAATTTTCATTAGCACTAAATTTCTGCTACTTACAACAAGGGCTTGTGCAACTCATCTCAGTTTTTTAAAAGACAATTCATTCATAATGAAACTGAAGAAGTCACTCTGGCTGCCTCAAACAAATCCTAATATGAACTCTGTACAGTAATTATTTTAACTAACCTTTGACATAAAGTATTATGTGTTGAGACTGTCCCCCCAGCTCATCAGTGGTATGCACGTGTATTTTCCTGCATCCTTTAGCTGAGCCCTGTCTATGGTATATTTGCCATCTACTGTTTCAAGGGTTGTGAACCCATCACCGCTTTTGCAGAGTACTCTGAACAGATGTAACCTCCATAGATATGCAAGGAATGGTAACACTATCTATTTGTATCACCTCACTTGAAGGGGAAATCAAAAGTTTATTTACTAAAGAATAGGGGAGAAGGCTGGAATAGTGGCAGAAGTGATCTCTAAGCAATACATTGTTGCTATGCAATAGTCAGAAGTGGCGGGGCTAAAGCAGAGAAGGAACTCGGCTGTCATTGCGTCTGAGTTGAGGAATCAGCATTTGCTATAGCTTAAAGGCAGCTTGAAAGAATAGGATCCAGGGCAGTAACTTACAGGAGAGCCAGAATGCTGTAATACAATGCTTCTATAGCAAAATTTCAGTGTGTACATTCTCTTTGAATCTTTCGTATGCAGTACCCTCTGAGACCTATTTGGAAGAAAATACAGGCACTGCATCCCTTCTTTGCCTCATGCGTACACTTGCCAACTGGAAGAGTGATGGAAGTGAAGCTCAACTGACATAAGAACTTTTCACAAGCTATCTGTACTAAGGCAGATGTCACACCTCATTGTTTAAAGCTTCCTAAATGACTTAATGGCATTAGAGACACCTTTTAACTCCATTGACATAAAAGACAGAACTATCCCATTCTTCACAGGAGGAGACTTGGGCCTAAAATATGTAAAACAAAAAACTTGGTTTTCTATCTTGTTCTACAAACCTTGAACAAACAATTCCACAGCCTTTTTTTCCTTGCCAAGTTGGTTATAAGCTTCACATTCATAAAGCCCCAGATCTTGACTTTTTAAGTTCTGTATAGTTAAAGTTGCGTTTTTAAAAATTTTCTCAGACTCCCCGGTGGCCTTCTTTTTCTTCCAAGAGATCACAGGAGATGGATTACCAGAACTAGTGCATTTCATCATCACAGTTTCTCCTTCTTTAACAGCAGTAGCAGGGGTAACAGAGATCTTTGTATTCTTTGGTCCATCTGAAAGAAAGAGTCCTATAATTAATCATGATTAGATTTGTTAGAGATGAATCCAACTTGTCCTACTGGATGCTAGAGTGTCAGCCTTCAAAAGTTAATTTCATTCTCAGAAAAAGTAAAGCACACAGTATCATAGTTTCCATACAAAATTCCATACATAGCCTAAACATACTAACCAAGTACTCTAACCAAGGCTGTTAAGAAGGTACTTCAGATTCTCGCTCATTCAGACCCTGACTTAAGACTTTCATTACATTAAAGATTTCATGACTTTATTTTGTTCATCAGCACTGCTCCTTTCTTTGGGAAGAGGAGACAACTATGCTGATTTTTTGTACTCACAGGGTTTTGTTTAATTTGATGGTTACATTTATCACTGAAGAATCAACTAATTATTTTTAAATTACTGGGAAAACTTCACACATACTTACATTCCACATTAAGTGTTATTTCACTTTTACTGTTCCCAAACTTATTTTCTGCTACACATTCATAGTCTCCTCCATTTAAGACCATCACAGATGGAAGAAGGAGAATGCTGCCTGCACTGTAAGATCCCATATCTGTACTGTCAGATTTTCTCCTTAAAATAATCTTAGGAGGAGGGTTGCTCTCAGCAAAACATTGTATAGAAACATTTTCTCCTTCCTGAACTGTTGTAGAAGGCTCAATGGAGAGCTCTGTAAGGACTGGAACACCTGCATGACAAAAGAAAAGGCTGTTATACTAATGCAAAAGTACTAAAGATGGAGAAGGTTTTGAGAAAGCAGGAAATGCTTGCCCAAGGGTCTATTCATTTTGGTTTTGATCCCAGACTCTATCTGAGACTTTTGACTCTGTTGAAACAGTAGCAGTCAATAAAAATAATAAAATGGCTTTACCATTAAATTACTATTAAATTTATTACTAATGACTAAAACTACTAGTTCAAAATGGACTGTGAGGTTTCTGCAAAATTGCTATATACATTATATTTCAAGGAAATAACACTGTGTGTCCCCTCACCACTTTCCCAGATTCTTTTATCACTTTGAGCATTGCATTGTGGGAAATGTAGAGCAGTATGCATATACAACAGTACAGACAGAATTAGCAGAAAATTAATAATAGGAAAAAAAGTACAGCCCACAAAGAACAGGCATAAATTGAAGTTAAATCTTGAATTTATAACAAGGAATGCCCCATAATTTCCTAATTTTTAGTGTTTCAGCATCCTTGAACCTAAAAGGCAGCTGCCAGTTAAGTACTGGATAATACAAGTTAAATTCAAGCAGACTTGTACCTTGTATGACAATATCCACGGTTGCAGTCTCTGTTTTATTAGTTACTGGATTAATTACTTCACAGATGTACAGTCCTGAATCATTGAAATGGGCATGGGGAATAGAAAGGACATTGTTTTTTATCAGATGTTCAATGCTTTCTTCAGCCAAATGTTTTCTCCAAACTACTTTTGGTGGTGGGTTACTGTCAGTCACACAAGTGAGGTTTAGAGAGTCTCCTTCCATTGGTGAGTTGCCTGGAGATGCAGTAATGATAGTATTTTGTGGGCCAACTGTAAGAGAACAGAAAAGAAAGACAAGATCAGTAAGTAAATGAAGAATGACAAGCACATCTTTAACAGTAGCTTCTCTAGAGGTACCTTTCACAGAATAATAATTTAAAAAGGATTAATGTGTATCCAGTAACACAGTGGAACAGTTTTTCCAGACTTGATAAGACATTTTGCTTGGAGCTTTGCAAGCTGAGGTAGACAAATTGTGTACAATTTTTTTTTTACTCTTTTTTTAATCTCCTTATTGTTTATAACTAAAACTTGAAATTCCTAGATGTTCACTTTCAATTTTAAAAAACATTTGTTTATCTGCAAGATGCCATTTTTATTCTGATCTTTACTTTCTGACTGAGCACCAGGGCCCAAGGTAAGAGAATGAGAGGAGTTGCTTAAGCGTTGCCTAACTTCTGTCATGAACAGTGGGTATTTAGTGACTCAGTGACTGCTACTGAATACAACAGAATTCAAATTAATAAAATAGATTATCTACATAAATAATATGAAGCAAAGATTAGAAATTAGTTATTATACACCCTTTGTAAAGCCATTCCACTTAATATATTTCATGTGAAAGCCCTAGCACAAAAATACTTACAATTTGCATTCAGTTTCTGAGAAGATACTCTTTCTTTGGGTTCAAAATTCATAGAGGGAATTGGTAACTTGGCCACACAGGTAATCTCTTTCCCAATATCTTCAGCCATGGGATTAAATGAATATGTCACAGTTTTGTTCTCTGTATTTGTGCTGTCATCTTCATAAAAATATTTTTCATGAAGAACATGTTCCTCTTTCTTTAGAACTACTTCCAGGTAATGAGAAGGATACACATGAGGAATTTTACAGTTGATAGTGACTGTTTCTCCAGCAACTAATGACGGACTGATCTCAAGGACAGGATCACTGGGGAAAGCTAAAAGATTAAAATCAAGTTCTTTAGACATGCAGAAAATACTAGGATCAACATGAGAGCAAGATGCAGACTGAAAACATCTTGAATTTAGAGGTGTTCAGAACATGACATTCTATCAACCTTATTAGAAGACATATCTTGATCTGAAGATACACAAGTCTTTTATAAGCTGTTTATACACTAACAGGAATTTTAGTTGTACAATTTCTGAAATATGATCACAAAAGATCTTCTAAGATCCAGCAAGACACCTCAGCAGTGATACAGCTGCCTAAATACAGGTACTCAGAGCAATCCATGCACTGGATGTATCCTGTTTTCTGTGCTAGTAGGTTTAGACATCTGAATCATTCTCCTGCAAACTACAAAGGCTTTGTTTTCCTGCCCCCTCCCCAGTTCTCTGACTGTATTTGGGCAGTGCATATTTTGGCTTTCAAAAATTACCAAGAATAAGAATAAATGAGTACATACTATGTTCAGCTGAGCAGAAAAAGCCTAAGAAAGTGTCCTAAACAGACATAGAAAGGAATCTTACAAGGACATATATGTTGAGCTATAGCAGACTCATCTTAGAATTGTAAATTATCTTGCAGCCACAATATCTAAAACAATTATAGATTTTTCATAAACATGTACTACTTCAAGAGAATTTTACATTTATACTTACAGTAAAGTTCAACTTTGACACTCTTCTCTTTTTTATGTTTCTCACCACAAAAGACAGTACACAGATAATCATGAGAATTCACAATGCTAACTGGTGTCATAGTCAAGGTAGAGTATGTCCTGTGATTTTTCACTGTTCCTCCAAGGGGGTTGTCCATTTGCGTTCTCCAGGAAAAACTTGGCGATGCACAGCCAGTAGTATTGCATGTGAGTACAAGTGTTCCTCCAATCTGTGCAACAATTCTATTAGCAGGTATAATCTCCATATCAAAGGCTTTAACTACAATAGGGAGAAAATACATAAATTCATCAGCTTTCTCAACATTTACTTTTCTATTTCTTCTCATGTTCTACTGTGACACGAAATCTTTACATTTCAAGTTTAAAGTTCTGCGGAAGTTAAACTAATAAAACTCATATAGTGGTTTACATCTCCAAGACACCCCATCAACACCATTATTTTTGTCAGAGGGAATACAGGCTCAGGTGACTAACAGATAGTTCTCATATATAAAATGGCATTAAACCAGTGCTGTCAGTGAAAAGAAATAAATTGGAATAATTTTTTACTTTTTTTTTGGGGGGGGGGCGGTCAGGTGGATCTGGTTCTAAAACTTTGTAACATTTGAGGGGAGAGGTTTAAGATAGCAAGGACAGCTGCAGAAACACTTTCAACAGGACGTTTGTATCAAACTTCCCTGATGCTGTCAGGAACAACAGAAAAAATGACACATTTAGTGATATACTGCAGTTGTCTCCTAGTCTGCCTTTTAGCAAACTCAATAGGCAAATGATGGTGTCGGTGCAGAGCACAGGAAAGCTCAAAGAATCAAAAAAAGATTCCTGACATTTTGACAGAATTACTTAATTGATAGTTGTATTCACTGAAACAAAAAAGTAACTAGAACAAAAAGAAATAAAGATCAAACAGTAAATTTTAGGTTAGTTTACAAACAAATAAAATAATCACCACCAAACCCTCTCCCCAACTTACCAGTCTTTAACACATACAAAAGTACCAGCACAGCCTGGCTTGTCCTTCCCATCTGTTTTAACATTTGTAATTGCTGTTACCAGATAAAGAAAGTAAGTTCAAAACTTTTGCTTTCTGTCTTCTGTGAAGAAGCACAGTAAGATCTTGCTGCTCTGCAACAGTTTATTAGAAGAGCTCTAGCATGCTCTTTATAAAGGCTCTCCTCAAGGTGGAGTGGGAAACCCCCGGATAGGAAAATCCAGGGCAGGGAGGAAGAGACCCATATTGGGCTGTGCCGCTTGGCTCAGCGCCCTCTGCTGCTTTTGTGAAAGGCCAGAAAAAGAATAAATATTAACATTTGTAAATACAGTGCCTACTACGCTATAAAAGATCAACTCAAAATCTGATCCTGCAAATAACGGATAAAATAAAAGTATGCGGGTTGCAAGTTGAATGGCACTATATATCAGATGGAAAAGTTATTGAATTTTTTTTTAAAATATTTTTGTAGAACTGAGTCTTGAGAATATTTCTAACAATGCTCAACTCTGTAAATAACATCATGTGACTAAGTATTCCCTTTGAAAACCGTGTTACCAGTTTAAGAGGTGATGTTACTTATTCCTAAGCAATTTTGATCCCTAAACATGAAGAAATATATCTGATAACAGAAGTTTGGAGATCTGACTTCATCAGCTTGAATCAGGCTCACAGTGTTCAAATTAAATGAACGAACTTATAACCCAAATTCCGTTTAAAAACTGTCTATTATTCAAAATGCTATTGGTACATTGTGTTACTGATATGCCTCTCAGATCTCTTATGCCCGGATTATGTATAGTTGAAGTATAGCAATTGATAATGCAGCTTGGGGATTATTTCCAGTACATGGTTTCCAGTGGGTATACAAAGCCAGTTTGGAATATTTTTGAGGGCAGGTATTACTTGCTAATACAGCAACAATGTCATGAATAAAAGTAAAATAACATTTTCAGTGTTTAATTTTCAATTGGAAAATGCTACAAATGCAAAGAATGAACAAAGGTTTCTAAATCTCAGTTGTTTATGTGTTCAACTACATGTGTAATTTAGGCGTTAGAGGGATCTAGACAGGTTGGATCAGCGGAACAAGGCCAGTTGTGTGAGGTTCAATAAGGCAAGTGCTGGGTCCGGCACTTGGATCACAACTCTACAGGCTGGGCACAGAAAGGCTGGAAAGCTGATCTGGGGAAAAGAGCCTGGGGGTGCTGCTCAGCAGTGCCTGAACATGAGCCAGCAGCATGCCCAGGTGGCCAGAAAGGCCAAAGCATCCTGCCCTGGATCAGCGATGGTGTGGCCAGCAGCACCAGGGCACTGACTGCTCCCTGTGCTCGGCACTGGAGAGGCCACACCAGGTTTGGGCCTCTCACTTCAAGAAAGATATTGAGGGGCTGCAGCAGGGGCAGAGAAGGGCAGTGGAGATGGGAAAGGGGCTGGAGCCTGTGGGACACAGCTGAGGGACTGTTTCGTCTGGGGGGTAAGAGGCTCAGGGGGCACCTTATCACTCTCCATAACCACCTGAAAAGTGGTTATGGTGAGATGGGGATCAGTCTCTTTTCCCAGGTAACAAGTGACAGCTGGAGAGGAAATGGCCTCCAGTTGCATCAGGGAAGGTTTAGATTATATATTAGGAAAAAAAATCTTCACTGAAAGGGTGATCAGGCATTGCATCAGACTACCCAGGGAAGTGTTAAAAAATGTATGGATTTGATACCCAGGGATATGGTTTAGTGGTAAACATGGTAGTGCGGAGTTAATGGCTGGACTTAATCTCAGAGGTTTTTTCCAACCTACATGATTCTATATTGGTCAGTTATGAATCACTAAATAAAAACAGTAAGAAATTGAAAACAAAACATACATGTTTTTAAAATGTTTCTGGCAAATATTTGGTATGTAATAGTTTGGTCATTTGATGTCTGAAATATTGTGATCATATAGTGTATTTTATAAACAGCACAGATTCAAATATCTAGTGAGTAATAACTTGAAAAAATAAAGGCTGAAGTAACAATGCTGTAAACACTAAAGAAATCTATTTGCTGAAAAGTTAGCACATCAGTATGTGTTTTAAGTCAAGCAGATTTTATATGGTTAATAACCTAATACTGGCTCCAAAATACCATGTTCAGGTGAGGGCTGTACCACAGGGTGTAAGGGTCCTGCTGGACTACAGGCAGCACAACTTCTCAGAAAGCATTTTGTATTGTTTTTTACCTGACTGCAGCTGGCCACACCTTTGCATCCCCATCAAAGGAGAAGCTGGACAGTACAAGCTGCTACAGAAACACATTGGGTAAAATAGGAAGCATCAACCACTTTTTTCCTACACTCATCATAAACTCATAAATAAGGAAAGGGAATTAATGATAGTGGAAAGATTAAATTGTGATCTCAGGCAGAAAGTATGCCTTGAAAATAATAGTAAATAATAATAAATTAAAAAAACACCCAAAGAAGACCCAGTTCCCTAGAGGACAATAAAACAGGGAAATCTGAAGCATCCAGTAATGCCTAACCAAATTTAATGAAAATGTTACAATGGATTCTACCATAACATTTTATTTTTATTATCATCATCTTTTTTTTTTTGTTAGAGGAGGAGGAAGAATTAAAAAATTTCAAAAGTCTCAGGAAACATAAGCAGAATACTGTTCTGAAAGTAATGCTATTAAATCCTAAATCTAAAATCTGTCCAGAATACATCTATAGAATGTAATTTTACTTCACAGAAAATGTGTTTGTTGAAGAAAAGTACTCTCTCAATTAAGTTGCAAATAAATACTTTTAAATCATAGGCAGAGAGAAGCAAGAAACAAAACTCGTCTGCTTGGACTGCTTAAATTATCAAAGGCTAAGCTGAAGGAGAAAGGGCAAAATTTCCTTGTTTCTGGGAAGTCAGTTTTGAGACAGAAAAATATATAAACATAGGAGGCCATATCCGCATGCTGGAAAAATTTTAATTAAGTCCTTCATCAGATAACATGAAATAGGAAATAACTCTGATTCAATTCTCAGTAAACTAAACTGGACAGCTGCCATTAACTTTGCTGGACTTGGATCCTTACCAGAGGGACTACCATCCTTAGTGATCAGACAAATTTAACTCAGACAGTATAGGTAAGAGCAGGGTTAGCCAACAAATCTTGTTAAATAAAGTACAAATCTGCCAAGAAATGAAAAAAAAAATTCTTAAAATTTGCTCTCTATCCAACTTCAAATGTGAACTTTCTATGTATTTTAAAAGGAATACATGCTTTACTGTTGCTCCCACTCTTCTCAGCATCAACCTCTAAATAGCAAAATGGGTACCAAGTTTGCTTGTTTCAGAACTGCCTGTACTGCCTTGAAACAAATAGAGATCAGTTGACAAGTTTTGGTAGTTGACCTCAAGAGTTCAAACAAAACAGAGGAGGATGCTGGGGATAAAAATAGAGCATGGAAGTACATCCAGAGTGAGATAAGTATTTAAGATCAACTGGAAAAAATCTTGACACATGTAGAGTGTAAAGAAGACTGTAATGAAACAAGTATTACAAGAATACCACTAAAGGAAAAAAAAAAAGATTAAAATAATTAAACACTGGGATGTAAATATATGTCTTCCAATACATGTAGCAATCAAATGAGACTTTTCTGAGGCTTTGATGGACAGCATTAAAACAATTGTGTGTCTCAGAAGGGAGTTTGGAAATACCAAACACACCATTTTTGGCCTGGAATCAGAAAACACAAATGTCCTTCAGGAAACTGAAACTTACATCAGACTCTTCTGGAATGTAAGAAAAGAAGCCATTTCAGAACTGTGCTAAGCATTTGCTTTAACTCACACTTCTACAATCCTGTTAAATACCTATAGATGTAGTTAGCAGTTTCCTCTAGACAAAAGACATAACAAGCTCTTGATACCTTAATGAATTAATTAAACAAAATGCACATTATCCAACATGTTAGTTATCCAATATTTATAACCCTCTTCCTGCATTTTTAATGTATTGCCCTCTCTCCTGGAGGCTAATAGAGGAAAGCTAAAAGGCTAAAACTCTTGGAGAATCAGGGGTCTTAAAACCTTTGCCTCTGGGTTTGTGATATATGGCCAAGGACCTACAGCAAGGAGGCCTAATCCATTTGGCAGAGAAAATTTAATCAAAAAGAAGGTAGAAGGAAACTCATCTAATTTGACATTCTGTTTCCTGTGTCAGTAATAAAATGCTTCATGGCACTTCATTCCTGTATCTGCATCTATAGACACCATTTGGGATTTTGGCTAAAAGTACTCAGTACTGGAATACTAACTTCTATACATGACCCGAACACAGAAATACATACAAGGTGTTTATTATTAAAGATCTCTGTGTCCCATCAGACTGAGAGGACAGAATTCTTCCGTGGAAAGCTTGACATTCAGGTGGGAGGACACAGCCTAATCTTACTTAACAATTCTTTAGCCTCCTATCACAGAGGTATCACAGCGAGTTTATACTTAGGTCCCTCACACATCTCAGGAAAGACATCCTTGGAATGTGTGCTGGGCATCTGAGTAAAGAAAGCCTCTTCCAGAGTTTCTGATACATTATGGAAGCAGCTGGAATGAAGAGCTTCTACTCTACACAGAGTGTCTGGTACTTTTACAACAATCCATAACGCTGCTGTCTCCTTTGAAACTGCACGCAGAATCAGTCTGGAGGAGAAAAGACAACGCAGAAAGAACCGTGCCCTGATAGTACCACCTATGGAGACTTTCTGCTGTGCCTTTTGCAACTGGACTTGCCTATCTCGCATTGGCCTTATCAGCCATCAGTGCGCTTGCAGCAAACGAGGGTAAAACCCTCCCAAATCTTTGTTCGCAAAGTCTAGCCATGAATGAATGGTACTTTTACAGTATGATCATGCCTAAAGGACCAGAGACAGAGGAACGTGCTGTAACTCATGTGAGAATTATTCTCACAGGGAAATCAGACATGTATCCAGCAAGGAATGCTCTTCAGGAACCACAGTCAAGGTAATACATTTAGTATGGTCATATCTTCATCAAGTAATTGAAAAAATATGAACCTGAGGACATGTAAGAATACTGAAGACTATATGGCTAATACAGCAAGTATGATCTAATACAGCTAATACAGCAAGCAATGATCTGCCAGCCTCTAAATTTTCAGCTCTCAGCAACCTCAATAGCCTGCTATTTGGCTTATACACTGCCCCCTTCCTCAATGCTTACCGGCTTTTTGGTTCCCGGAACCTGCTTAACCCTTTGCTTCTGTTGAGTCCCTCCACCTGCTTTCTCATCTCTTGACAATAACACAACCTCAGTAAAGCCCCAAGAGGGGGAGGAAAGCATCACTGACTCCCTATAATTTTCATCTCTGGCTGGGAAGGATGACATCTACATGCAGATCTATTTAAAAGGGTTGTGTCTGTTTCAGGAACTGTAACTCTGTACCTAACTACAAAAAGAACACCAACGTATTACCCTGTAACCCACATCACACCTTACGATTGTACTCCACTTCTGACTTGTCAACTATTGCAAAAAGAAAAAAAAGAGAAACACTTTGAGAAAGTTTTATTATCTGCTTCTTTCCCTTTTCTGGAATTTCTTAAATGCTCTATATAAAAATAAATGCATCTACTTCCTCATTATCGTTCTCAGGCACCAGCTTCCCAGCTATGACATTTCCTGTCTGCTTAGTCTGAAGGCATCCAAAATCCACAAAGATGCCAGATAAAACCACATGGAAGAAAGATAACTTGTGTAGACTGCAAAATAACTAATTTCTTATTTTCTTCTATTCAGAAGCATTGTCTATTTCACTTTACAGAAACAGTAAAAAGTTCATCTATTAATAAATAAAACCCACTAGAGAAAAAGTCCCTACTTTTTATCTTAGTCTCTTGTTGCTGGCAAAAAAACAAGCTGTGGAAATTCCAAATCCTATTTCTAAAAAAAAGAAAGTATTATTTTAGTGATGCTGAATCTGAAAGTGAAACAGTTGAATAGCCCTTAAATCAATATACTTAAAGTGCCAAGTACAGCACTGGAAGTCAAACATCATTCATTTGAATAGCTGAGCTCCTATTGCCTTCATAGTGACATAGTTAAAAAAAAAGGTTCCCTTTCAAAATTTTATCCTCTGTATATCAAGACTCAAATTCAAATATGAGCCTTGGAATATTCAAAATCTCTTTGGGATTTTTGAATTAAGAGTTAAGATCTACTATTATTTTGATCCAAATATATCAAGACATGTTAAAATCATTTGTTCTCACCAGAGTTATACCTTTTTCAGACAAAACTCATTCAAAATTGTCAGAGTTAAAAATTAGAGTGGACCAAAGTGCAGGTGGGTCCAGGTGCAGATGCTGGCTGGAACCGAAGATACGATAAAAATATAAGAAAAACATTTAAGAAGGAATATGACCAAGTTACTGTATTCCCCCAGCATTCTACATGAAATTCCAATACCACTAAATACCGTGTACCTTATTTAGGCCATTATTTCACAGGATCAGAATAAGTTTATGTTATAGTTTCAGAATCTAATGGAATTTTTCTTTCCCCGCCCTCAGAATGAGGAGCAAATTGTTCTACCTTAGCCCATTTGCCTCTAACAAAAGAAGCAAGAGGACCGGTGATTTAGGGTGGGGGAGAAGCGCACACTCGGTTTTGGGAGATGGCAGTGGAGAGACGGCGGAGAGAGAAATCCCTGAGTTTGGTTACTTTCTTTGCCTTTCCTGCTGTTTCTTTTTTCCCCATACCTGGATTTTACGGAGCCTTTTTGGATTGTTTTTTTTTTTTTTGACTTTTGACTTTCGCCCGAGAGAGAGAACATGACATCGCTAGCCGGGAGGCTCTTACATCGGGCCTTTCCTGGGGGGGCCAGCGGCGGCCAGCCCAGACGTGAGAGAACTTTTGCATTGGAACCTCCAGTCTGAGGCCAGCAGACCACAAGCCGAGGCAAGGAGGACCCCAGCACAGCTTTTCGGAGGGATCCGTCAAGGCCTTTCTTCCCATCCACCAACCCCCGGGGGCACCGTAGCATCGGTCACTCATCTCGTTGCTTGCTGCCTGTAAATACCACTGAGCCTGGCAGGGACAGACTGTGTGTGTTGGGGGGGGAGCTGTTTTTTGATTCAGGGTTTTTTATTCATTCAGTCTTGGTTGTTTTGTTTTTTCTCTTGAATATACATATATACATATATATCTCATAGCTAGGAACTGTTATCCTTCCATTTATCATACCTTAATTAAAATTTGTTTTGAAATTAAAGGAGACTTGTCTCTCTGTTTTAGTTATAAATTTTCTAAGTTCTCTAAACTTAGACAGTTTATCAAGACAGGGATGGAGAACATTTTGACCTAGCTTTGTCATTACTCACCAGCAGCTGCTCTCCAAGGCACTTGTAGATCAGTCACTTCCCTATTTGTTTTCCTGCTCCTTAGTCATGAGGTACATGTATGTCCCTACGGACCAAGAAAGACAAAGGCGCATGATGAGAGAAATGACTGTAACAGACCATTCCACCTGGAAGAAATGCAGAACTTGGATTCTCCTAGACAGGCCACTGCATTACTACTAATTGATTTTCCTTCAACTTGTTTATCAGAATATATTCTTTTTTCTTTTATGATGGTTCATATTCTGAAGAGCTATGTTCAGCTGTATAGATATTATTTTTTCTGCCTTGTATTCTAGAAATGTTATCTTTGTAGTCCTAAGGTGGACTGGGTCACTAACAGGAATTATACAGATATCAGAATGGAATTAAATGACTTAACATTGCATGGTTTGAGATTCATAATTTTTATATCTTCCATAAGGGTAAGAATTACAGAGATTGCACAGTTACATTATTACTTCTTTAAAGACACATAAGGAAGTCTTGCTTTTACCTAGGTGTTGTCACTTTTCCCTCTCTGAAAGTGGACTGAAAATTCTAAAACAAATGACCCTTCAAAGTGAAACAAGAGGGAACAAACAGATTTTTACTTCCATCAGACCAAAATGACAAGTATCCCAGAGAAAATATTTTGTAGTGCACAATATGTGTGTGTTTGTGTCTGTACACATGCTGATAAACCAAGTGACACTTGAAACCAGGTACAAATCTATTAGGGATCTAGCACCTTTCTTTTGTCTGTTAATGTGTTCTACCCTAAATCAAAAACATGCTGTTTCGTTACTTAGATTATTTCTGTCTTTCCTTTTTACCTCCCGCACAGTCAAGTATCATCCTAACAGCTTTGTTTGTTAACACTTTCAGGGAAGGAATATGCCAAAGTAGGAGCAGCCAAGTGATAAAAACCATGAGCAACTGAGTTTTTCTAGACAGGCAAGGGTAGAGAAAGATGCAAGTTACTGGAATTCATTCCCCCTTCCCAGACAATTACTTGGCTATGCATCAAAGCCCCAGTCCTTGTTGTCTGATATAGACAATAAAGCAAGAATGACTTTCATAGTTGTGTCACCCTCTATCACAGACCATGTTACTCTCTAGTGATAAGAGGCAACTTGAGAAATGTGACACATATTTAAAATTGCTGATAGGCAGGACAAAGGTCTGTGGTGAGTTAGTATGAGAAATGTTTGATTGCCAACATTCCAATGCTTCTTAGCCAAGGATTCCTCCTTAAATTTCCCAAGAACTGTATATGAATACTAAATCATAAGTAACAAACTTTTAGTTGGATAAGTTTTGCCTCATTTGACTTAATTTCTGACTGTAGTAAGCTCCATCTCAGGAGGAAGAGATACTGATACCTCTCTTTCAAAAGCTCAGATCAGACCAATGCTCTGCCTGTATGGCTTTCCGGCCAAGGTTCTCTCTTTGCTGAACAAACTCACAATTAACTTTGCCGGACCACCATGCAGCTACTGCAAGGAAGTTCACTTGGAAGCTGGGACACCCTAATGGGAAAGAAAACAATTCTGTGCAACAGTTTCTAAAAGATAAGGAAGATGTAAACGTCATATATGCTGTGTTGAATCCTTTGTGGAACAAATCCACTTAATTGTTGGTAGGCTCATGAGCTTGAGATTAGTCTTACCTCTGTAACATCTTTCTGTATGCAGGTTATCCAGTAGCATGATGACTTGGTATCTGCAAGACCAACAGGATGTTTTTCTTGCAGTCTCAGGTGTCTTGTGCCATAACTGTATTAAATTTTGTGACATGAAGAGATTTTCATTCTACCACTAAGGTAAGCATATGGATCCTGCTGTAGTTTATGGCTTCACAAAATGTTCCATTCTTTATCAAATATATTCTATCAACAATCAAGGATCTCAGACAATTTAAGAAAAATTGTTTCCCATTATCATGCATATTGTATTTATTAATCTGAATGTTTTACATTTATTTTATATGTAATTTATTAATTGGAAAATTAATAAATAAAATATATTTAAAGATTGCTGGAAGGTTTGCACATCTAACATAAAGAAGGATGAACTTTCAGGTGAGGTCTGTAGTACAGAATGATTATAAGAATGAACAGAAACTTCTTATGAGATTGAAAAGTAAACAGTGTGTGTGTTTAAAAATCCATAACTACCCAGGGGGAAAGCAATCACTAAATTAATCTGCACTATATACTAGTTCCTATGGGATCATCAATATGTAATACAAGAAACAACTGTTTTCTGAATTTTCAAAAAGTACAGTCAAAAATGTTATTAGACTAAAAATGCAGATCGTTATATATATAAATATATGAGGAAGTGACAATTCTGCATAACATTCTCTGTGAAGTTTGTTTTCTGTGAATTATCTGTAAACTTACCTCGATCTTTTATTTTCTTATTCTTCTTAATAAAATTTAATGTTTCAATTAATGCATTCAATTAATGTATTCACCTGTTTTCATCAGGATTTGTATTGTACAATAAGCCATTTAAGATTCGGTTTGTCCTTCCAATGTTTTCTTCGACAGGAAAACTAAAACAAAAACTCAGGCAACTAAGTTAGTGTTTTTGACTGACAGACACAATTATCCACTGGACTTGACTGTGAGTAGCACTTTTCTGGTACACAGCTATAAAGCAAACCATTGTGAATAACTGGAAATCCTGTCATGATTTAGTTAGAAGAAATAGTACATGAAACCAAGCAAGAAGTTGTCCATGATTTCTTGGTAATCCCATGATAACTAAGTTACAAGTAGTTACAGCTGTGACAGTTTCACAGTAACTCCTTAAGGTCCTTGAAGGTTAAACACAATACAAGCCTGACTTGGTATGTAATTGGGAATTTGCAGTTTCACCTTGGCTCTCCAAATCTCAAAAACAAAATGTTTACATTATTCAGAGAGCTCTCTCAAGCACATGGAATGTCAAGAGCTTGAAGTGAAAGTGAGTATAAGCCTGTATTGTCACATCTGGGTTTACAGCCCACAAAAGTGTTCAGGAACAGTGACAGCAGCTTTGTGCTTCCCATAGGAATATGCAGAAATTACCCAGGAGCCCAAGGCAGTTTTAAGATCTTGCTGTTAAAGAGAAATGAAATCCACAATTCCTGCCAATATAATAGTGCTTTAAATAGAGATGAATTTCACAGGCTCTTCTCTGAGAAGCTTACTACTTAAGGTATATGTGAATATCAGACTCTGCCACAAATTTCTTTGTAAAATTCCCAGAATTCACATAATGAGAGGTTGTTCCAAAAGCAGTAAAACAGATTATTTCAAACATCCTAAGTTCTTATGCTAAAACTTAAAATCTTTCCTGACAAACCAGGAACCACTTACAGTTGCTTCACAAAACACCATAAATACTACAAATAGATAAAAGAACAAAAAAAAAGGAAAAAATTAAAAACAGGAAACAGATATTAATGAAAATTCTGGAAATGTTATTAAATAATATTGCCTTCAGTATCTCACTAAATTTAGGAAAACTGTTTCGTCTTATTAAGTAGCTCAAATAAAAGGACAAGCAATCCTTCTACATACAGATAATACAGTTCAGATGAAAAGTATTACCGAGAATATTCTTATTCTCTTATTCTTATTTACATATATTACAAAATACATTACATGCTTTGGATTGAAGGTTACACTTTTTAACTACTTGCACCAAAATAAAATTTTTTCATACAGAAGTTCTGCTGCTGCTGTTTCTCCCTTATGTTTAGGTCTATTTGTTTATTATTTTTTCCATCATATAATAAAAGAAATGCAACCCTACACCAAAGTAGACATAGAAGCCTGCTTTTGCAAGAGGAAGAGGGTTTTTCCAGTTAATTCACTATTCCTCTGAATCCTGGTAAGAATCATGCCAGAGGCTAGCTAGTACTGCAGATCTCACTCTTCTTGCCCCTTCTCCAAGTGTTTCAGAATTAAAATCCTGTTTGAATGTGCTCATCAATGTAGTCATGGGGAGGCAGATATGGACAGATAATGTATCCAGACTTTGACATACCACCAAGGCTTTGGTTAATTCAACTCAAATTTTTATCAGAATATATAAACACCTGCAGTGGACCAGTCAGAAGTTTTTCAAGACAGAATCCTGTCTCTGAAACTGACCAAACGCAAATTTAAAAATAAAAGCTTGAGAATGGTGGAAGCATAACGGATACAGTTGCTTACACAGGGACTCAGAGAGAGATGGCCTCTTTGCATTGAACTTGTCTTTTTGAAAGCATTATTCAATATAAGAGAAATCGGATGAGGAAGCAGAAAGAAATTTGTGAAATATCTAAGCTTTGGAAATACAGATTTACTGACATACATTTCTGAAGCTTATAGCCTTTGAAAACCTTATCCTAAACAGCATAGAAAAATAGAAATTAATAGTATTAACTAACACTAGTTCAGTTAGAGCTCGGGAATCATCTGCTCTGTTCTGCTAATCCAATTCCAACCCTGTTGCTTTATACACATCTCTTCTGCACTACTACTGCAAAAGCCTTTCTCCATGCAACTGAAAAATAATCATCTCAGTCATTCTTGAGTCTAGAATGCCACTGAACTCTATCAAATAAGCTCTTCTGAGCATCCCGATTTTGCAGAGACTTTGTCAAATTTTTGAATTGTGCAACAGCTGCTGTTGTTGCCTGCCAGTTGTTGCTAATACATTACTCCCAGGACATCTCATGGTCCTATCACCCTGCTTTGGCTGCCTTGCCATCCACTGACTTCACAATGCTTATAAAGCTGCCTGTTGGCACCCACCTCTAAACTTTTCCCTCAATTAATCATGTCACCCTCTTACTTAGGTTTTCATTCTGGACTTGAACAGAGAACCTTCTAGATATACTATTAGACTTCACATTTTTCTCTCAGCTGTGAAAGGTCTTACTAAGTTATTTCTTAACATTGGAAGCACCACATTTACTACTGTTACAAACTGAAATAACTGAAAGGCTAAAAAGCTTTTTGGCTGACAAGGATTGCTATAACTGAAAAAATTAAAAACATGATTCTTAAATACTTTACAGATGAGCTCCTGCTATGCTGGGCAGCTCAGCACAGGGTTCAAGCACTAAGATTGGCTGTAGCTCAGAAGGCTCTTTGCTATAGTACAAAAATTTGCAATTTTTTTCAGAAAGAATAAACATCTCTACCTAAGGAGTAGAAGCCGGTTTTGCAACACAACTTGGAGATCCTGTAAAAACTGATCTCAAAATGCAAAGATGTTTCAGATAAAATATATGAAATAGTAGATCTCTAATGCATATAGACAAACCACTGTTTTCTGTTGGTTTTCTTTCCATTCTTCTCCTGGGAGAAAGTTGGAATTTACCATTTTAATAGCATTTATTATCTCTCTTCAAATATTTCTCAATTTTAGCAGGAAAATCTCTACCAAACAAACCATAGATTAAACCCTTTTGTGGCTTCAGTCCTCTTAAAAATCCCAATGTCACATAGGGGATAAAGAAAGAAACAGGATATCCAAGTAAAATACACAAAAATAGGAAGAAGGTTGTTTACGAAATAGCAACCAGAGTCCTGACATACACAACATTCTCATTGTTTTTTCCTTTACCATAAGTTTTCTGACCCTTCTGTTTTGCCTTTTTTTTTCATCAGCTTTTTCTATGACTATGGCAAAGGCAAATATCCTCTGGAAGGAAGACTATTTTCCCTCCTCCACACTTCCTTCAGGACAGAGAAGAAAGAACATCGATTTATTGTCCTGACAAAGTTGGCCACCTGGACAGAGACACCCATCATTCTCAGTGCAGAAGTGCAAGACTAGAGCATGCTCTGGCAAAATCTGCCTGAGGATCACATCATTTGCCACATCAGCAACATTTGCTCTAAGGCCAATGTTTAACTCTCAGCAACAGTCAACAGCAGTTGCCTCAGCGGAAGACGAAGACTGCACATAACAGGCCAAGTTCATCATGCACTGTGTTAAATAATGTCTTCTTTTCCAAGAATATTATGTCCCCTTACTTGAAGTACGACTTCCTTCTTACATTACTCCAGAGATTATTCCTTCAACAGTGAAAAATTACAAGTTCTTTTTAAAATTCAATACCCATGCAGAACAAAAAATGCACAAAACGACTGCTAAATACTGGAGCATATAAATTGGTATAGTTGAGCATTTTAGCTCTGAAAACAACCAGAAACTTCCTGAAAGTTTTACAGCTACGAATTATAATATAATCAGATAGTATCAGTTTCAGAAATCAAAACATATTTAATTCAAGGAAATGTGAAACATTTGACTGGAAATGAGAGGAATTCTTACTTATTAAGGCAGAGTAGACAGAAGAAAAAGCATTTTTAAAAATTGGATTTAAGGTTAATGATAGTTTAGAATTTAAAATCATTGCTGTGCAAAAACTGATTTTTTAATTTTTTATACATTCCACTCAGACCAGTTTTATCAAACTTCACTAACTGTGTGAATTGACATATAGACACCAACATGTATCCTACATTTCAGTGTTTTTATCTGCAGTTTAACCTCATCATGTTGTGTCCCTTTGAAAGGATATTCTGTCCCAATTACTTTATAAAAATCCTTACAATAAAAAACTTTGTGTTAAAGACTTAATTGTAGTAGCAAAGGGAGGAAAAATATTACAGTATTCCAAGTTCTGTTGGAATCCTTCTAGGTAGCTCAAACATTGAACATCTACATGTTGAATTTCATCTGTCTTCAAAAGTATGATATTCTCTACGGGGCACATAAAATACATATACAAGCAGTTTCAATTACCTTTAAAAAATGGTTGGAAAACATTCTTAGTCAAAACTCAATAAATATTCAGCCATATCTTGTTTGATCTTGACATAATTGTCATGTGTGTTCTCCAAGAGAATACAGAACTAATCTCCCTGATGCAGGTACACAATTGCTTTTTGGCAATTTTTTGTCCTGGCTGATGTATTTTTTTTACCCTGGGTAATACATTTAATTTCCTATCATAGTCTAGATTTTTTTTTTAGTTTATATTTCAGTCATATTTCAATAAATGTCTGTCAACATTGGTATGTAGTAAAGCATCAGGGTTAATAATAACAACATTAACAGTAGCAACAACAATTATAATCATAGAGATAGCATTACTTGAGGGTAAAAAATTAAGGCAGTTGAGAGGCATTAATATTTTTTTATTTACTTCTCTACAGAAAAATATGTGACCCGAGTGAGTTGGCCATACAAACATTAATGAGATTTTAATTTGGGCCATCAATCTTGCCATCAATCAGGCATTGCAAGTTCTTTATTTGCTCTAACTTGAGAAAGCTCTCAAGTTAGAGAAGGTTCTCAAGGATTAGCACTAGCCATTGAATTCTGATTCTTTTGGACCAGTGTAAAGAGGATGGAGGCTTATCTTCCTTTGGAACCACTTCAAAATTATGAATGACTGCCAAGACAAGCAGCCTTTGTTAGGAAAACTAATGTTAAAACAATGCAGTAAGTCACTGGAAATTTCCCTCTAAATTTTTTTATGCACAGCATTTTGGGGAGCAGAGGGAGGTGTGGCCTTCCATTTGAGACAATAAACCCCAACTAAGTTACAGAAAACTATGGTTATAGAAACATAGGCATTTCACACAATTACACTAAAGAATAGTGGGTGCTTTTGCAGTCTCCACCCTGGAACAGTTTCCTGTTTTTCAAAGCCTCAGCTACTGATGTTGAATGACATAAGATTCACTGTTATACAGCTCATCTCATTACAGCCCCTATGTCCTGTTTGTAAATCTCAGTCACTGAAATTAAGCTTTGATACAGCTGTGAAGTCTGTGCAACTGACCACCATCACATGCCAGACTGGAATGTGATGTAACTTATTTGAATGAAGAACCTGTCTTCTCAATTTCTCTCTGGGGTACCTCATGTTTCTGAGATGCTATAGTAATAATTAAAATCTTTAAAAATAAACAAAAATAAAAAGGGGACAATTGAAAAACTGAAAAAAACTAATCTCCTAGTTCTTGAAGAGTTTGTTCATACAGCTATAGGGTTAGTTTTAGGCTATAAAAACGCTCATTAAAACCATAAAGATATATTTACAGAAACATGCCTTCACAGGATAAAAGCAATTAGTCATGGATCAAATACTGTTAATAAAATGGAAGTGCTTTGTACTCCCAGACTTGTTCTAGTGAAGATGACTATTGATCAAAACACTTTCTTAGAAACTCCCACATCAATAGCTATATGTAGAAACAAAAAAAAAATTACATAGTCAAATCTCTATTGGCATCATTTAATTAAACAAAATCCATCTCAGGGTCCCTTTCAAAGTATATCTCCTGTTTTTTTCAGGTTACAATGGAGACTCTTTGTACCTGAACTTTTCTCATTTAGCCCCAACCGAAGTTACTGAGCACTATAATTTGCCTAATTAAAGCAGTAAATGCTTATTACTCTGAAAATTCAGGTGCTCAACTTAGGCAATCAAAGTGAGTTGAAAACAATAAATTAATCAGTGGCAGTTGCCTTCCATGTTTTGGTAATCTACATCAACTCTTGGCCTAGGTACAATTAAAACACATTTGCTCATTTCAGTACACCAGTTGAGTACACCTCTGAATAAGGTCGAAGGGAAGGGAAGGTTTCTAAATCTCATTAATGATAGGAATTGTCGTAATATCCTCATGATTATGAGGAAAGGCTTGGAGAGTCCAGACTAGAAGGAGAAGGCAATGCAGCAGAGCAACTGAAGAAACAGCTTTAGGCTATATTCAGCTTCTAGACACTTTTTACATGGGAAGTAACAGCCATTTTGGCCCGTTTCCTACACACACATCCACTTCTACACAGAAAGAACACCAAGAAAGACCCAGATCCTCACAGTAATTTCTCTGGACAGAAGTTTACGATTTTTTCTGTACTAAGTGCACCTAAATTCCAGAGAAATTGAGGGAAATAACAGGACTGAGCAGAGATTGAGATTTTAGTCTCTGAAACAGCACACATATGGAGTGCTTCAGTTACACCAGAAAAGCACTTCCTGTTTGGAAATGGGCCTGATAAAGAACTTGTTTTCTGATAACCCATCTTATAAAACATAATAAATCTGAGATCAACAAACCTTGGATGAGGAGCAACTAAAAAATAACAGTCCAGCTCTTGTGGAGAGCCCAGGTGTCTGAACCCAAATAGACAGTGTGAGCCCCTCTACAGCACAAGTTCTTCCCAGCTCCTACAAGAAAGTCTTAAAGTCTACCTTGAAAAATCTCTCCGGAGAGCTCATCAAACAAAGAACAACATTTGGACTACAGAGAGAAAAACCTCATGCAGAATTTAGATTCAACAATGATTCCTAACAGCGGGATATTTTGTGTGACACAACATTTGTAGTAGGGAGTTACAAGGGAAAAAAGAACTGCAATTGAACCTGTTTAGTATCAGATAACTTTATATTATTTTTTACTATTTAAAGATTTATTTACAACAAACACAAAAAGGTACATGCTCTGGAGGTCACAAAGGCTCCAGAACATTCAAAGGTTAGGCTTGATGATATTGGAGGTATTTTCTAACCTTAACGAGTCTATAGTTACTGTTATAATCTCAGTTTTGAAACTCAGATGGGCCTGTGAAGGAAAACTTTTGCTCATGTCAAAATCTTATGCATCAACTAGCTGTGCTACAAATCATTCCCAGCTAGATGGCCCATGCACAATTGCCTACCTCATATAATGGCAAAAATAGCCTGCCTTTTAACATGTTCACAAAGTACACAATTTTATGCACAATAGTGTACTTGTCAATAGTGCATAGAAGTTCTATGTCTTCTTTTCTAAATTTCCTTTTCTCTTAAATGATCTAACTACAGCCAGAAAAAGTAATACAGCCCACAGCAATATGTTTACTAATAGCTGCTTGATAGATTGATGCACATTAATAGAGCTCCTTCCTCATAAAATTAACAATGGCTGATGACCAGTGACTTCTTTGTCATTGTGTGAATATGTACATAATTTTTCTCATTCATATAGACAACTGTAGTCATGTTCTTGCAGTAATTTCCTCCGTTCTTTTCCTTTTGGGCAGTCAGAAATCATATAAATGCCTCTCAAGTATGCTGAAGGCCTCATGCAGTGGGGAGTAAGAAGTCACAGTATAAATACCTAAAGAGCACAAATACGCAAAGACTTTGTACTTCTGAAAAGATAGCTATAAATAGAGAAATTCACCCTTGAGAAGTTACCTCTCTGCCAAACAGTTTTGCAGCACTGTAATGGCAAATGCCCCAAGTTATTTTGGTGAGGTCAAGATTGGGGAAGTCCCACTGTGCAAAGCATTGAAACCCTTTGGACACTACTGTTTGAAAAGTACCTGCAAGATCTACTCACAAGCATATAGTTCTCCAGGTATACAAAATTGCTCTCAGACCCAAAATACTTTCTCCTTCACTATCACATATCTAAACTTCTTGATTATCACTCATCTTAGCATCCCCTGGTTCCTTGCAACTGTTCAGCACCCTTGTCCCTACAAACAGCAATAACCTAGAACAACAAAGACAATCTGCTGCCAAAGGTAATCTGTTCTGTCATTCTATCTTTTCAAGTCTGTACAATACCAAACTTTGGCTATCTCTTGTGGTAGAACAGTTGCAAGTGCTAGCATTTGAGGTCACATCATGCATTGAAAACTTTTGAACCTTTCTTGTCTGTCTCTTTAAGTACCTGAGCTTTCCTCTTTCAATTTCTTTTCAGTTATCAGTAAATTCAGAGTTACTTTGAAACTCTTCTTTCTGGTAATTAACTTTTCATCTTATTTGCAGTAGTTCAGTTTGACTATCTTTCTCATCAGTTAATGAAATCACCTGTACCTTTATACATCAGTTTCAGCACATACAGTTTTTCTTTGCATATTTATTTTCTCTTGCCAGTTCTGCAAAATTCTGATTTTATTTTCTACTCTGACAATTCTCACATTTTCTATCACCCTAGGTGTTTTTGTGTATTTTTTCAGTCCTTTCAAGGCCACATGCTAAATGTTCTCATCTCTTTTCCAATATGCCTTCCTGAGAGTCAGTTTCTAACATTTTGAATTACAGCCAACTTGTAATTCAGTATGCTGGACACCTCTCTCATTCCTTTGTAAACCTTTCATCACTTTTATCTGGAAAGAGTTAACAATGTCACTCAGCTGACTACTTTTTCAAAAGCCATTAATGGTTCAAGGCTCTACTGAATGTAGACTGCAATTTCTCTGATAGGTAAAACTAGCAGAACTGTAAGATATTTTATAGCACAATATTTGCCGGCATTGAACCCATTTAAATGTCTTGCAACTTCCAATACTAGCTAAATTCTCAAACTCCTTGCTTCCAAATCCTTCCTACATCTAGCCCTGCATTACTTGTTACTATTGTGTAATCACACTATTGTTCTTTTCCCACCTAGTTCCTGTTCTGTCATTTCAGCTAGTTCATTTGTACAAAATCAGTTAACTAAATTAAGATTTCCTACTATTCTCTTTTTCAGTTATCTTGCTGGAAAAGCCTCCATCTACTTAGAAACCAGAAAAAAAATTCCAAGGTATCAAAACTGAAACTTTCTACAGGAGAATAAAAAGAAGGAAAGAGGGTCAAATGGATTAAAAGTGATACTTAGGAAACGAAACAAAAACAAATGGGATTAAAAGAATATTCTTTTACTCTTCATACTAAGTTCAGTGCAGGCTCTGGGCACATTGCACACTCTCAACACTGACAAAGTATTTCACAGGTGTATTTCTTATTATTAGTTCTCCAAATTACTGAAATATTTACATAATGTCAGTGAGGGCATTCATTCAGTTAACTATGTAACTCAGTCTCATATATGCTTAAATGTTTTGCGAAAAGTATTCTTATGATCATTAAACAAGAATTGTAAATGAAGGTGTAAAAATGCTAGAAACACTCCCCTTACTTGGTAGAACATTAAACAGTGAAATTAGAGGCTCATGGGCTTCGTGTAAAATAAATCTTCAGCAAACTTTTACTGTAGCAATCACATATTAACAACTGAACATGGTTAGGACATATGTAGTTGAGCAGATAGTTGTTTAATGAGGGTTTGAAAGTTGTGGAAATACCCTTGTAAAAGAAAGGAAATGGAAATCCCCCCCACATCCATTATTACTTCAAAATAAAAAAGATAAAATTAATATCACAGTCATGGATGGAGTTGAATATTTAGGAATATGTAAAGATTTTGCATTCCTGATATTTTGTTGAGACCTGCAGGGGCCTGTACGGTTCCAAAAATCTCCTGCTTATAACTATTCTTTCCCAGTAAAAACTTAATCTATGTCAGCTATTGGATCCCTCTTTAACTTTTGCTGGAGTAACTCTTGTATTTTGCAAGACTAGACTAGAACAAGAAAAGAAAAAAGGAATATACCTGGTCAAATTAACTCCTGCTTCATGCAAATGCTGCAGACAGCAGACTAGTTGCATGGAGGGGAGGCTCTTTACTCTGCCTCATTCCATTGGTTATGAATGTCCTCACTTTTTTTTTCTCTAGTCCTCACCTGTGCTGGAACATGTTGCTTTTAGACATTACTGCTCATAACTGAAATATTGCAGTTTAGAGCTGCATTACAGGTTCAAAGCTTACTATCAGAGAGAAAAGAGAGGAAGAAGAAAAACAAATAAAATAATGAGAGGCAAGCAGGAATCTCTACCCTTCCCACACACAATAGACTCTGGAAGGAAGGTTACTGCTCCCGGGAAGGTGGCTTGTGAGTGAGGAGCAGCTCTGGAAGCTGCAGCTAGTCTTTGGGCAGAGAGGCTGGGGGCACTTGCATAGAAATTATTACAACAGACAGCAACATTAAGAGTTTCAACAGGAGATGGAGAGATGTGTGGTTTTCCACAAGCTGTCTCTTTACTTGCAAATGCAATAGCAGGCTTGGGTTTGCATCCTAAACTGAGGCAAGCAGAAGAATGGTCTTTCAGCCTCAGATCTTACTCTGTTTTCCAGCCTACCCTCTTGAGCAGGCAGCCTGGAAGATGCACCACAGCTGAATTAAGGCAACTAAGTTAGGGTGTCCCTGGAAATAGTGAGCCAGCCTGGGAATTTGTCGTGTAATTTGCAATGGAATATTGCAGCAAATATTCACAGATGATTAAAAAAAACCAAAACAACACGATTAAGCTGGTGCTTTCCAAGAATGCGAAACAAATTAATTTACCAGAAGCTGGTGGTTTTTTTAAAGCAGAATAGTGATTTTGAAGTGACTATTGCAGTATAAATGTATTTATAATAATTATCTGAAAGCCTAATCTGCTTTTCAAATCAGTACAGTACAAAATACCATGCCAATGAAGAGCCTATTCAATGTCCATTAGAACTGTGTATATTTCAAGCATACTTCTAATATTGCCCAGAAATTATCTACATTGTAATAAATAGTTGTTCATTAATTCAGAGCAATTAAGACCCTTCAGAAACGTTAATATTATCATGTACTGTCTCTGCTTTCTGCTAGAAAATTCACAGTGCTCTAAGACTATTTCACAGACCCTGTTCGGACTTCTTGCAAACAGTCCCCAGCAAAAATTTAACTGTCCTACTACTTCTAGTATTTTACAAATGCATTGCCCTTAAAATATACTGTTTTGATGAACTATCTTGTGCATAAATTCATCCAAGGATAGTGAAGTAAAATAAGCAGTTTCAATGTGTGATAAGCAATTTTAAAAAATAGATTAATTTTTAGAACATTTATTTTTAAACATACCAGTTTAAAGTGCATTGAATTTATCAACTCATCCTTTCTTCAGTTCACCTTTGACACTAAATCCAAAAAACAGTCATGCTGGATTTCTTGCTGAGTGTGCCTATTTTATGGCTTCTGCTGCAATCCAAAATTAGTACTTTAGTTAGTATCAGCACTTTCTGGAAACAGATACAAAGTTGATGGTTATTTTTAAGAATGTGCTACATCACACATTTAGAAAATACAAATAATACCAGCAAATATGAATGAGATGTACCTTATAGTGCACCACAGGAAACAGAAATCTGACAGAACAAAGAGATCTTCCTATCACCAATAACTAGAAGTTGGGTCTCCTATTGTCTATTAAAAACATAGGGAGAACTCTGCTTCCTGTCACTATATGTGTATTTTGCTCCATATACAACATGACCTTTGACTTATAATAGATGTTAGAGAACTCCTTGGCTGCCATTCAGTTTAGCCATTATAGACTGAACCTGCAGAAGGTTCAGCCAACATCCACACTACTTTAAAACGATCTGACACATCATCAGAAAAATAACAAAACATGAGTTTCCTTGAATTCTAGGGAGAAAGTACTTGAATGGCAGAAATAAAAAAAGAAAAACACATAAATGTTGTTACTTCAGATAGTGGTCTGTGGACAGTCCTGCTCCTTGTTGCTGATGCAGCACATAACAAAGCTCATAGCTGTACAAGTACTGTATCAGCCCTACTGCAGTTCTTAGGGCTTCTGAAGGTTGAAACCTGCAGTCAGTTCTCCGAAGTTCAGGACCAAGTGGCAAACTGCATGGTACAATCCCCACGAAGGAACAAAATGTGTGAATTCCATTGAAATAAAAAAAAATTGGCTGGAGTTTAATAAAGCAGCAAACATTCCATGTTGCAATGCAGGCCCCTTTGCATAAGCAAAAGATATTAATAAAGAAGCCTAGAGGCTACAGATGCAAAGTTGTTTGTCTGACTGGGTTTTATTTACTTTCAAATGTTGAGAACCCCTTTAAAGTCATTATTAAACTAGACCTCCCCAGCCTTCCAAAGCTTATGGATATTTTTGTTTATTTGTTTTGTGTTTTGATAACTTTGACTTTCTTCTAAGGAATTCTTAGGCTTACGCCAACGATTTGTAATTTTAAATAGTAATTACCAGCTAGGTTTGCCTTACAATTTTAATAAAAACTACATCGATATTTTCTTGTCTGGTTTTCATTTGTGATAAATACACAAATGGATGAATTACTAACCTAGTGAAAAAACCCTATACTCTAAAAATAGAGATTAGGGAAACTGACATATGACAGTAAAAACAGGTATATTTTATATCTCTAAATACTTTATATATAATTAGAAATATAAATAAAATATGTGTGGGTTTATGTATATAAAGATAACTTCATGAGTGTCTTACAGTAATTACCCCAGACATTTGCTTGAACAAAATCTATACTTTGGCAGTGCAAGTCCCTTTACCCTTAAAAAGTCATTAAAGGAAAATTTAATGAGTACTTTAGAGTGTATTTTTATTCCTCTCTAGCTTGCTGGACCAAATCAGATGACTGTGTTGGTTTCCTGTAACTACACACATGTGGTACATAGCTTATCTACTTCTATACATTACAACATATTTGAACATAAATACCTGAGGTTGTGTTTTAAAAACACAAACGTGTTTTAAGTTATGATGCACAAAGTATTTCTCACATTTTTATCTCTGTAGGCAATCTTTTACAGCCATTTTACATCTGCAATCTCTTTCCTGTGTATATGCTTAAATTTAAGCCTGTTACTGTTATAAAAAACAAAAGCTAATTAATTGCATCAGTGGAAAGCCTGTCTTCTCCCTAATTCTACTTCAGGAATTCTGACCAGATATCTATTAAATTCTACAGGCTTTTAGACCAGATGACTTGCAGAGCTTCATCCTGTTCACCAGCAGCACATAATCCCTTCGGACCATAGTGCCATCTAGCTTCTCTTTTCCTGACCGCAGTAACTCCATGTGCTGAACACAGTTGCATGATGTAGCAAAAGGAGGGCCAGAGAACTGCTGTTAATAGAATTGTCAAGTTAATTTGGACTTTATCTAGACATACAGCCTGACAATAAACTCCTTTTTGATTACCCGTTCAAAAAATGTGAGACAATAGCATGCATTTTCCTTTCCAGTAGGTCTTATTGCTTCCCTTCAAAATGGAAAATGAAGGTCCATGCTGACGCTCTAGGCAAGCTGCCGGTGCCTTTGTGAAAGTTCTAGCACTATACCACAATACTAACATACACTTCACAGGACATCAAGAACAACATGGCTAAGTCCTCCCACATTGCTGAAGGCATTTGTCTTTGAAAGAAAAATCTCTGCTTTCAAAGGAGAAATACTTGAAAATACTTTGAAAATTCCTTGAATGGAAGAATTCAAGGAAAAAATGCTAGAAAAAGTAACTTTTCCTTCACATGATGGGGGATGTGCATGTGTAATGGATTTCCTTGTACACACCTGGAATCTGAGACAACTCAAAGATGCCTGAGTTTCCTTTGCCTTTCCAATTTATGCAGGACCTACCTATATGCAAGAATACAACAAATCCAATCCCCTTAACACAGGTGTAACTGCATAACAAGGGCTGCCGTAGCAGAACAGATAAAGTGTCTTGCATGTCTCTGTCTGTCTCCTGTCCTTGGCAGCTTGGTGGTGAGCCAGGACTACACAAGATCTAACCTAGTTTTCTTAATCTTCCTTTCTTTCTAATTCACTGATGATCTTGTTACTGCCAGGAGGGACAGGTATTTCCTGCTGTGTTTCCTTCTTCAGCTGACACCATTACAAGAACTTCTGCTATTAATGCCTAGTACTAGAACAGCCAAGTCTTCAAACATTTACTTCAGAATGAATGTCAAAATAAAGATTTCCTGTGAAATTCTACTAATCAACCAAACTTCTTACATGATTCGGGTGTAATAAGGCCTTAATCCCTGAATAATCAACAAACTAACTGAAATTTCACTGCCCTTACTCCTTTCCATATAAGCCACCTTAAGTCTGTGAAGAGACAATGATAAATGGGCTACTAAATGTGCAAAGGTGGCATAAATGTGCTGCTGTTAGAGCGATGCAGTAGTTGTGGCCTTTTGCAACTGGATTATATGAGGGCACACAGCTTAGATCCCCAGCTGGCCACTGTAGAAGAGCAGGTGCAGGGTAGCAGCCTTCCTGTTCCTAAAGAGCATACAGACCCAGCTGTCCTCACTGGGACAGCATCCACTAGAATCAGACACCTGTGATAAACAGCTACAGACAACCTTGGGATCACTGAATGTTTTAAAGGACATTCTTGGCAAAATTTGCCCATAGACTATCTGAATAAAAGTATTTACTTAGTAAGTACCTATGCCAGCCTAAGAATGGCTGGCGCATACACGGCTTTGGACACTTCAGCTTGAAACCAAATATTGATCTCGAAATAGTACCAAGTATATATGACAGCAATTCACCACCTTTGTTCCCCAAATCAATTAAAAACCCCAGTATTTCAATATAGTCCTGTGCAAGTGATGACAATAAGAAACATAACTCATCAGTATTTCTACAGGTGTCTCATTTACAGATATAAACTTGTATGTGCCATTCTATCCTGATTAAGTTGAAAACAATTATTTTCAAATTACAGATGAGTAACATACAATTAACTTTTTAATAATTACATATAAAATATTAATTTAATATTTATAGTGTTAAATGTCACTAAATGAGATAATGAGTGCAAGACTTCATTTTACATGTAGTGGGTTTTTATTTTCAATTATTTGGCCCATGAGTTGCATTCACACAGATTCCTTGATATGGTTGCCCTAGAATGTTTTAACATTTGAAAAGAGAATGGTTTTATACATTCATATACTTAGGACATGAGACAATATTGTTTTCTTTATAATTAAATTAAAATTGCCTCTCAAATCTAACAGAGAATAGCCCAACTGTATTAATAAATCTGAAGAAGCCAGCAGATAATGACTTTGAATTTGTTCTCAGAGTTCTGCCTTACATTCTACAGAAATCGGACCACTTTCTGAAGTGTAGTCACCAGTTTTGTTTTCTGGGAAGACACACTCTATCTGCCACCCACAACCCACAGCTTCATAAACATGTGTCTCTCAGGAGTCCTGGTTTTGATTCCCAGATCAGTCTCTGGGCATTAGAGGTCACCAGCATTTGGCACAACAGGGACCTCGGGAGGAACAGCCAGAGCACCTGGGGCACCATGTGTTCTACTGCAGGATATGGGCTTATCTACAACACTGACACATGCTGCCAAACAAAATTTCACAGGATTACTCTGATCACTGAGCAATAACTGCATTTTTTTAATATTCTTAAATTACCAAACTCAGCTGAAGGGATGTTCATCAAGGGATAAGAAGTTCTGAGAAGTTTTGTTTATGTCAAGTGAAGTAAAACCATAGTCTAAAAGGCAACATATTTTGCAATAATATACACATATATGTACATGTAAGTATATAATTTTTCTTAAATGTTAATAACTCAGTAACAAAATATTTTTCCCCTCAACAATCTCAGAATGTATTTGTGTTTGGGCTGGTACCAAGCATGGGACACTACCATCTCAAGGATTTTTTTAGTATAGTATGACTACATTGCAGAAGGGACTATAATTATAATCCTGACATTACCATAACGACCGTGGTTGCTATCAGGTGATAGGTATAATATAGATAATCAGTAGACAGTACAATAGCAATATTTAATGATGCATGAGATAGAAGAAAATTAATTCATGCCTTTAATTCAACTCAGAGCCATCATTTGTTATATTTGCATGTGACTTTCCTAATCCTGTTTGTATGTACTCAAGAGTTATATTAAACAACAAAGACCCAAGCAAGCTATCTGCTGCAGAATTCAGAGAACTTACATTTACTCTTCATATACAATGAATAATTTTTGTGTTCCAATTTATCCCTATTTTGAAACAGAACATAATTCTACTGCCTTCATTTGAATAGCATTCAAAAAAACTGATAGCCATAATGGAAGCTATGAAAAGAGCCTTTGCCTTGAAATCAAACAAAAGCAGTACTGGGATTGTTTTGTGTTTTCCTACGTTGCAGTCTATCAACTCTCATTTAACCTGTCTGAGAGAAATAATGCCATAAACTGAGACAAGCTAATGTAAGAGTGAAGGAAGAGTGAAGTTCTATTGACTCAAAGAGGGACAATTAGGCTCACTGGAGGAGTTAATAAGGCTGCACATTTCAAATCCTGCAAGATTTTATCACTACCTTTATAAAAATGGATTAATTATAGAGATATTTTAAAGGAAAAGGACACTCCTACAATCAATCTATTCTATTATTTGTACATGGCAATGGACAAAATGAAACAGAAGACAAATGTAGATATGAAGTACTACTCACATATTTTCACAACACTTCTGGTTATTAACTCTGTTCAAACCCTGCTGCTCCTGTCTCCACAGCTACAACAGTGCTACAGTCATTTCACTGAACCTTAGACTGAAAGATGCCAAGTTTATAAAGAATCATAGAAATGGTGTTTAATGAAATTACATCAAAGGCAGTGGTAGAGATTTTGGATGAGGAGAAAGTGGCTATCCCAGCACTATGGTACATGGAGGAAAGTCCGGAGATCAGAAGAAAATATAAAGGATATTTCACTGTGACACCTCAGTGGAATGAATAGGAAGCAAAGTTTGCATAACATTTTATAAAACTGACCATTGTTTGATTCATCAACTTTGTCTCTCAAGCTCTCTCTTTCACAGTTTTCTTCTGTTGCTAATGCTCACTTTGTTGCTTTCACACTGACATTACACCTCCATGACATCATCAGCTTCTGAACAGATTAGGATGGGTGTAGCTCTTGCCTGAAACACGTCTGTGTTTCTAATTCTGCCTTGAGACTGTCACAGAAGAGGTGAAGACTCCAGACAGCCTGCACACTGGGCACCTTTGGTCTTATGTGAAGCTTTTCAGTAACAGCAGCTCTGTCCTTGTTCCTTGTGCCTTTTTTCACGAACCACAAGAACTAATTCTGTCCAGTGAGGATGAGACTTATCCTTCCTTCTGTTCCTTTAGTAATTAATACTAAATATGTTTTTTATCTGCTGCCAATTCTAGAGCAGCAGAAAAACTTTTGAATCAGAGGAAGATCTCACACAAGTGCAGGGAAAAAAAAGTCATTTAAAGAATTCTGAAAAATTTAGCAGATGCACATTTTTATTATTTCAAAAAATTGTCCCACAAAAGCATAGTTCAGCATGGTGAAGCCTATGGTGCTACACAACTTCTTTGTTTGGCTTGAGCTCCCCTTCCAACAGGCAGTTTGCTTTCCATCTGGACAACTCTCAAAAATTTGGCTCTGAACTAATGACAAGTTTGATGCCTGGAGTTGCAGGTTAGATATCCTATAGTTTTCCCTAGATACCAAACAGTTAACCTTCCTGGAGTGGTTATTATGTCTCTTCAGAAACTCATAGCTTCAGGCAAGAAAGCAGACATGAGTGATTTTTCTTTGGGATTGTTTCCAATTCTTTAGTTTCACAAATACCCATCCAGACTAGGTACAGGGCAGGCTGCACAGAAGGTCTTGACATATTTAACTCATTGAAAATAAACAAACAAGGTGGCTCACACTCTTGAAGTGGAGCTATTTTCCTTTAAGGTCATGTTTTCCAAGCCAGAAAAGATCCTTAGATCATCATGTATAGTAACAGATTGATTTGAATACCTGCAAAAGGGTGTATATTATGTAGTGATGTCCATTTTGTTAAGTTACTCTTCAGTCATAATGATTTTTTTCTCCAGCCTTCAAACTATTTTTGACTTTTTTTTTTCCCATATTACCCATTTTTTACGTAGCGTTAATGAAATGCAAGTGTCTGCAAATATGGACACAGCATTTGTCCACTACTCTACACAGGAAAAGTGCACCTTCAAAACCTACTCACTGTTAAGTAGAAATTTAAATATGTGGGATCTGCCCCTCAGTTCTTTAGTCTTAGTTTACAATTATCTACCAAAACTTATACTGCTCAAGTAGTCACGTCCTGATCAGCAAGACCAAGTACTTTTACCTTAGTGAAGGAAATTATAGAAAAAAATGAAGAAAGCAAAAAAGAAGGAAAGAAAATAGACTATTACTCTGGTAAAATGATGACAGTGCATGGGAAGGATTGACATAAAAGAGTAAAAAAATGTAGCTTTCTTAGAAGTTAAACAGTCACGAGAAAAGCTATTTTCACTGCTATTTGAAAAAGGGACTTCTGAATTTAAAGAATACTGCAATAATCTAGTTATGTGATTTAAGATGAATAGAAAGCTAAAGTATATGTTGTCACTTTTTTCTTTAATGAAACGCTACACTTAAATGTCTTCATTTGAAAATAATCTGTATGTGGGTTTTTTTTAAAAATAGCATCAACTCTAGAAAAAATGGTTCACAGTGTGCTCATGGCTCACTGAATCTGGAGGTTAGCTAAGATGTTATCTCTGCTTGTCAGTCCAGTAATGCGGTTGAATGCAGTCTCCACAAGAATGCTGATGCAATTCATATCTTTAGTCTATTTTTATTTCAGAGTTTAAAGAAAATTTGCTGGTGTATGGGATGTTTCTTTAGAAGAAAAAATTGAGAATACAAGTTCATGTTTTTATTTATTATGAAAAGCATATAATTCTGTTTCCTCACATAAAGAATCAGATAACTTGAGATGGTTAATTTCATCACAATCCCAGGCCTCTTTTGGCTTTCAGATTTTTTCCGTGTTCTCAAGATCACACAGTTCGTGTCCCTGTCCTGCTATCTGCATTTCCTCATCATATTTTCCCACCTCCACTTTGCTGCCTATACTTTTTTATTCACCTTTGTGCAGGGCAATGATTGCCCAGTTTTGGTGGCGGCTCATATTGTTGTAGCTACCAAATTCCACAAAGAAGCTCTATGGCTCTTTATAACTACATTAAGTTAAGGGCAACTTCAAAAGATTTACCCCAAGCTATAACTTCATGAACACCCTCTGCAAGCAATTTTCACGAATAACTGCATTTCTGCCTTTGGATGTTATTTTAAATCATCACAATTTTACCTTCAAAAAGCAGGCCCCATGAGCATTTCTGTACAGGCAAGCTGCAAATCCCAAACAGATTTACTTGGGTCATAATACACAAAATGCCTGTTTTCAAGCACATCAGTACAACTGGCCACAATTCATCCAGCCTATTACTAACTCTTACCTGCTCTTGTTTCCAGAACCCCTGAGGAAATAGCAAAGGAATAGGCACCTATTGCACATGAACCACGTGGCTGATCTGCACTACTATATAATAAGTTTGATGCCTTAATGAGATCACACCTCCCATCTAATATATGTGAAGCAAGCTAATATATGTGAATGCCAGCCATTCCAGGAAGGGCAGCTTTAGGCCATCCTCAGACAACTCAGTTTGGCACAACAACAGAGCAAAGGAGCAACTCGGTTCAAGCAATCCTCATTTAAATTGCTGGCAGGCTGTTCCACCGTCTTCATTTACACCTCGTGAAAGATTTTTAGTTGAGACATTTTAAAAGACAATTGGCAACATATCCCTTGTGTCTGTAAATTAGTTGTTTGAGCATGACAGAAATTCATATTGAAGAAAAGTCACCATTAGACTAGAAGTGGACATATATGAATCAGCTGTAAAGTAAAGCATAGATGACAAAAACTGATAGTTAGATCCATTTTCTTAACCAAGAAGCAGCATCACAGAGTCAGGAGAACTTGAGCTAAACCAAGCTTCCATTGCAATTTACCATGGAGTATTTACAATGTAGAAATACCAAGATTGTGGCTGTAGAACAAGGCATACAGAACTTTTCTGAGCAGTAATTTCTCAGAGAAACTGATCTTGAGACAAATACTCCTTCTTCAATACTTTAAATTAAAATTCTTTTCTGTGTAATGCTATTTAGGTCACCTGAGTATATTGGAACAGTTAAAGATTTACAGTCAGATGTAATTACATCAAACTTTCCAAGGGATTTCCAGTTGTTCTCTGGAATTGGTGCATAGCACAAGGATAGCTGTCTGGAGTTTTTTACATCATAGTATTTTTATATATGTTTGCACTTAAAATGCAGTCTATACAAAATACAGGCATTTCAGATTTAATTTGCATGCTATTTTACAAGGGAATAACCCCAGAAATTCCAGTTATCTGATGGTTTGGACATTGAATTCTGAAACATGTTATTGCTTTAATTCTAGACTAATGTGTTCCATAGTCAGAAAGGGGGAGGAGTCCTATAATTTTTTATTTTTGTTTGATTTTCTGCCTTTGGGCCCAGTGCGGAGCTTTACCAAGTATCATCAGTTCCTTTAGCCATGGTGGGAAGTGGCAATGAGCATTCTCCTCTGTGGGTTCCATCCTAAGGATCATTTTATAGTTGAACAGGGTCTTACTCTTGGGTGGCCCTTGGTTTAGCTTTATTTCAGAAGTGAACCAGAATATTTTCCAGTACTGGTACAGGTTGGAACAGGTCTCCTTCTCCAGTTGCTACACAAAGTTAGGTGAAGCACAGCTGCTCTGATTAGGATGAAAGGTTACAATAAGGATATAGTGGCTCTTTCACTCTCCAAGATACATGCACAGTGTTGATAAAATAAATCTTGCATATGTTGTATGTTCATGTCTCCTTGCTAGCCCTTCCCATCGTTCTGATGCCATGAGTGTTTAGAGAAACAGTCTCCAAGATGGAGGAAGGAGTTCTCTATAAGGCTAAGACTCTAGGAAACTTCTCTTACTTTCCCAGAGGTCCTTGAAAGTGGATGAAGATGTTTTCAAGATGCTGATAAATTTTCAAGATGTCAAGAAAAGTTTTTTAAATTTTCCTTTTCAGACCTTTGTTCATTATCTTTGTCAAGTGCAGACCTTGATAAGAATCTTTTCTGTGATAAAAGAGATTTTTTTTAATTTAGAAAAATGAAATAATGGTATGGGGATTTTAAATGCATCATCGTATCTTCCCTTTCTCTTTGAGCAGTTTCAGTGGAAACTTAAATGTAATCAGGAAAGGCAAACAAAGTGTGAGGAGCATTACAAAATATGGTCAGAGGGCTTTTTATCTTATATCTGTCATGTATGTCTTTCCCTTGTTATTGTCCCATCATTCAAATATCCTCATGAGAGCCACTAAGTTTGTGTTAACCTGTTGCCCAGTGCCACAAACTCTTGTGACAAATTTCCTTATGTTCCCATGAGTCCATTCTTCTTAAGACAGCAGTTTACGTGATACTATTGGCAGGCACCCATGGATACAGAAAACAACTACCTTCTTTCCAGTCTTTTGTGCCAAAAAGCAAACCGAGCACTAAGTATCATCACCATGAAAACAACAGCAACTGTGTTGAAAAAGAGGAAGGAGGTGGTCAAGCAACAGAGAAGGAAATACAAGGCTTTAAAGAACATTCCTGGGGGGAGTGGAACTGTAGCGCTCACCACGGCAGTTTCAGTGCTGTCTCCTTTACAAATGCCACACAGAATCTGTCATTTTGTATCTCACTGAGGCTGTGAAATCGCACTTCAGCTATAATGTATTTAGGAGAAACACAACAAAATGGTAACTGCAGAGGTGACAAGGTTAGATGGAACACTGGTCTCTGTATTGCATTGTACTTTATCAAGTGTATTAACAGGCCCTAAAGAGCTTCCAAACCAACCCAAAACAATCACCACAAAGATATATGTGTTTTTTAACAGTTTCCACAGACAGCATCATCCCGAGGTTTGCCAGGGAAAGCTGAAGGAGGGTCTTGTATGGAGCACAGAGATTAGGTAACCTTGGGCAAAGGAAGCAGCTCCTGGTGCGTGCGTGTGTGTGTGTGTGTGTGTGTGTGTGTGTGTGTGTGTCTGTAATGAGACACCTGCCAGTTCCTCACACACGAACCTTGTGTTCAGGGAGCTCCTTTCAAAGGACTACTTCAAATGCTGAGAGAATTATATCGATTTTATAAAAACAAACTTGCAGTACGCCTCAGAAAGAGCTGTCAACGTGCCCGTCTCATACTGAAACCTTTAGAGCATAACAACAGTTACGTGCGTTGCCGTATTTACCGGTTATCCCAGACTCCCAAATCCACGGCTTTGGCTGGAGCCGGGGCAGGCTCCCGGGGGCGGCCGGGAGATCCTGCCCGGTGTCCATCCCGGTGCCCCGGGAAAGCAGCCGGAGCCTGCGGCTGCCTGTCCGTGAGCGGGGTAGAAGTGCTCGGGGTGAGAGAGCAGCGACAGGAGAACGCACACAGGAAGAAGGAAGAGGCGCTGCCCCCTCAGGGGCCGCTCCGGCTCCCGCCCTCGGGGGTGCCCCGTGCTCACCCGGGCCCTCAGCGCGGCGCGGCCGCGGCGCCGCTCCCCGACCCCGTTCCCATCCCCGTCCCCGTTCCCGTTCCCGTTCCCATTCCCGCGGCCGTGCCTCGGCGCCGCGGCAGCTGCGGGCAGGGCGGGGCGGCGCTGGGCCCCGCGGCGGCGCTGGGG